>JAPDVU010000014.1:13652115-14024615 GCA_026230045.1 Corynorhinus townsendii
GTACCACACATCCCTGGTTGGCCCTGCTCTCAAATAAAAGGGGAGTCACGTGCACAAAGGATGTGCTTATGCTTGCCAAACACACACGATGTCCTTCCCTCTCTGATGCTCAGAAGACATCTATTTAATGTTCAGTTTATAGCCCATTCTGATTTTTGCTGGGGCCATGGTTCTGTGTTTTCTGGAATCCGTGTGATTCCTCTTTGCCCATGTCCTGGCTTTTGGCCCTTCCTAAGAAACTGCCAGGGCAGATCATTCATTTGATCTGAAAACCCAGCTTCCTGAGACCAGCCAGAGTTCCTGCCAGCTCTCCTCAGGAGTCCTGGCCATCTGGTTCTTCCTAGCATATGTACTGTGCTCCTTCAGCAAACACCTGCCAAGCCTCCCTGAGGCCAGGCCCTGTGCTGGTCTTAAAAAACTCTGTTTCTTGAATGAGTACTTCAAGAAACTCCTGCACAGATATCCCAGCCAAAGTGGCTGTCCTGTGATGGGGACATATGCTGCAGCTGGGAGACCAGGGGAGGCGCTTCTGCCTGAGGCCTCAGGAAGGGTTTCCCGTGGGACTGGAGGCTCAAGTGGGGTCTTAAAGATGTCTGGGCAGAGGGCTGTGTGGGCAAGGACCTGAGCTGTGTGAGGTGAGGCAGCTCCAGAATCATTTGCTGCTGAGTGGGTCTGGAGCCTAGACTTGGACTGGGGTGGGAAGGGGGTGGCCTGAGATCTCAGGGGCCCTATGAACCCAGGAGGTGGATTCAATCACAGGAGCAGAGGCAGCCAGGGATGGGCTTGGGGAGGGGTACTCCATCTTCTGTACATGGCATGGACCACTCCAGTTGCTGGGTGGAGGTGGATGAGGTCAGAGGTAAGACCCTGTGGTGGTCACCATGGGGTCCAATTGGAGGACATGGTGGCCCAGCCAGGGTGGAGAAAAGGGGCAGACTCAAGACACAGGTAGGGACAATGGGGCAGAACAAGTGGCCCCACACTGTCCTCTGCCCACTTAGTACAGTCCCACGCCCCCAAAAGTCCCCTCATCTCATTTGGCTTCTCAGAATCCCTGAGCCCTTCCTTGACACTGTGTTCCTCCTGCTGCCCCTGAGCTGGGTGCCCTGGACAGTGGTGTCCATTGTCTGCCCCAGCAGAATGTGTCTGTGCAAGTGCCTGATGCTTAAGGGTACCTTCCTCTCCAGGATCTGGGACCCCAAGAAAGCTCACCACTTCTCCCTCCTGGCTGATCCCAACTCTGTGACGGTGTGCCTGCATTAATGTCTCTGTTTTACTGAAGAACAGGCAGGGAAGGGTCTAGCCTGTGAGGTCCTACTTCCCTACCCAGGCCCCTTGGATTAGGGTCCTGTCCTTCGTCTGCCCCGCCCAGTGACTCCAGCATGAACTTACCCTTCCCAGGGTCCCTCCACCTTCCCTGTTGTGTGATCTGAATTGGGATCAGAGGAGTTGGGCCTCGATAAACCACTTCTGTCCCCACCAGGGACAGAACTACCAGGAGGAAAGGAGTCTTGCTTTGGAATACAGCACCTGCACCCCTCTGGTTGGGGGCTGCTCACCCTCCCGGCTCTGACCACTTCCTTTTATTTGCATTCTCCATGTGCCCCCAAACTCAGAGAACCCTGGGGGGGACTAAGGCGGGTGGGACAGATCCCTGTGGACTGCAGGGTTGGATCGTCCACTGGGTCCTTGACAACTCTGCTCTCACCCACCTCAGCACCCCTCCATCCCGCTGGCTAGCTGCTGGGCCCACGAAGACTGTCCTGAAGGGGAGACAGGGACACACAGCCATGGTAACCATGGGCCCAGTCTTCCAGTGCCTCTATTGGGAATGGGGCTGGGGTGGGGGGGGGCAGGCTGTGACCCTGGGTGGCTCCTGGGTACAGGCCTGGTGGTGCCTCTGTGTCTCTCCTTTTTGTCAATAGCCCCTTGTCCACCCATCCCTCACCTCAGGTCTAGAGTCTGTCTTGTGTTTTCAAGGCATAAAAACAGGCCAGTGTGTGGTGTTCAATGAGACCCACAGGACCTGTGAGATCCAGGGTTGGTGCCCAGTGGAGAACAACATTGTGCCCATGTAAGTCACCCCCAAATCCCAAGGCAGGGTGCCAGGACCGGCAGAGCCCACCCCTCACCTCCCCCACCCCACAGGGAGCCCCTACTGGTCCAGGCCGAGAACTTTACACTGTTCATCAAAAACACTGTCACTTTCAGCAAGTTCAACTTCTCCAAGTAAGTATGGGTGAGTCCTGACGGGCCCCAGACTCCCCTTATCACCATCCTGGCCTAACCTTCCCTCCCCCACCCTCTCAGATCCAATGCCTTGGAGACCTGGGACAACACCTATTTCAAGCACTGCCGATATGATCCCCTCTCCAGCCCCTACTGTCCGGTGTTCCGCATTGGGGACCTCGTGGCCGCAGCTGGAGGGGTCTTTGAGGACCTGGCATTGCTGGTGGGTCTGTGGTGGGCTGGGTTCTGGGAGGACTCAGAGAAACAGTCCCAGCCCATGTGACAGCGGAACTTTGTTGTGCTGTGTGCAGGGCGGTGCTATAAGCATCCATGTCCTCTGGGATTGCAACCTGGACACTGGGGGCTCTGACTGCCAACCCCACTACTCCTTCCAGCTGCAGCAGAGGAGCTACAATTTCAGGTGCCACTGCCCCCGTCCCCAGGACCCACATGCTGCTCCTCAGCCAGGTGCACCTTCACCTGTCCTCCTGTGGAGGTCAGGACAGACCCCACCTCTGCCAAGCCCCCTGGGTGCTCCGCTCTGTGGAAGAGGGTGGTCCCAGGAGCAGGAGGGGGTATTCTCAGCTCCAGGTCCCCCACGGACAGGCCCTGTCCAGTTGCTCTCCTGAGCTCTTCCCCCTTCACCCCATCTGCCCCCACACCTGGGTTATAACTGGGACCCCTCACCTCCAGCCCCTCCTCTACCCCGCCCTGCCTCAGTATCTCCCCTCCACAGCACAGGGGGTTCCTTTTTTACTTTTTCCTTAGGGTTTTATTTTAAATTTTTCTTAAATCTATAGAAAAAGTTCAAAGATTAATATCATGAACACGTACATACTCTTCATCTGAGTTCACCAGAGTTTTTTATTTGTTTGTTGTTGTTTTACCATTTGCCACATTTGCTTCTCGCTTCCTCTCTAGAATGAGCCAGATACAATTAGATAGATTTCAGATGCAACCTTTGAAAAGTAAGTGGCAGACATCTAGATACTCACTCACCCCTCTCAACACTGTGCTGAGAATGAGGACATTCCTTACGGGACATTCCCTATTGTCACGCTCAAAAACTTTAGCTTTGGCAGACTCTGGCCAGTTGCTCAATGGTTAGAGCATTGGCCCACACACTGAAGGGTTATGGGTTTGATTACTAGTCAAGGGCACATACCTAGCTCACTGACCTCCCTAGCCCTTTGCAACTCTATGGGGCTGGCTCCCTGCCCACACCCTCCTCCTCTTATCTCTGTGCTCTCACTGGCCCTACTGTCTGCCTAGAACTCCTTCCCTAACACTGAAAACCCAGCCTGAAAGTCTCCCCTGCAGAAAGCCTTCCCCGCTTCCTAGGGGAGACTGAGTTCCACCCTCTGGATGCTCACAACCCTGACCTGACCCCACTCATCCCCACCCCACCCCCACTGCCAGTGTCTATTTAGAGACTCTTCTGTCTCGTCCCTGTCCCCTCAGAGGGCAGGGAGCTTCTGAGAGGCAGGTTCTGGTTTGCTTTACCCCGTGTCCTCAGCGACGACACAGAGCTGAGACCCAGGATTTGGGCTGGGCCGGAGGTTGATGGAGTCAATGGATGAGCAAGATGGAGGCTTGGGAGGGCCAGCCAGCCTGGGAGTGGGCAGAGCAGGCCACCAGACTGTCTCTTGCCCGCAGGACAGCCACTCACTGGTGGGAAGCCTCAGGTGTGGAGGCCCGGAGCCTGCTTAAACTCTATGGGATTCGCTTCGACGTCATCGTTACTGGGCAGGTAGGAGGGGCCGGGTGGATGGGCAGAGCTGGGGTGGAAGGAGGCAACAATCACGGACTGACAGACTCAGCGCAGGTGTCTCTCAGGCAGGGAAGTTTGGGCTCATCCCCACGACCATCACTTTGGGCACCGGAGCAGCTTGGCTGGGCGTGGTGAGTGTGGCCAATGTGGGCTCCCTCTGGCCGCAGACTGCGTGTGCCCAGACCTGCCTGCATGCACCCTGAGCCCCCTTTGCCTGCTGTTGAATCTCAGAGTGAGGGTCGGGGGGGCCAGGACATGGGTCTACCCTGACTCTCCCAGATCACCTTCTTCTGTGACCTGCTGCTACTGTACGTGGATGGAGAAGCCCATTTCTACTGGACAACCAAGTATGAGGAGGTGAGCGGTGCGCCCACTCTGCCACCAGGTGCTGCTGCACTTGGAGGCTGTTGGCCAGAGCCCTGTCCCAATGTCTTCATCTGCAGGCAAAGGCCCCAAAGGTGACCACTAACCCTGAGCAAACAGAACCGGCCTCTTCACCCCCAAACCCGGCTGCCCACGTGGCTTAGAGGCGGCCCAGCTCCAGCCCCAGTGGCCACTGCTCCTGCTAAGAGCCAGACACTGATACAAGGACAGCCCTGCCTGGGCTCTGGCCCCACTCGCTGGCCCATTCTTGAAACCTGTAACCATTTCCTGTGGCTGGAAAGGGTGGGTCCCACCTGGGGGACCTCATGGATGAAGCCTCTGCAGAACCAGGGTGGGACGTGTGGGGAGAATTCTACCTTCAACTCCCAGGCAGACTGTCCTTCCCCTGACTCCAGCTTTGGAACAGTGCTGCCTGGGGAGTGACAGAAGCCAGTCTTGCACAGAGATCTGCAGTGGAACAGGAGCTGTGGAGAAGGGGAGAGCCCTGGGCACCGTGTGGCAGGGCGCTGGTCCAGTGGGGCTCCTGCTATGTCTGTGTCTAGAGAACTTTCTCCCAGGCTCTGTCCCCAGTGCTCCCAGCAGTGGCCTGCTCACCAGCTGCCAGCACTGACCCTCTCACAGACTGTAGCCAACTCCAGCCCTGCCCGGCTCCTAGCCCTCCTCCCCTTGCCAGCACCCCCATCACAGGTAGAGCCCCTACCCTCTCAGCGGTGCTGCGCTGGGTGCTGCAGTGGCCCTGGGCAATCTCTCCTGTGCACTGGAACCACCTCAAACCTTGGCGAGTGAGCTTTGGGGAATGTTCTGTGAATTGGCAAAACTCATGCGGGCTGTTCTGAGCCTGTAGCTACCGTCAGTGTTTTGAAAGGAGGCAAGCAGACTCCTGGGGACAACCCACTAGGGCACCTCAGATGCCAGTGGCAGCCCCTCCTGGCCTAGGAGCACCCGTTAGGCCTGGAGGACCCTGGGAACCACAACAGCAGCCTCCCATTCCTGGATAGTCAGTGAGAGGTACCATGTCCTGCGCACCCACCCCATGCCAGTCCCTGTGTCCCATCCCATGGCTCTCACAAGCTCCCCTCAGGCTCATGTGTCCCGGGGGCTGAGGCGTCTTTGTCCTGTTCCTCCCACTTAATTGAAAGGGAAAAAGTTGGTGTGACAACGTGTTAACGTGTTCACAGAAAAATGAGAACAATCCATCCACACAAAGCAAAACCAAAACAGATGTCCTCTTCCCCCAGAACTTTATACATGTCTTCAGGTGTATATGCGGTTTGTGGAATAGCATGGAGGGGCCCCTGCAGCCTGTCTGGCTCAATGGGGTGCTGATAGTATGATGGGATAGTGGACTCCCAGACAAGATGGTGCCACTTGGAACTCTGTGCCTTGGCCAGCTCCTTGGTCCCTTCTGATATTTGCCTGATGTTGTCTTGAGGAACTTCTTAAATGGAGAAATCCCACGTTCTGCAGGAATGACAATTCCCTTAACCTGCTCCCATGTGGCCTAAACATGAAACCAACAAGTTCAGCAAAGGTGCAGGCTGCAAGATAGACAAAAATCAAAGGATCTAATATATATATATAATATACCTATTATATATATAGTATCAGAGGATCTAATATACATATAGTATAACATGATGACTATAAGACTGGATTGTATAGTTGAAATTTGTTAAAAGAGTGGAACTTAAATGTTCTGATGAAAAATCTTAAAATAGATAAATGTGTGGGGTGTTAATTAGCTAGATGGGAAGACTCCTTTCAAAATGCGTACATATATCAAATCATCATGAGGTACACTTTATCTTACAGTTCGCCAGTCATACCTCAGTAGAGCTGAAAAATACAAAAATCAATTGTATTTCTCTACACTAGCAAAGAACTATGGAGAATGAAATTAAAACAATTCTGTTTACATAGCATCAAAAAGAATAAATTTATGAAGATACTTAGAATAATATGTCAATTATATCTCAATAAAGCTGAGAAAAAGAATAAATTTAACAAAACAAATGCAAGATTTGTACTCTGAGAACTTAATTCCGTTGGGGGGAAAAACGACCTTAATAAGTGGAAATGGCGGCGAAAAGGCATCAAGTGTTAGGCCGGTGGCGTCAGACTGGACCTTGGTTCAGCAACATCAGAACTTGAGTTCTGGCTAAGAGAGAATTCAGAGTCAACACTCAAACTATTAAAGTTTACTTAGAAAGTCGCTGAGGTAGAAGAAATGGACTCAGCAAACAAGTAACAGAGGCAAAAGAAGGGCCCTTGGTGCATAGGAGATGAGAGAGAGAGAGGTAAGAGGGGGGGAAGGTTCGGGCATGCCCTATAAAGATAGCCACATTGGGTCCTCCACCTGGCGGGAATTCGTCTGGAGGTCCAGGGGGAGGATCCCAACAGAATACGCGTCAGCTTTCCAGCTGCGTCCTTTCAGGGTGGTGGACTCTACTGATTGGTCAGGGCCACAGCAGGGGTCATTAGTCCACGCAGCTGGTCCCATGTCAGTCCTCATTGCTGTCTTTTCCTCTGCCTTTGTCTATCTCCGACAGCGTCTGTCCTCTCTGGACACCCCCACCCCTAGCCTGCTATCCTCCCCAGGCCAAATCCTCCCCAAATGCTACCATTCAAAGCCCACCAGTATGTTGCCCCATATGACCTCCCCAAGTTATCCCCGTCACTCCTCATCACGACTGGCGTGCCAGCACTTCCTTCATGTTGTCCTCCAGTGCTGGCCACGGCAGTGCTGTCTGTCCCCATCTGCTCCAGTCCTGGCGACAGGTGCATTTCTCCCTCCTGCCCCACTTCCTGGAAACCTCTCTGCTCACGGCTGACCCTGCTTCCTTGCCTCCCTGGAAAGAGTCCCATATTTGGTTTTCCAAACACCACCCCCTGAAGGCCCCAGCTAGCTGCCTAGCCCTCTGACCCCCAGACCACACTCTCTGAAATCTGCCAGAGCAAGGGGTGCGTGGGTAGCTGAAGAGTCGTCCCACTGAATCCAGTGTGTGTGTGAGGGCGTGTTTGCTTAAATTCAGACCATTTGAACTACCACTGAGAACATCATCCCATGCCTCTATTGACTCAGCAATCTCTGTGTGTGTGTGTTTTTAAATACTGCATCTGTGGGTTTGTTTTTTAAAAAATATATTTTATTGATTTTTTACAGAGAGGAAGGGAGAGGGATAGAGAGTCAGAAACATCGATCAGCCGCCTCCTGCCCACCTCCCACTGGGGATGTGCCCGCAACCAAAGTACATGCCCTTGACCGGAATCGAACCTGGGACCTTTCAGTCCGCAGGCCGATGCTCTATCCACTGAGCCAAACAGGCTAGGGCGGGTTTTTTTTTAAGTATATATATTTTAAATTGATTTGAGAGAGGAAAACATCGATGAGATGGAACTCTCCATCAGCTGCCTCTTGCACCACTACTGGGCATGTACTCTGAACCAGGAGTTGAATCGGTGACCTCTTGGTGCCTGGGACAGAGCTCAACCCACTGAGCCACACTGGCCAGGGCTGTCTTGTTTTTGTTTTCATTTACTTTAGCTCTTTCTCATAGCCTCTGTACTGAACTCCGTTTTGGTCCTGCCTTCTCTAGGAAAGTTCTAGCTTATTCAGGTTAGAAGAGCCAAGAGAAGGGGCTCTTTTCCTCTGTGGGGTAAACACAGATTCATCCATGGACCAGCAGCAGGCATGCAGGGAACTTTGGGACCGAGGTGGATGGAGGGCTTCAGTCACCCTCCCAGGAACCTTGGAAATTCTGTGTGTCGGTTCACAGGGTGTGTGAATGTGCGGGTAATCCCTGGGCTTCCTGCAAGGACCACTTGTGGGGTTCCCTCCCCCATTCTCCTCCTGCTGCCATATACCCCCCTCCCCCACAGCCAATCTTCTCTATCTGGCTGCAATCACACCAGCCTCACCCAGAACCTCCAGGGTCACCCTTTATACTGCAGTCTATGTGCCCAGCCGAACCTCCCTGCCCTCCGACCTCCTCATTCCCACGCCTGCCCTGCATACCCCATTCATCCCCCTTTGCTGCTTGGAAAACTGGAGATACTTTCCTTGAGACCCCGCTGAGATATTCCAATGCTCTTGGAAGGTAGACTTTACCCCTCCGTCTGTTCTAGAGCTTCCCAGCCACTTCCTTCCGGGGGCTTATCCCTGTGGTCCACATCTTGCAAGAGTCCCATCACATAGGTTGGTACCCTGACACACTCTGGACTTGAAAATTCATGCCCTGGCCAGGTAGCTCAGCTGGTTAGAACATCGTCCTGATGTGCCAAGGTCGCAGGTTCGACCCCCAGTTAGGGCACATACAATTATCAATGAATGCATAAAGAAGTAGAACAACAAATCGACATTTCTCTCTCACTAAAACCAGTCAATAAAAAAATAAAGATACATTTTACCACCCTAGGGTGCTAACATCAGCACCAGTAAAAGGATGCTAACTGAATAGCCCTTGCAGGGATTTGCTCTGGCTTCAGTCTGTAAAGGCCTGTCACAGTTAGCAGCCCTCATAACTTCTGACACCCCTGTAGAAAGACTACACTTTACCCATAAACACATAGAGCTCAGGAGGTGTGAGCTGCGGTAGAGGGGCCTCCACCTAAAGCCGGGGCTCCTCCTTCGTCCCGCTGCCGCCTCTCACAGCTGCTCAGAAGGCGTCAGCCCCGCGTGGCGCCGTGGAGTCACCACTTCCCGCCCAAAGTGATGACCAATCAAAAAAGAGTTTATGTCTCAAGAAAATAGCCAATCACCATTGGAATCCCCGCCTAAGGCCCGGCCCCCAGAGCAGCCAGAGCCAATGGCAATTGTGCGGATGGCGTGTCAATCAGGACTCGGCGCAGCGTGAAGGGCGGGCAGTTGGGCGTGCGGAGTTGGACGGCGTGGAGGTGGGAGCATCGCTGAGGCCAGGCAGTGAGCACCATGGTACGACAGGCCGTGCAGTGGGGGTGAGGGGGGAGTTTAGGCTGGGTGGCAGCAGGGCAAGAGGCTGTCATTCCCCCGTTGGGACTGGGGTGCTACCCAGGGTCATGTCCGGAGCATGCTGGTCAAGGTTGGGCGCCAGACACACTCCAGGTACAATCACGCTCCGCTGCGCCTCCGGAAGTGAGAACGTGGTGGGGCACTCATTAAAACTGCTCTAGTAGGTCATGCCCAGGGGCCACAGAACCAATTACTCCGGGAGAGATGGTATGATCATGTTTACCGGCGGCCACTCTTGGGTTTAAATATGTAGACTGTAGTTGTAGATATTTAATATATTTTTTTAATCTTTATTGTTGAAAATATCACATGGGCCCCTTCTAGCCCTCCCCGTTCCCCTTCACCACCCTGTTGTTAGATATGTAATATTTATGTGTGCGAAATTACTGCAGTGGTTTTTTTCCAACATATGGCCTATTCACTAAAATTTGTTAAAAATATCAGTGAAGCCCTGACCGGTTTGGCTCAGTGGATAGAGCGTCGGCCTGCGGACTCAAGGGTCCCAGGTTCGATTCCGGTCAAGGGCATGTACCTTGGTTGCGAGCACATCCCCAGTGGGGAGTGTGCAGGAGGCAGCTGATTGATCTTTCTCTCTCATCGATGTTTCTAACTCTCTCTCCCTCTCCCTTCCTCTCTGTAAAAAAATCAATAAAATATATATATTTTAAAAATCAGTGAACTCATAACAAAAAACCCTGTTAATTTAGTTATAAGCAAATCTTGGTTAAAAGCATTTTAAAATTAACACGGTGCTCATTTTCACGGTGAAATTTTGTCCATTATATCCGAAGTTCCTTAAATTGAGGTCCACAAAATCGAGGGTTTACTGTAAAAACTTTCTGTGGTAGTGTGGTGCCAGCCTGTCCCTATCGTTTGGACATATTTTCAGACAATAATCTTGTAAAGCATAGATAAGTTTTATTTCTTCCACCAATTCAATGCTAGAGAGAGCATTTTGTGCCAAGTAGGGTCAAGGGAACCGACAACAAATTTACAAATTAAAACTGAGTGCTCAGCTTCATACCCTCTCCATGTTAAATACCGTCTCTTTTCATGAATACCAGAAAGCCCCTTAATCTGACCACTGCTCCAACACGCAATAATGAAGCCACATTGCCATGACAATCCCCTGTGTTGCTTTATATCTCCATATTGATTTCTTTTTTTTTAAAATAAATCTTTATTGTTCAGATTATTACAGATGTTCCTCTATTTTTTCCCCCATAGCTCCCCTCCACCTGATTCCCCACCCCACCCCATGCCCTTAACCCCGCCACTGTCTTCATCCATAGGAGTAAGATTTTTGTCCAATCTCTTCCCGCACCCCTCACACTTGCTTCCCCTGAGAATCGTCAGTCCACTCCCTTTCTATGTCCCTGGTTCTATTATATTCACCAGTCCATTCTGTTCTTCAGATTTTTATTCACTTGATTTTTAGATTCACTTGTTGGTAGGTATGTATTTGATGTCATTTTGTTGTTCATAATTTTTATCTTTACCTTTTTCTTCTTCTTCCTCTCCTTAAAGAATACCCTTCAGCATTTCATGTAATCCTGGTTTGGTGGTGATGAACTCCTTTAGCTTTTTCTTGTCTGTGAAGCTCTTTATCTGACCTTCAACTCTGAATGCTAGCTTTGCTGGGTAGAGTAATCTTGGTTGTAGGTTCTTGCTGTTCATCACTTTGAATATTTCTTGCCACTCCCTTCTGGCCTGCATAGTTTCTGCTGAGAAATCAGCTGACAGTCGTATGGGTACTCCCTTGGAGGTAATTAACTGTTTTTCTCTTGCTGCTTTTAATATTCTCTCTTTGTCTTTTGCCCTTGGCATTTTAATTATGATGTGTCTTGGTGTGGTCCTCTTTGGATTCCTCTTGTATGGGGTTCTGTGCGCTTCCTGAACTTGTAAGTCTATTTCTTTCACCAGGTAGGGAAAGTTTTCTGTCATTATTTCTTCTAATAGGTTTTCAATATTTTGCTCTCTCCCTTCTTCTGGCACCCCAAAAATTCGGATGTTGGTATGCTTGAGGTTGTCCCAGAGGCTCCTTACACTATCTTCATATTTTTGGATTCTTTTTTCTTTTTGTTTTTCTGGTTGGATGTTTTTTGTTTCCACATATTTCAGATCTTTGGTTTGATTCTTGGGGTACATTGATCTACAGTTGAGTTTCTGTATATTCTTTATTTCAGACAGTGTATGCTTCATTTCTGACTGATCCTTTTCCATTTTTTTGGCATTCTCATTAAGCTCCTTGAAGGTCTCATCAAGTTTCTCAGCGGTTTTAAGAAGATTCTTGAGTAACCTTATACATGTGGTTCTGAACTCTGTGTCATCCAGTAGTTTGCTTTCCTCCGTTTCTTTCATTCGTGACATGTTTCTTTGTCTCCACATTTTGGCTGCTTCCCTGTGTTGATGGAGTAGCTTTGTGTGGTAGGTGATCTATAGGGGGCAGTAGCTCAGCCTCCCCAATCACACGAGGTGGATGCTCTTGGTACACCCCTTTGTGGGCTGAGTGCAAAGTCTTGGTGTAGTTAAGCCTTAATTGCCATTGGTACACTGGGAAGAATTGACCTCCAGGCCAATTAGCTGTGAGCACTCGCTGTGTCTATAATGGAAGAACTGCTGCGCTGCATACACGCTCATGGGGCAGGACTTGTTTCAGTGGGGCTTTGGTGCTCACTGAGTCTGCCTCTTGGATGTGTCACTTATGGATGTGAGGGGTTGAAATCTGGTGTCTCACACTGACCACTAGGTACACTGGCTTCTGGATCTCCAATGGGGTGCAGGTCAGCTACTGTCTGAGGCCACCCAGCAGGAGCTACAGTGAGAGCTACAGTTTTCTCCTCTTTGCTTGTGGTTTGGAGGTTTTGGAGCTGTCTGACCCGGGCTGCAAGTTTGCTAGGTTAAGCTGCGATAGGGCAGGGCTTTCTTATGCTAAAGCTGCTGCTTGGAGCTTGGGTGGGTTTGTAGGTTGTGCAGGGCGGGGTCTCAGGGTGTCACTAGGCTAGGGTGTGGCAAACAGCAATGGCTGCTAGTTAGCCGGCTCTGAGTCCCGGCAGTCCCGTGCCCCAGTGCCGTAAACAATTATTCCTGCGCACAGCTCTGCAAGCAAGCCACCCTCACTGGCAGACAGTCCAGCTTCTCCCCGTAGGAGTTTGGGTCCCCCGCATCTCCCCAGAAACTGTATTTCACAGTAATCGGGGGCTTGTCTCCCTTCGGGTTGAAAAAAGCAATGCCTGCCGCCAGCCCGGATCACGCGCCTCCATACCTCAGCTTTTCAGTGCTCGTGCACGTCTCAATGCTCTTTTCTCTTTCCTTCTAGTTGTAGAACTTCCACTCAGCCAGCTTTCCCGTGGTTCTGGGTGATAGACGTTTTTTCTTTTAGTTGTATTTTTGAAATTGTTGCGGGAGGCAGCAGTTTAGGTGTTTACCTACACCGCCCTCTTGGATTCTCCCCTCCATATTGATTTCTTAATTCCTACTGATCCTCCGGCCATCTTTTACTTCCTCCTGACAGTCACTGTTACGGTGTTCTATGCCTTCCCCGGCCAGTTTCTCCTTGATATTTCCATTCGACCCACATCCCTGTGCATGGAGCAGCACTGACAGCTTCGGCGTTCTATTTCTGACCCTGTCGGGAGGAAGGGGGAGGCTGTCTGGTGGGACAGTGTTCATAAAGTCTGCAGTGGTTTGCAGTGATGTCCTAGGCCTTCACATTCACTCACCACTTACTTCCAGGACTGCAAGCTTCATTCAGGATAAGTGCCCTATACAGGTGTACCATTTTTTATATTTTACATTGTATTTTACTGTACTTTTTTATGTTTAGATACACAAATACCATTGTGTTATAATTACCTGCAGTATTCAATACAGTAACATGCTATACAGGTTTGTAGCCTAGGAGCAGTAGGCTGTGCCATATAATTAGGTGTGTAGTAGGCTATACCATCTAGCTTTGTGTAAGTGCACTCTATGATGTTCAAACACTGACAAGAAGTGGCCTAATGATGCATTCCTCAGAATGCATTCCTGTCATTAAGGGATGTATGACTCCTAATTTACAGATCAGGTTTTATTTTCATGCCATATAGCAGTGGTCGGCAAACTCATTAGTCAACAGAGCCAAATATCAACAGTACAACGATTGAAATTTCTTTTGAGAGCCAAATTTTTTGAACTTAAACTATATAGTTAGGCAAATCGTTATTAACTTAATTAGGGTACTTCTTCAATCGCACTGTACGTGCACGCCCGCATGTGGTATTTTGTGGAAGAGCCACACTCAAGGGGCCAAAGAGCCGCATGTGGCTCGCGAGCCGCGGTTTGCTGACCACTGCCATATAGTGACAATGGCCTTGAAGATGATGGGGCAGGGGTCTCACATTTATGTTCTGTTTCCCAGCGCGAGTGCATTTCTATCCACGTGGGACAGGCCGGTGTCCAGATTGGCAATGCCTGCTGGGAATTATACTGCCTTGAACATGGCATTCAGCCTGACGGGCAAATGCCAAGTGACAAAACCATTGGTGGTGGGGATGACTCGTTCAACACGTTCTTCAGCGAGACTGGGGCTGGCAAGCATGTGCCCAGAGCAGTGTTTGTGGACCTGGAGCCCACCGTGGTTGGTAGGTACTCGGGCAAGCGGGGTGGCTGGGAGAGCCTAGTTACTCCCCCAGGTTCTCCTGGGAATTCCTCTGCGGAAAGGATGGATGGACACACAGGTAAGCCGTGACTATGTTCGGTGAGAAGCTGAAAGGTTAGTGCTTGAAATGTGGGGCTTGGGCTCCTGATTTAGAAAAACCTAACATACAGCAAAAAGCTGCTTTGCCAGGAGTAAGCTGGGCTTATGACAGATTCATTCATGACTGCCTCAGCCCCAGGTAGGCGGTCACCTTAATGCTGTGCACTCTCTCAGCTGGTGCATGAGTCTTGCTTGACCTGCAGCTCAGAAATAGAAATTGGAGAACATTCATTGGGTCCCTCCAGATTAGTTGCCTGAGGAGAGCTGCAAAGAGAGGGCCTGTCAGTGGTCACCCAGAGATTGACAGAATGTCACCCTAAAGTCTGAGACCAGGCCACACGGGTGCCCTGATAGGACTGCCTGGCAAAAAACACACTGACCTAGTGCCTGTCCAGTATGAACCATTTTAAAATTATACCTTTTGGTGTGAATAAGTATGTAGAATTGCCTGAGTGCAGGGGTTCTCTTCTTGGGGAACCAGTCAAGCTGGTATTTGTGCCATAAGTTCAGTTTACCTCCCTAGAGCCACAGATTGCAGATGTGCTCCGTGCATTGCATAGAGCCTCCCTGTGATACACTGATGCTGTTCACCTACAAGGAACAGCACGTGCTTGGTAGAAATGAACGGTCCCCCAATCTGTCCGTGCTGGTGAGTTAACCATCATCCTTAAAGGCCATGGCACACGTGTCCTCTTTGTAGATGAAGTGCGCACAGGGACCTACAGGCAGCTCTTCCACCCTGAGCAACTGATCACCGGGAAGGAAGACGCCGCCAATAATTACGCCAGAGGCCATTACACCATCGGCAAGGAGATAGTTGACCTGGTCCTGGACCGGATCCGCAAATTGGTAAGAAGGGTGCTGGGAAGCCTTCCAGGGTCATTTTGGGAAAGCCCAAGGCAGAATCATGAACCCATGGTTGTCCTTTCTGGTGTGGCTGCAGTGCATCCATACGTCCATCTCTGGTGCCTGCTTTGCCTTCCCTCCAAGTGGAGTGCATGTTACCTGGGGGTGATTGGGATCCATTGAAACTTGTGGCATCAAAGAGAAGTGACCTAGGCGTGTTGGAGGTTGGTTGGCGGTGTGGCTTCCAAAGGCATTGCTCACGGTCTCTGCTTCCTCTCAGGCGGATCTGTGCACGGGGCTGCAGGGCTTCCTCATCTTCCACAGCTTCGGGGGCGGCACCGGCTCTGGGTTTGCATCTCTGCTTATGGAACGGCTCTCGGTGGACTACGGCAAGAAGTCCAAGCTAGAGTTTGCCATTTACCCAGCCCCCCAGGTGTCCACGGCCGTGGTGGAGCCCTACAACTCCATCCTGACCACCCACACGACCCTGGAACATTCCGACTGTGCCTTCATGGTGGACAACGAAGCCATCTATGACATATGTCGGCGCAACCTGGACATTGAGCGGCCCACGTACACCAACCTCAATCGTCTGATTGGGCAGATCGTGTCCTCCATCACGGCCTCCCTGCGCTTTGATGGGGCCCTGAACGTGGACTTGACGGAATTCCAGACCAACCTGGTCCCGTACCCCCGCATCCACTTCCCCCTGGCCACCTACGCCCCAGTCATCTCAGCTGAGAAGGCCTACCATGAGCAGCTGTCCGTGGCCGAGATCACCAATGCCTGCTTTGAGCCTGCCAACCAGATGGTCAAGTGTGACCCTCGCCATGGCAAGTACATGGCCTGCTGCATGTTGTACCGGGGGGACGTGGTCCCAAAAGATGTCAACGCGGCCATCGCCACCATCAAGACCAAGCGCACCATCCAGTTTGTGGATTGGTGCCCAACGGGATTTAAGGTAGGATGGGTGATAACGAGTGGTTTTACCTTTTAGCGTGCGGCAGACCCTGCGATAGGATGCTGCCCTTGTGGAGAAGGCCCCGTTCCATGGCAGCTAGGCTCTTGGTCATGAGTTAGTGTACCAGAGTGATCGTTTATCCGGTGGTGTCTTTTGAACTTACCTCCTGAGTCATCACCCTGTTTATCTGTGGTGCAAGAATATTTCTTAACATGAAGTTTTCTGAAGGATCTCTGTTCCCCTGTTCAGGTGGTAGAATTAGTGTGGGAAATGTTTATTAGCCTTAGAAATAAGATGTTTTTTTGTTATAATAGGAAGTCTCTGGGCATTTTGGTAATTCATGTTGATATTTGAAATTGGGATATTACTATTGGTGTCATTAAATCCCCCTTGATTCCATAGGTATGTAGAAATCAAGCCCAATTTAACTGTCCTATGAAGTGTTTGATTTAAGGGAAAACAATTATGAATATCTTTGTTGAAAAAAAAGGCAACATCCTTTTGTTTCTCTCAGTAAGCCTAGAAATTCCGGCCTGAGTTTGCCTCAAACTCCCAGTTTGTACAAGCCTTTCTTTTGATACAGAGAAGAAACCTTGCTGTCGTATTTCAGCTTTGTTCTGCCCTTGATTACTGAACCCTGTCTATTCTTTCCCTCTGGGATCTGTGTTTCCCTTGCTTTTCATGCTGCCTCCTCTGGCTCAGACCCTCAACTGCTTCTAGTGGGCCTGCTGTGCTGGATTCTTCTTTTGCAGAGGGTAAGGGGGGATTTTAGAGTGAGTGAAACATCGATGTGAGAAACACCGATGTGAGATTGGTTGCCTCCTGCACATTCTCCAACCAGGGTTCGAACTTGCAACCCGGATATGTGCCCTGACTGGGAATCGAACCCACCACCTTTTGGTGTATGGGATGATGTTCCAATCAGTTGAGCCACCCAGCCAGAGCCTGTGCTGTGTTCTTAACTAGGACTTCCTACACTGGGTTCTTTTCCTCCAGTTCAGGGATCAGCGTGATCGGTGGACCAATGCCTGATGGTGTAAAGTTTAACCTGAACACAGCCACACTCATTCAGTGGCCTATTGTTGTGGCTGCTTTTGTGCTACAAAGACATAATTGAGTGGCTGTGACAGAGTGCATGGCCTACCCAGCATAGAATAAATACTGTCTCACCTTTATCGACAAAGTTTGCTGACCCTAACTCTAGCTGACCCTGTTTGTATTCTGCTGCCAAAACCTCTGGCCCTCTCTCCCCTGAAGCCTGGAATGTCACCCCTCCCTCCTACTTAGCACACACACAGACCACCTGCTATTGTAGTCCTCGCGGGGGTCCTAGGTCCTCTGGCAGTGTACCTGTCACTCTGCTGTACACACACTGGTTATTTGGTGGGAAAGCAGGAGCGTGATCTTCCCTTGCAATACCATCATAGTTGTGTACTAGGTGAAAAAGGCTTCCCCTAGGCAGATCAATTCCCCTCTTGTTGAAGCCTATGGAGAAGGTGACCTATGAAGAATCCAGGACGGTGTCCTTCCTCAGAAGGAAGACAGTTTAATCACCAGGGTGCCTATCACATGTCATAGTTGCTGGGACACAGCCCCTCAGGCAGCTGGGACCGAGCCAGAGTAGCAGTTCTGGACACTTGTCTTTCCTTGTCTGGAAACCATCACCCTTCTTGCCTTGCACAAAGAAGGCCTCAGAGACTGCAGATTGAACTAAGCTTTCCGTCAGGTCGACAGAGGGCGCCTACATGCCACCATTTTTGGGTTCAACAGAAGCTTCACACAGTGCTTTATTCCCCTTCTCTGGCAGGTGGGCATCAACTACCAGCCCCCCACCGTCGTCCCTGGGGGAGACCTGGCCAAGGTGCAGCGGGCTGTGTGCATGCTGAGCAACACCACTGCCATTGCCGAGGCCTGGGCCCGCCTGGACCATAAGTTCGATCTCATGTACGCAAAGCGAGCCTTTGTGCACTGGTATGTGGGGGAAGGCATGGAGGAAGGGGAGTTCTCCGAGGCCCGGGAGGACCTGGCAGCTCTGGAGAAAGATTATGAAGAGGTGGGTGTGGATTCCGTGGAAGCTGAGGCTGAAGAAGGGGAAGAATACTGAATGGGAGAGTACCGGTGTACCTCTCTTCTCTACTCTCCTGTAACCCCTCAGCTCTCCTGGTTTCAAGTTGTTGGTTATTAAAGTTTCTATATCAAACCTGCCTGCCCACAGGAGTGGATAGCCTCCCAGGCCTGGTCTAGGCTGCACGGTGCTGTGCTTTGGTATGAGTGCAGCACTATCCACACCTGTAAGGAGCTACTGCTTACATGACAAAACCCGGGTGGGGGCGGGGAACAGTCAATATTCCCAATCCAAGATTTCAAAGCGTTAACATTTACTCAATTCTAGGAAAATTAAGTTAGATTTTTTCCATTGAATTGGCCATTTCTCAGGCCTGTCCACTGATGGGACGTGTGGACTAAAGTACAAAAGCTTGGAACTGGAGTTTTAAAAATATTTTTATTGACTTCAGAGAGGCAGGGAGAGACAGAAACATCAGTGATGAGAGAGAATCATTGATTGGCTGCCTTCTGCACGCCCCCCATTGGGGACTGAGCCCCCAACCCAGGCATGTGTCCTGACTGGAAATCGAACTGGGACCTTCTGGTTCATAGGTTGATGCTCAACCACTGAGCAACACCAGCCAGGCAGAACTGGAGTTTTAAAATCTGAAGCCCATGGAAGCGGGGAGGGTATCCACAGAATCCCTAAAACTCTGGGTCACGTGTAAGGTCGGCATTTTGGGGGTAAGGGGTTTTATTGGATTCTTCAATGGCATACATGACCCACAGAAGGTGAGAAGCTCTAAAAATTCATTCCTGTCCTGTCTGTGGTAACTTGACAGTGTTCCCCCCTCCATACTTTAAACCCCTGCTCCCACTGCACCTGAGCACCCTAAGAATGGTCTCAAGCAAAACATGTTGAAACGAGTCACTAGTTTAAGTCTCTTGGTTAGTTCAGCTGTAGCATAACCAGGATGAGCAACAGAACTAATTCTAAATATTTGTGCTTTAATATATTGAAAATATGATAGAAAACATCTTGAATAGACCGTGAATTTTTTAAAAAAAGGTTTATTACCAACTGGGGGAATTCATGCATAACCTCTGCTAGGAGGCTGGTGGAGCCCATAGCATGTGGTTTGCTTGGCTCAGGTACTGCTCCGAGTGGGGCTCTTCCCAGGCCCTGCCCCCTTGGGCAGCCTGGCAGCACTGGGCTGTCTGGGCATCCTCTGGCTGGATCCTTCCCGGCAGCTTCGTTCTGCCAGGGTGGGGCCTCCACCAAGAGCAGTGCTGCTTTTGTTTCTCCCTGAGCAGACACAGAAAGCAATCATTATGAACCAGCACACACTCCACCATCACAGTGCACCTCTGTGTTTCTTGAGCAACATTTACATCTAGTATGTTTCTAGCACACTACTTTCAGCCGGGGACCCTGTATCAGCCCAGGGTTCTGAGGCTCAAAGACTGCCTACAGATGGCATATCCAAGAGCAGTCCTTGGCAGAGCACAGGAGGCCCGGGAGGGTGTCCTAGAATGAAGGAGTGGGAGTGTCGATGGTCAGTTGAGGGGCAGGAAAGCTCAGCTTCTTGACTCCTGCCCTAGGAAGCTTTTGTGGCTAGTTACAACTGCCAGCAGCACAGGAGGGCTCACTATCAGTAGAGCTGCTATCTCATTGTCCCCACAAAGCACTCTCCTCTTCTCTGGATCATCCATGTCTCAGCCCATCAGACAACACAGGAAGCACAGGAGTCATCAACAGATGGCTTTTGAACTTGGATCTTGGAAGCTCTTTCTCCCGTTTTCCTCCCTCCCTCAGTATCCTGCAAACATTCAGTGGTCAAGCTTCTTGCTCTCAGGTTCACTCCCAGATCCCATGGTTGGGTCCTACAGAGGCTTGACTGCTCAAGACTTGCCCTGACCACTAGGTAGTCACACTTGGATGGAGACCACTGGTCTGTTCCTTGATTTGTAATTTGCTTACTTTATTCTCTCTCTCGTGTGTGTGTGTGAAGACGACAGGCATACCTGTACCCACACCTGGACTAGAGTTTTATTTTAAATGGTTGACTTCCCTGGGCTCCGAGTTTGACCCCCCAGGGGACAAAATGTACTGGTGGACCAGGCTCACTCACCAGCTTACAGTCCCTCCCTTCTGGGCCAGCTTCAGCCACAGTCTGCCTTGTGGGCTTTGACCAGGATTCCTGTCTCTTGCTTGACCCCTAGTCTCCTTCAGCGTTCAGAGTCAAATAGCCCGCCTTAGGGAAATTATGAGTTGCTGGAGAAAAGATGCAACCAAGTTTCTTAGGAGCCTGTTAAGTCATTTCTGTTTTTACCATTTGTCACCTTGAGCAAGCTGAAGCACCTGCCTTTGAAACTGCAGACCCTGGCTTCTATAGAACATCAGACTCACTTTCCATGCTCTCCAAGACTGACAACCAAGTTCTTCCCAGGATTCTTGCAGGGCTATGACAGCCTTTCTTAAGAGAATTTCTGGAAAGTACTTCCTCAGAGAGCGGGGTCTTTGCTGCCCGGTGTGGTGGGGAGGGTCACATTGGTTCTTCCTCTGGAACTTGGGACAGCTCAGGTTTCCTCTGCCTCACCTCCCTGGTCTTCACACTCAAGTGCTCGTGTGCACTTGATTCGACAGAAATGTAATAACAGGTTACCCAGGGCCAAGGGGGAGCAGACAGGAGCATGTTGTGGGGTGAAGCTGAGTCAACTCAGCCTGCCTTTCAATCTGACAAGGCCAGTGACTCACAAAAAAACAGATTACAAAGAGAACTGTCATCCACATTTTCTTTGGTACAAATGCCAATATTCTGTCAGTGTGCAAGTATCCCTATGAGCCCCACCACCCTGCAGCGTCTCCCAGCATGCTAGCACCCAGCTCAGACGCCATAGCACCTCCCAGGCCAGGCCAAGCAGAATTAGGTCTTCTGTAGCATCTTCCCTGCCCCTCAGCCTCTTCTCCTCTGGGGCAGGGACACCTCTGTAGAGAACAAGTCTCACCCAGCAGAGTTAGTCTCTGGGGGGTTAGGGGTACTGCAGGTTGTCTCTTAATAAACCATGAAAATGTGTCTTTAGTCTCTACGCTGCATGGCAGAGATGGCCAGCAGGATCCTGCCCTTGCAGCTAGAAGCTGTTCTGGCTTTCTTGGGCCATAGCAGTTTCCATGGAAACAAGAAAGCACAACAACCCCCAGAGATAAACCAATAAATGCAACCTGCAAAAGGAGAGAACAGGCAGCAAGAGTACCGGAGGGAACCGGGGGGCCCTGGAGAGAGAGGCGAGTGCGTGGCAGCTGGGCTGTGGTGCAGAACCGGAGAGGCCGCAGGCCGCGGGGCTGAGGAAAAGGAGGCCCTTGCAGGGGGGCTACAGTTCTTGGCAAAGAGAAAGGAGGCCTCTGCAGGTCAGAGAGAGACACAAAGAGAGCAGATGGAGCATGGGTCAGTGAGGAAGCCCAGCGCCTCTCAGGAAAGGGGGCTTGAGTGCCTAGGGCCCTGGCATTCCCACCTAAAGGGGTCAGCGTACCCTCCACTCCAATGTCAGCTGCTTCTCAGGATGCCTGTAAGTGCCTGAGTGTTCTGGCCAAGGAGCCAGCCCAGGAGGTTCTGCTGCTGCGTTACAGAGGGTTTCTGACAGTCATCAGGGGCAGAAGTGACACGCGGGGAGCTCTGCCTTGACATTCTCATCACCAGCACCTGTTCATAATCCTTGAGCGTGAGGAGGCCCCTCAAGCCTGAGCTCAGGTGCTCTGCCACACAAGCCTCTGCACCCTGAGTGCCCAGGGCAGCCAGGACTGCCACACTGACTCCTGGGCAGAATCTGGAGCTGGGTGAGGTGGGTTCAGGGGAGGCGGTGGTAGGAAAGCCTCTCTGCTTGCCCACTCCCTGAGCACTTCCCTGGAGAGTGTACACACCATGAGAACGGGAACCAAAGCAGTCTTGTCCCTGTGTTTGTGGCATGAAGGCATGAATTACGAGGTGAGAAGAGGCCGGGTCCCACGAGGCCTAGCCTGTCTGGGCCACGTTGGGGACCCATTCTGCCTCCATCTGATCCAAACCTGCTCTCTCAAGGCTAGCCTTGAAGCCAAAGCTGGGGACCGCATCAAATGGGAGAGCCCCTGGATGGGTCCAGTGGGTCATGGGAGAAGACTTACAGAAAGGCCTGATCACTGAGGGTTTAGCCCGCTGTGCCTGGCACTGCCCCACCTCCTGGCCCCTGCCACCCCGCCACCTGAGTCACAGGGGCAGAGAGCACCCCAGCTGACCTCTGGTCTCAGGCACGCTCGATGTGGGCAGGGATACTGCAGCAGGATCCTGGGGCTCGCTCGCCAGCCTCTGCCCGGCACACATGGATTTGAGCATCTGGAACACTGCGAGGGGCGCGACGTTCAGCTTCAGCAGGTCCACCAGGATCCTGGTGAGAAAAGATGCGGTGCGCAGTAAGCCCTACTGGTCCCCCCGGCCCGTCTGCTGGGGCGAGAACGGGGCAGGCATGGCTACCAGACTGACACTAGGTCCAGGAGGGCCACCTTTGTCAGGGTCCCGACTCTACTCTGAGTCCTCAGAGGGTCACGACAAGGACGGGAGGCTCTAATATACAGATCAGTGGCCTGGCGGGGTCTAATAGCCGGGTGGTCTGGGTGTCGGACCAGCGCGCAGCCTCCGCTCACTTGAACACGTCGGGATCCATGGCGCCGCCCGCCGCCTGCGCCAGCTCGTACAGCTCCATCTCCTCGGCACTCAGCACCTTCTTCCGCCGCAGCACGAGCTTCTGTAGCGCTGCCTCCAGCCCCGGGGGTGGCCCCGGCCCGGGCCCAGCGCCCGGCGTCGCCATCTGCGGGGCCTGCGGGAAGGTGAGCACCCCACTCCGTCCCGCCCCGCCGGGCGCTCCCACGGCGCCCTCTACTGGCCCGGCCGGCTGTTCCTCTCCCTGCAGCGTCACCGTCTTGCCTCGGGACAGCCCTACACCGGAGGGCAGGGATCACTCTGTCTTCCCTCTTTCATTCGATCCACATTTACGTGCCGGGCAGTGTGTTAGGCGTGGTGGAGACCGTGGCAGGACAAAGAGACCCGCTCCTTGGCGATCAGGACTTCCCTGCTAGGTTGCATTGGTCGTTCTCGCTTAAGTAGCAACATCCAGCGCAGTGCCTGACATACAGTGGGCACTCAATAAATGCCTGTGGGACGAAGGGCAGTCAATGCATAGTGTATACAGTAGTGTTCCTGGCCCGGATGCTCCATTGGGGCGTGCCCCGAGGGCCCTACTAACAGCCTCCCCTTACGCGCACGCGCCCTCCCCATCTCGCTTACTGTGAGTGAGCTCTGGCCTCCACTGCGCACGCACTTACACAAGCGAAACCCATAAACCCCACCAGCCTTCGCTTTGCGCACGCGCCTTTTGAGGTACTAGTAGCTGCCAGCGAGCGGTAGCGGCGTGTTTCCCGCCAGGCCAGGGGGGCGTGGCGCGACGCGCAGCTTGATGACGACATTTCGGCGCAGGATAGTCGAATGGTAGCCACAGTTCCGGAGGATGAGGGACGCTATAGACTCCACAGGTGAGTAGCGGGAGCCGCGCGCCTGACGGTCCCGGCAGCCTCTCTGAACTTCCGCTGAAGCTGTCTTCGTTCCTCCGCGAGCCCCGGCCGGGCCTCCGCGTCTCTGCCCCGGCCGGTCCGGCGGGGGAGCCTAGGGCCTGGGCTCCGCCCTCATGCCGCCTTCCCGCGCGGCTCACACATCCAGTCCCGGTGGGTGCTCGGTTAACGTTCGTTGAACGAGTTGGAGGAAGGAAAGCTTCGAGTTAAACTTGAGCTTTGGACTCAACAAACCGTATAGGAAAAAGAGCCGGGAGTGGGTCCCGGCCCGAGCCCTCCTCCCATTGTCCGAGCCAGTTTCCTCATCTGTGGTATGGGAATATTGCCCAATGCCTACTTCACAGGACAGCTGTGAGCAACAAAAGGGAGCCTGCTGGGCTTCTCAGAGCAGCTAGAGGGAGGGAGCCCTTGGCCGTAGCGTGATTTGCTTGGCATAATCAGCGATGACTGAGGACTGCCGCTCAGAAGAAACCCCAAAACTAGGTCCGAAGCAGCTCCTGAGGAAAGTGGTAGGATGAAGCAGACGCTGGGTGCACAGCAGAGAAGGGGTGATGGCGGGGTTGGGGGGGGGGGCCGGCAAAGACCAAGGCAGGGTCAGACAGCTGTGTAAGAGTCGCTGCCTGCTTTGGGAAGACCCCTAATTTGGCATCTCTGGCCTCATTCCTTCAGCCCCTGCCTGGTACAGAATTCCTCTGAGCAAGGAGGTGCTTTCACCTCGTCCTAAAGCTCTACCCTTTGCAAACAATTCAGGATTTTATGCTGCTTTGATAACGTTGGAATAGTTCTCTTGACTACTTGATTCAGGACTGAGGTGTTTTGTTTTAAGTTTTCTTTAAAACTGAAGCTGAGAGCTAGTGTAAGAGTTTTGGGGGGGAGGGGGATTTGGAGGTGTTTATATTGCCAAAGGACAGATATGTGCATCTCCTGTCAACTTCTCAGCTGCCTACAGTCTCCTTGCACCCAACCTCCCCAACCATATTCAGTTGTCAGTTGCCACCTCAGTGCCCTTACTCAGGCCAGTAGGCAAAGCTGTGCAAGGAAAAGCCAGCGGTAACCCATATTGGAACTAGGCATGCTTCCTCTCTGCTCAGTCAAAGGCTGAAATCAAGGTGCTGGCCAGCTTTGCTCTTATCTAGACGCTCTGGAGAAGAAGCTGCTTTCACACTTACTCAGGTCGCTGTCAGCATCTAGTTCTTTGGAGTTGTAGAACCAAGGTCCCTGTTTCCTTGCTGGCTGCCAGCCAAGACTGCTCTGTATTTTATGGTCCACTGACTTGAGACTTTAAATTGTATCTGCAAAATTCTTTCACAGCAATATCTAGATGATTGCGCTTGAATAACCAGGGACCGGCACTTGGAGGGCTATCTTTAGAATTCTGCCTACCACTGAGAAGTAAATGAGAAATATACGGAGAGACCCTAGAACTAGGCCTGGCACATAGCAAGTGTCATACAGGCGTTACCACGTATTAGCAAGGATTTGCCACCACAAACGTGTCTCTGAAGCTGGCCAGTGTGGACCGCATGAGAGTGGCATTTCTATAACGCATGGGACATGGCCATGCAGTGTGTGATGAGTTACACAAATGTTCTCCTGGGCATTGTGAAACGATACCGTATTCTGTTTGGCAGAAGTTGAGATTTCATATTTGCTTTTCCACAGTGGTTTCCTAAGACGACCATCTTCAACTCCACCAGAGGCTACTATGGCATTCCCTCACCTGCAGCAGCCCAGCTTCCTACTGGTAAATATCAACGGCTCGTGTGAGTGTCGGTTCAAAGCTGAGGGACCTGGGAGTTCCTTCCAGCGACTCAAACTCTCCAGCGGTTGTTTTGGGTGCATGTGATGGGAATGACACTGGACTCGGGGTTGAAACCCTTAGGCTTGACTCTGCCTCTGCAGGACCTTGGGTTCACTCAGCCACTGAGCCCTGGTTTTCTCATCTACAAGGCGAGTTGATTCACATGCCATTTTCCCTGCTCCCCAGGGTATGGGAGGAGCAGCTGAAAAAGATATACCTTCAAATTTCATGTCTTGTAAATCCTTACACAAGTGTGTAATAATCATAACTGTCAGCACTGACAGATGGAGGGTCACTGTGCTGCTGGGGGCAACCAGGACTGTACTTTAGTATTAACCATGAGCCCTGGCCAGGGTACTAAGTGGTTAGAGCATTGGCCCACGCACCAAACGGTTACAGTTCAGTTCCCAGTCAAGGGTGCGTACCTGGGTTGCAGGTTCAATCCCCGGCCCTGGTTGGGGTGAGTGCAGGAGGCAACCAATTGATGTGTTTCTCTCACATCGATGTTTCTCTCCTCCCTCCCCCCCTCCATTCCTCCCTCCCTTTCACTCTCTCTAAAAATCACTGGAAAAAGTATCCTCGGATGAGGATTAACATATATATATTAAATATGATGCTGAGAAGTTAAGCATAAGACAAGATATCAGTGGTGAAAGTTTCAAATTTTAATTCCCAGAAGATACTAGAGATAAACATTTATTTGGAAGGACATTCTTCCTTGGTGCACCCTCTAGAGCCAACAGATGCAACCTGAGGCCTACACAGCCCAAGTCTTCACCTCTGACTGAGGCCCCATAGACTCCACCCTTGTTTGAAACTCTGACATTTCCTCTTGATCTCCATCCATTTGTGCGGACGCTTCTTTTTCTTTGTGTAGTCAAGATATACACACCCCATGAACTCAGGTAGATTTCCTTAGTTCTTGTCCTGAATGCTTTCTGGCCTGTCCATGGTCTTCATGATTAGTGTCAGCACTTGGCTGAAGCCATATGTGGATTTTAACCTGCCTGGTTCTTTTTCTTTTCTTTTTTACATTTCCCCCCTTTTTAAAAAATCTTTATTGTTAAGAGTGTTACAGATGTTCCCCCATTTTTCCCTCATTGCCTCCCTCCACCCAGTTCCCACCCCACCTCATGCCTTTACCACCTTACTGTCTGTGTCTATAGGTAAGGTCTTTGGTTAATCTTTTCCTGCCCCCCTCCTCCTCCCTTCCCTCTGAGATTCATCTATTTCATGCTTCCATGCCTCTAATTCTGTTTTATTTGCCAGTTTATTTTGTTCATTAGGTTTCTTGTTCATTTATTTTGATTTTTAGGTTCAATTGTTGATAGACATGTATTTGTTGCCATTTTATTGTTCATATTTTTTTCCTCCTCCTCCTTCTCCTCCTCTTCCTCTTCTTCCTCCTTCTCCTGCCTTCTTCTTCCTCCTCCTTCTTCTTCTTAGGTAAGTAACTACTTTTCTCTTGCTGCTTTTAAGATTTTCTCTTTGTCTTTAACCCTTGGCATTTTAATTATGATGTGTTGTCTTGGTGTGGGCCTCTTTGAGTTCCTCTTGTTTGGGACTATCTGCACTTCCTGGACTTGTAAGTCTATTTCTTTCACCAAGTAGGGGAAGTTTTCTGTCATTATGTCTTCAAAGAGGTTTTCAATTTCTTGCTCTCTCTCATCTTTTGGCACCTCTGTAAGGTTAATGTTGGTACACTTAAAGTTGTTCCAGAGACTCCTTACTCTTTCTTCATATTTTTTTTCTTTTTTCTTTTTGCTCTTCTGATTGGGTGTTTTTTGCTTCCTCATATTCCAAATCATTGACTTGATTCTTGGAATCCTCTACTCTACTGTTGAATCCCTGTAAATGGTTCTTTACTTCAGTTAGTGTATGCTTAATTTCTGACTGGTAATTTTTCATGACATTGAAATTCTCACTAAGATCCTTGAAAGTCTCACTAGTCCCTTGAAGCTCTCATGAAGATCCTTGAGTCACCTTATAATCATGGTTTTGAACTCGGTTTCTAGTAGTTTGCTTGCTTCCATTTCTTTCATTTGTGATGTGTTTCTTTGTCTCCGAATTTTTGCTGCTTCCTTGTGTTTGTTTCTATGTATTAGGTAGAGCTACTGTGTCTCCTGGAATTGGAAGAGTGGCCTTGTGTAGTAGGTGTCCTGTAGGGCCCAGTGGCTCAACCTCCCTAGTCACCTGAGCTAGACACTCTAGGTGTGTCCCTGTGTGAGCTGTGTGCACTGTCTTATAGTTGAGCCTTGATTGCTGTTGGTATCTCTAGGAGGAGTTGACCTCCAAGCCAATTGGCTGTGAGGACCAGCTGCAAAGACAGTGGGAGAGCTGCTATGCAGGAGGCAAGGCCCAGCTGTGAAGCAATGCAGGCTCATGCTAGAGCTTAGTCTAGACCCTTTTATTGGTAGGTTTGGGGCATGCTGTCACCACTTGCAGCTTGTTTGAGAGATTTTAGCAAAGTCTGAAGCCTGAGCCAGTGCAGGCCATTCATATGGAAAAGCTGCTGCAAACAGCTTGGGTGGGGCTGCAAATTGGATGGGGCGTGGTCAGGGAATCCCCAGGGTGGAACAAACCTTGTGGGCTGCCAGATATGGCTGCCAGTCAGCCCTGTAATAGGGGAGGTCCCAGCACAGGAACAGTGACCCTTGCAAGCACCCCTGTCTCGGAGAAAGCTGCCCCTGGGTTCCTGTCCTGTTGCCAGACAGTTCAGTTCCTCCTCATATGTGTCTGAGTCCTCCAGAGCTGCCTGGTGCTGGAGCTCAGAGGTTTTGAATCTAAGTGTGTTTGTGTGCCAGCCCTTTAAAAGGAACAGCTGGGTCTCCAGCAGCCTCTGTGTCTCTTAGCCACAATCCCCACTCGTTTTTACAGCCCATAGTTATGGGGACTTCTCTTCCTAGTTCTGGAACCCTGAGTTGGGGGGCTGGTGGGGGGCTGGGACCCCTTGCTCCTCTTGGGCAGCTTCCACAAAGAAAATCTCCCTCCCAATTAAAAAAGCGACACAGGTGGGTGTCAGACCATCCTGGTCCGCGCCTCTGCCCCTCCTACCAGTCTATACGTGCTTTCTTTCTTCTTTAATTGTAGGACTTCCATTCAACCAGCTTTCAGGCGGTTCTGAATGATAGTAGTTCTGCATTTTTAGTTGTAATTTCGATGTGGTTGTGGGAGGCAGCGAGTACAGGCATTTATTTATGCCGCCATCTTGCAAGGTCCCTGCCTGTTTCTTTTTTTTTAACCTTTCTGTTTGTCTTTATTACTAATTTTTTTTTCTAATTTAAATTCTTTATTGTTTAAAGTATTACATATGTCTCCTTTTTCCCCCATTGACCTCTCCCTGGCTGCTCTCCACTCCTCCGCCCTCCCCAGCACATGTCCCTGCCCCCTACTGTCTGTGTCCTTTGGTTATGCTTATATGCATGCATACAAGTCCTTTGGTTGATCTCTTACCCACCCCCATCCCCTACTCTCGCCTGCCTTCCCTCCGAGGTTCCATGGTCTGTTTGATCCTTCTATGTCTCTGGATCTATTTTAATTCATCAGTTTATGTTGTTCATTATATTCAACAAATGAGTGAGATCATGTGGTATTTATCTTTCTCTGACTGGCTTATTTCGCTTAGCATAATGCTCTCCAGAACCATCCATGCTATTGCAAATGTTAAGAGTTCTTTTTTTTTTTTTTAATAGCAGCATAATATTCCCTTGTGTAGTTGTACCAGTTTTTTAATCTACTCATCTGCTGATGGGCACTTAGGCTGTTTCCAAATCTTAGCTATTGTAAATTGTGCTGCTATGAACAGGGGTGTATTTATTCTTTCTGATTGATGTTTCTGATTTCTTGGGATCCCTGCCAGTTTCTTAAGGTTATGAACGTTCAGTAGGTTCATTATCACTGAATAAAAGACATTTTAAGTTAAGGGCTTAAGTAGCAACAAATAATACCCTCCTTTTATTGGGCATTCTTACTGATGGTCACAGAGGTGTAAATTATGGGTGAGCAGTCTTAAAGGGGTTTTACAGTTCATTGCATACACACTTGGTGAACACGCTGTGGTCTACTCCAGAGGGGTCTCTCCTGAATGTGGGGCTGACCCCCTGCTTGAGGGTCAGGCAGAAGTCAACTTTATTTTGGTAATATGCAATTCTTTGAGGTAACTGGGGATGCCTAACAGAGGCTGCTGGGAAGCAAGCCTGATAGTTACTTGTCTAGAAAGCATGGTACCTCAGCCTCTCTTCTAGTAGCATCCTTTAGGTCACTGACATATGCCCGACCTAATGTATGAGGTGCTAGGGAATCAGGTCAGTGGTGTGTATCTCACTCCTGCCTGTCACTTGGATTTCTGTTTTGACTTGAGCCAGAATATCATCAGAAGCTGCAAAATGAATATGTACATGATATATATATATATATTTTTTTCCGGTTTCTTATAGGCTAGCCTGAAAGCTGACGCGATAAATAAGCCCTTTGCACAGCGGTGCCAAGACTTGGTTAAAGTCATAGAGGATTTTCCAGCAAAGGTACAGCTCTGCTAGCATCTCTTTGGGGCATGTCTCATTCTGTCCTTGAAAAATGTTCTTACAGTCCCTGGTTTCCACCTCTGAGCCCTGCCGTACACAGACGCCTGACCTGGCATTGTGACTGTCCCATTTGTGGACACATTTAAGCATGTGAACATGTAAGCCAGGATTTTCTACCATGCATGCTTTTGTCCCACATGGGATGCTTGGCAATGTCCAGGGACATTTTTAATTATCACACAGGAGTGGTGCTACTGGTATCAAGTGGTAGAGACCAGCCATGCTGGTAAACCCTCTCATAGTGCACAGGGCAGCCCCCACAACAAAGAAGTATTCAGCATAAAATGTCAACAGTACCAAAGTCGAGAAACTGGTGTAAATACTGAAAACATCTACTCCCGTCACACCCAGATTGGTCAGTTAGTAGTAAATGAGGTAAGTTTAGAAGCCAGCCTGGATAAGGAGTTACTACCAAATGACAGCAAGTCTCAGTTTCAAGGGCTCACTTTGAGAAGAACATTGCCACCCGTAGTAAATGTAGTGACTGATTTAACTGGCCCAGATATAAAACGGTACTGCTAGACATGCCCCATAGCCACGATGAAAGGATCCAAGGCTGCTGCTCTCCTGTTGGCACTGTTGTGCCAGGGTTCCTGTGGGTGCCAGGCTGGTCCTGTGGGTGCCAGGCTGGTCCTGTGGGCTTTCGAACCAGGGAGTAACATGCTCAGAGCTCAGGTTCAGCGAGGGAGGTGGGCAGCGTGAGGTTGCAGGACTGGAGCTAGTACACAGGCCAGCAGTGAGCACTGGTCCTCAGCAAGCCTGCCCAAAGCCTCAGCCTCTCACTGTTTCAGGAGCTGCATGCCATCTTCCCGTGGCTGGTAGAGAGCATTTTCGGCAGCTTGGATGGTGTTCTCATGGGCTGGAACCTCCGCTCCTTACAGGGACGTGGGAGCCCTGTGGAATACAGCATCGCGATGGAATTTCTAGACCCTGGGTAGGTAGGTTTGTCACCTGAGGAGCTGGATGTTTCCTCTGGCGATCCCATTTTTAAATCATTGTATTTTTCAGAGTTAGAAACAAATCAGAGCAAGATGGTTTGCAGTTCATTTGCCTGCTTTTCTTGTTTTAATTTCATGTGCAGTGGCCCAATGATGAAGTTGGTATATAAACTTCAAGCTGAAGACTATAAGTTTGACTTTCCTGTCTCCTACCTGCCTGTGAGTAAGCCCTGGCAGTGAAAGCTGTCTTTGGGCAGAGACCCCAGACAGTGACTGCGGTGGGGGTAGGTGGGCAGGGGCTCAGAGGGGCTGTCACAGTGGGCAGGAGAATGCCATGGTGTCTGTTCAGGGTCAAGGAGGCATCACAAATTGGAATTTTTAAGATCACAAATTCTGCCAATGGGGAAGGCACCATGCTGCCCGGTTTGCTACTGGCTAGATGATAGGGCCATGTGACTGGTTACAATAGGTGACTTGCTTGGTGGGTATGAAAAGCAGAGGAGATGGGATTCATCAAGCTTATAAATGTGCACAGCTGCTGCCTTTGTTGTTTGCGGGTCCTTATGATGATACTAGTCGCCCAGTGCATGGATTTGTGCACTGGTGGGGTCCCTCGGCCTGGGCCTGGCCTGTGGGGATTGGGCCGAAACCAGCAGTCCAACATCCCCCGAGGGGTCCCAGAGTGTGAGGGCACTCTGCAAAGCTGCGTTGAGCATCTGCCCCCTAGTGGTCAGTGCACGTCATAGCTACTGGCCGGTCTGCCCATCGCTTAGGCTTTTTATATATATATATATATATATATATATATATATATATATATATATATATATATATGAATATGAGAGATTCTAAGTAAAAGCTTGCTCAAGTGTTATGCAGAGGATAGTGCTGTTCCCATGAACCGGGTCCATGTGCTGGCCACCTCCTCAGCAGCCTTCCCCAAGAGCTGCACCACATGTGGGGCACTGAGCCAGAGCCTGCCTGCGAGCCTGCCTCCCTCTCTCCACAGGGCCCCGTGAAGGCATCCATCCAGGAGCACATGGTCCCTGACAGTCCTCTGTACCACAATAAGGTCCAGTTCCCCACTGCTGGGGGCCTTGGCCTGAACCTGGCCCTCAGTATCCTTTGCTGACCCCATGGGTAGGGAGGCTGGGGTGGCCAGCACAGTGTGGGGTGGTGGGGGTGCGGTGGCCCAACATCCGTGCCGTTTGTCCCCTGATCCTGCCTTCAGATCCATTCGAGTATTACATGTTCTTTTTCGCGTTGAGCCTCATCACTCAAAAGGTACAGAAGGGATTCCTCTGAACAGAGTTTGCTTTACCGGAAACCCCTGAGAGGGTGGGGGCGTGACCCTGGGCTCTGTTTTCACACAGCAAGGGGAGCTTGGGATTTGCCTGGGAGCCAGCTGCCAGCCTTTGTCTTCCATTTCTCCTTTTCCCTTCCTGCCTCATTTCTCTGGGTCTTCCTTTCCCTCCTCCTCCAGTGTTTGTCCTTCCGGCCATTCTCACTTAGGGCAATAGACTGGTGGGCAGACTTGACAGGTGATGTGGCAGTCAGGGGACTTCCCATAGGAGGTGCTTACCAGACAGTGGGGCAGAGTGGAGGGGTCACAGGCAGGTGGAGGGGTCACAGGCGGGTAGGACTGAGGGTTTAGTCAGGCTGTCTGTATGGGCGCTTTTCTCCTGGCACCACCCTCGGTGTGCATGGGCTGGCCTCAGGGAAGCAGCCCATATCCCAAGGCTTTCGTGTGATTGCTGGGGTCAGCAGCCTGGGGCGGTGCCCAGAGCCACCCACTAACTCGAGTTTTGTTTTTCAGCCACTCCCCGGGGCCCTCCATGTTCGTACTTCAGACTGCGCGTATTTCATCCTGGTGGACAGGTACCTATCATGGTTCCTGCCCACAGAAGGCAGTGTGCTCCCCCCACTCTCCTCCAGCCCTGGGGGGCCCAGCCCCTCACCAGCACCCAGGTAAGACTCTCCGGCTACCCTGGCCTGTGGCCAGTACCTGAGGTGTCCCGTGCCTGCCACTAGCTATTCTACAAAAGAGTAGCCTGGTCAGTGAGCACTGCTCATGCAACAATGGTGCCCACTCTGTCCAGGGCTCCCCAGTTTTTCTTATGCCTGAGATGCCCCTGCCCCAGCTGCCATAGCACAAACTAGAGTGCAGGGGTAAGGAGAGTGTCTGTTTTGGCTTTCCGTGACCATCCCTCAAGTGGTCAGGTCCTGTGGCTGCATGGCCCTGCTGTGAAAACGGGCTGTGTTCTGCCCATCTGTGCCTAAATTAATTAACATGCAACATCCATTCTCTGCACTGAGGTGCTAGTGTTCTCCGTATGGTTCCAGTGTTAGTATATGTGCTGCTGAAGCAGCAGTGTTGTTCACCAAAGCATTGTTATGTGATCCATGAAGCAGTAGGAATCTGTGACTCGAGAACCAGGTCACTCAGTGAGAATGGCTTGAAGGACTGAGCCAGAGTTCCTGGGGTGGAGAGCCTTTTATGTCAGTGATCAGGCTGTTACTGTGCAGAAGGAGTGTGTGCGGCCCGTCGCAGCCTGGGAAGTGTACGGGGCCTTTTAGCTGGCTCCCCAGGAGATCCTCCTGCCCTAACAGCCACTGCCCGTGCTCCTCTGACCCTCCTGCACCTCCCTGGCCCAACTCCTTCCCTGGGAGGCTGCAGGCAGGCTCTTTCCTGCACATGCTGGTCCACCCCACATCTGGCACATGCCATACCCCACGCTCACAAATACGGACAGATGCCCCAAGGAAAGGGGATTGAAAGAGGGGAGGGGTGTCTTGGGGGTGGACCAGAATCACGCCTTCTCACAGGCAGACTGCAGCTGCCAAATGGTTTTCTGGGCCTGGTTTTGTCTGCTTGTTTTTACATATTTAAGACTGACCAAAAAGTTGCTATGCATAATATAAAGAACTACTGTAGACCCTTCAGCCAGGTTTCTCACTGTTTTTATCCTCTATAATATGTGTTTTCTGGGTCCTTTAAGTAAGTTATAGATATGATGCCCATTATCTCTTAATATTTCAGAGTGTATCTCCTAGTAGTGAGTGCACACTCCTTCATAACCACAGCACTTCTCTCCAAGTCAGGGAACAGGGATTGCTACAAGGCCACTGTCTAATCCTCAGACCCCACATGGGCTTCAGCAGCTGTCCCATCAATGGCAGTTACCTGGCCAGGATTCAGCTCAGGGTCACTTACTACATACAGTTGTCTCTCTAGTCCCCTTCGGTCTGCAGCTGGATCTCAATCTTTCCTGACCTTGACACCTGTGTAGCATGCAGTCTAGGTGTGTGCCCTTGACCTGGGTTCTCAGGTAGTTTCTTGTGATTGGGCCCAGGTTGGACTTTGTTTGGTAGGAGCTCTGCAGCAGTGACCCATGGTGTCCATGTGCCCCATTATAGGCAGCATTAGCTTGATCACGGGGCTGGGGTGGGGGGAGTTGGCCATGTTTTCCTGCTGTAAAGTTCAGTAAGTATTTTGTGCCTAAATTAATTAACAAGGGGAGTTTAGTGGGAAGATATTCTGAAACTGTACACTTATCACTTAATGTTAGCATCCCTTGGTGGTCCTTGGCCAAATCAGTTATTAATGGAATGGTGCCAAGTGATGAATTTTTACATTTCATCACTTCTTTGTTTACTAGGGAACCGTCTCTTCCCATTTGTTTGTATAAATCCACATGGACTGGGGAGTCATTGTATGACTCAGCAGGTTGTGATTGTTACTGTGGTCGTTGACTTTGATGTCCAGGTTGCCCCTGGTTATGCCAGCGGGAGCCCCTAATGAAGGCCTGTTCCTGTGCCTTCCTCAGGACTCCAGCCATGCCTTTTGCTTCCTATGGCCTCCACCACACCAGTCTTCTGAAGCGACATATCTCTCATCAGACATCTGTGAACGCAGACCCTGCCTCCCAGGAGATCTGGAGGTCGGAAACTCTGCTCCAGGTGAGAACCGAGGCAACTGCGCTCTGCTTCCATTTCAAAATAAACTGCTCACTTTCCACCCCGTGAGCCAGAGCCCTAAACACTGCCCCTGAGCTGGATGGCGCTTCTAAATGGTCAGTATCTCCCTTCTGTGACATTTAGAAAATAGGCAGGAAGAAATTTACCCACCTGTCTAACCTATATCTCATTGCCAGTGCTTTTCATCCGAGGATTTCCTGTGCAGGGTTTTGTTTTTCTCATGGTGATGTAATCACTGCCCCGTCTTGTAGTTTCCGATAGATCTGTGTGAATGAATGCTCTCACCACCCCACCTCTCTGACGCACTCCCATGTGGTTGGGAAGGTTTCCTGTGACCACTGTCACGTGGATATTAAACCCTGCACCAGCTACATTTTTACGATGCTTAATAGAGAGGGCCTTTGAAGCTTCACCTTGGTCAGCAGGCAGCCCCGGCCCTTCTGTACTAGGGATCCACAGGGGAGTGGCAGTGCCCCATGTCAGCCTCTCCTCCAGGCTTGGTCTGGCTCACTCCCTCAGTGCAGCGCTGGCCACCTTCCGGGTCTTGCTGTCTCACCTTGGCGAGTGAGGTTAGGCTGGTTCTGACATAGGATTCCGGGGCTGAGATGGCAACCACAAACTTTGCTTGTTGGCAACCTGGAGTGAGTAAGATGGGGTTCTGTCCCTCCCACCTGGTACATAACTCTTGGCGTGGGGGTTGCTGTGTTTTTAGAGGCTTCCAGGTTATTGTCAGCAGCACGGGGAGGTGGGGCATCTGGAATCATCTTCCCTGTTCACTGAGGGGTCCAGTGCTTCAGTTGGCTCCCAGCTAAGTGGGCTCTGGCTTCTGTCAGCCGTGAGGGGGGCAGGTGACCAAGGCATGGGCTTATAGGACAGAACGGTAGGGTTGTTTCCCAGTGCATTTTTTTAACATATTTTTTTGAATTGTGGTAAAATACACATAATATAAAGTGTACTATCTTAACCACTTTAAAGTATATTTGCATTGTTATAATTGATCTCAAGACTTTTTTATCTTGAAAAACTGAAACTCTGTGCCCACTAATCAATGATTCCTTATTCTGCCCTAACCGGTTTGGCTCAGTGGATAGAGCATCGGCCTGCGGACTCAAGGGTCCCAGGTTCGATTCCAGTCAAGGGCATGTACCTTGGTTGTGGGCACATACCCGGTGGGGAGTGTGCAGGAGGCAGCTGATGGATGTTTCTCTCTCATCGATGTTTCTAACTCTATCCCTCTCCCTTCCTCTCTGTAAAAAATCAATAAAATATATTTAAAAAAATAATAATTCCTCATTATTATTCTCTCCCAGCCCCTGGCAACCACCATGCTATTTTATTTCTATAAATTTGACCTACTCTAGGTGCCTATATAAATGGAATCATGATTTTTTTTTTTTTTAATGACTGACTGACTTCACTTAGTGTAGTGAATCTTCAAAGTTCATCCATGTTGTAGCAAGTGTTAGAATTTCCTCCTTTTTAAGGATATTTAGTAATATCCCATTGTATGTAAATAATCACATTTTGTTTATCCATTCATCTGTCAGTGGACACTTGATTTACTTGCACCTATTGGCTATTATGAATAATGCTGCTATGAACCTGGATGTGCAAATAGCTCTCCTAGACCCTGCTTTCAATTCATTTGCATATATACCCAGAAGTGGAATTGCTGGGCTATATAGTAATTGTTAAATTTTTTTAAAAAACAGCCTTACTGGCCCTAACTGGTTTGGCTCGGTTGATAGAGCTTTGGCCTTGCAGACTGAAGGGTCCCAGGTTTGATTCTGGTCAAGGGCATCTACCTTGGTTGTGGGCACATCCCCAGTTATGGGGTGTGCAGGAGGCGGCTGATCGATGTTTCTCTCTCATCAATGTTTCTAACTCTATTCCTCTCCTTTCCTCTCTGTAAAAAAATTAAAAAAATATATATATTTTTTAAAAATAGCCATACTGTTTTCCACAGTGGCTGCACCGTTTTGCATTCCCACCAGCAGTGCACAGAGGCTTGAATTATTTCACATCCTCTCCAACACTCATTATTTTCTGGGGTTTTTTTGTTTGTTTGTTTGTTTTTTACGATACCCATCCTAATGGATATGAGGTGGTATCTCGTTGTGATTTTGATTTGTTGCTCTAATGATTAGTGGTATGGAACATCTTTTCATGTCCTTTTGGATATTTGTCTATCTTTGGAGAAATGTCTATTTAAGTCCTTTACCCATTTTTCAATTGTGCTGTTTGTTTTTATGTTGTTGAGTTTTAGGCATTCTCTAAATTTTAAATTCTTAAAATTGTATATTTTAAGTGTTAATCCTTTATCAGATACATGAATTGCAAATATTTTCCTCCATTCTTTGAGTTGCTTTTTTACTCTGTCTATGATATCTTTTATTTATTTATTACTTTTTAAAATATATTTTTCTTTTATTTCAGAGAGGAAGAGAGAGGGAAAAGAGATAGAAACATCCATGTTCAGAAAGAATCATTGATCAGCTGCCTTCTGCATGTCCTCCACTGGGGACTGAGCCCTCAACCCGAGCATGTGCCCTGACCAAGTATCGAGCCATAACCTCCTGGTTCATAGGTCAACCCTCAACCACTGAGCGACATTGGCCGGACTGTCTATAATATCTTTTGACATAAAAGTTTATTTTCATTTTCATGAAGTCCGATTTATCCAGTTTTCCTTTGTTGCCTGTGCTTTTGAAGTCATGTCTAAGAAATCATTGCCAAATTCCATATCATGAAGGTTTCTCCCCGTGCTTTCTTCTAAGAATTTTATCATTTTAGCTCTTACATTTAGGTCTTGGATCCCTTTTGAGTTATTTTTCGTTTGTGGTGTTAGGTAAGGGTCCAACTTCATTCGTTTGCATGTGGGTATCCTGTTTCCCAGCAGCATTTGTTGAAAACGCTCCTTTCCTCCACTGAATAGTCTTGACGCTGTTGCTAATTCATTTAACCAGCTAATGCTCTTTGCAGGTTTTTGTTGAAATGTGGCTTCATCATTATTCCTTGGAGATGTATCAGAAAATGCAGTCCCCTCATGCCAAGGTACGTTGCCATCGTTTCTTTCCGTCCCCTGCTCTTGTCCGGGTGTGCCTGGTCAGCCAGCTACTTTTTGTCCTTGAAGTCAGTTAGTTTTCAAGGGCTGGATGGTGGGAAACCACCCCTCATTCAGATGCTCACCAGCAGGTGGGTTTGGTTCTTTGGGGGGCTTGCACCCTGAGGGCTGGACACCTGTTATCTGGGGTCCTCCTGAGCTACTTCCAGAGCCCCCTTGGTGGCAGCAGGAACAGATGAGGTGGTGGTGCTCATGCTCTGCGGGGAGGGGAGCCGCTGATGCTTCTGGGAGACATGTCTGGTTTGTCATGTCTATCGTCACCGCCGCCTGCTTTCTTGCTGAGGGGGTGGAGACCCCGGCCACCCCAGCTCTCCACTTTCTCCTGCACACCAGCAGGCTTTGTGGTGGGTGGAGTCCTGCGCCCTCCTGCATGTGGCCTGGCCTGTCTCCTCCTCCTCCTCACCTCTCCCCCTTCTCTCACTGGGCTGCTGGTGTGTAAAGATGTGGAGGTAGCTGAGACCCTGGCACCCTCAGGGGTTGCTGTCCCCAGGGACCATAGCCCACTGGACTTGTCGGAGTAGAACAGTTCTCTTCAGTTAGTAAGATGGGCACTAAGGCTCCTACTCCGTGAGACTGCAGTGCCTGGCTTCTCTGTACCAGGTTGCTTCTGTCACTGCCAGACAAAATTCTCATAAGCTTCCTTGAGAATGAAGGATCTATGGTTTTAATAAAAATGGGAAATGTCTGTAGCTTTTACTCTGTGATTCTGGGGAGAAGTGGGGGTTCTGCTTCTGCTGCAGAGTCTCAGCAACCAGTTCTATGGTCCCAGTGCTCTGCCAAGTGGAGGCTTGGGGTGCAGCCCTCCCACCGCTGCTCTTTTAAAGCGCCCCAAATCTGCTTCCTTGGTGCCACATAGGAGGAGGAGGAGACAGGGGACTCCATCCTGGGCCTCTCGCGTCACAGAGCTCTTGCACCGCTTTCCCATCTTCCAGAGCTGACTCTGCATGTTCCTGGCTGGTGCACGGTGGTCAGGGGGCCTGAGAGGCTCGCGTAGCCCCTGTGCACGTGGCTTGGTCTTGCAGAGGCAGAGGCCACTTCGCTGCTTTGCCTTCGTTGTCTGCTTGTTCTGTCTTCCGAGCCAGTGGAAGCATGCCGCTTTCATTTTTAGCAGATGTGCGAGGCAGAAAGGCCTTTCTAGTCTGAGTCCACATGGGGAAGGGGCAGTGCCTGTCCTTGCCAGGGCAGGAGGGCCTTCCCCTTCTCCCCACATTTGCTTCCTCCTCTTGGCCAGACCACAAGGTGGATGAGAGCTGCTCAGGATGGCAGGGGCGGGGGAGATTGTTCTCACCAGGCATCAGAGAGGGTCTGTCCTTTCCTTCCTGTTGGGGCAGAAAAGCAAAACCTGAAAAAACTAGGTGTGTAGGAAGCCGGGAAAGATAGCTGTGGAGGTCTGCATCATCTGAGACCCCTTAGCGTTTATCCAGGCCCATGCTGCCCTGCACCATACGGAAACCCTGTGAGTCTTGGTTTTAGGGAGGCAGGAGGTGTAACTCCTGGAAATCCCCCAGTGTGTCCGTGGCTGGGCTGGGTGCAGAGTGCATGCTTGCTCCCTGGAGGCCTGGCCTCCACTCCACCCAGCTTGCTGAGTGAGGCTTCTAGAAGCGCAGTAATGATGGCCATAGCCTTGCCGGCTGGTATGGGGCTGCCCTGTGTCCCCACAGGCCAGGACAGGAACCCAGCAGGAAAACTGTATGCTCTGATTCCTCATGAGGGCTGCAGCTGAGCCACGGTCTGGCCTGGAGGAAGGCTCTGAATGGCCAACACCTTCTTGCTGTGCTCTTTCTCACCCCTGCTCTCTGGCTGTGCCTGTCTCCTTGGAGTCTGGCACACTCATTCACACCTCTCCTGTGTAAAGCATGCTGCTCAGCCCAAGGCATGGCCCTCGCAGGGCAGGATATGTGCCTGGACTGGCTCTGGGCTGTGCTTGGCTGATGGAGGGTTGCTTTTGCAGGCCTGGATGCTGCAGGGAGGTAGGGTGAAGGTCCTGGGGTGGGGCCAGGCAGCATTGGAGCTCAGCTGTCATCTCCAGCATCCCAGGCTCAGAGAGTGTGTGACCATCGCCAGATTCTTGTCATTGGGACTAATGAAAGGCTCTGTGTATCTGGAGGGTTGGGGTCCCGGTGAGGTAGAGAGAGGCTGGTCTTCCCAGAATTAGATCCAAGGAGTGTTTGTGTCTCCTTTAACCATTTCCAGATGTTGAGTGTGGAGGGCGTTTGGTGGGGCCTGGTGGGCACAGATTCCTGTGTGCACTGTGTGCTGCCTTTAGGACCCAGCCCCCATCAGGACAGAACACTGATTGGATCTTAGATACATAAGAAATGTGCTGGTCAATTTTTCCTCAGGACAACCCAGGAAAGCCCAGTCAATTACATAGCTTTGTTTTCTTAGCAGAGAGGCCTCCATCTAGAACTGGATCCTAAAAAGTTTCTCTCCTGAGGGAGGCTCTGGCCTTCAGGACTGTGGTTGTTGGTACCTGGGCTCCTAGTGGGCTACGGTGTGCGTGTACAGTGCCATCAGGGTCAGGGGAGAGCGGGACCCTCAGGAGGGAAAGTGAGTCAGGCCGACCTTGGAGAGCTGGAGAGGCCTTCAGGCCCCAGTGGCATGGAGGGGCCTCCCGATGGCCTGGAGGGTCTGTCTGTCCCCCTGCCTGGCAGGTGCTGCTAGGAGGGGTGTGGTCTGGGTTGCTATGAGGGTGGTCTCACTGGCCTGACATTGCTGGGCCGGGGTTATTAGGATTGTCACTGACATGCTTTTGTTTTTGTTTTTTGTTTTTGTTTTTTCTCTTACTTCTGGGCTCTCACTTTTTTCTTTCTCCCCACTCTCCCCTCCCCTTCCTCCGCCTTCTCTGGCTTCTGTTTTGTTGTCTCAGCTGGAGGTTCTGCACTACCGACTCAGTGTCTCCAGCGCCCTTCACAGCCCTGCCCAACCCAGCCTCCAGGCCCTCCACGCCTACCAAGTACTGGCTGCTCTTGATCTGTTCCGTTTCACCCCTGCCCTGTGGTGTAAGCCACAGAGCTCATGTCAGTGCAGTGGTAATGCGAGGGCATGGCTGGGGGCCTGCTGGGGGTGATATAGAGACCATTCCACACACAGCCAGGCCCTGGGGGTTGAGGGTAGGCTGGCCCTTCAGCCTGGCCCAGCCTCCAGGTTTGTAGACTAGCCAGGGTTTGGGATGTGCAGCCATGTGGCAGGAAGTGAGGCACATCATGTCTGCTGGCTCCGGGGTCATCAGATCTTCCTGGTCAGGCCTCAAGCCAGTTGAGGTATCACAAGTTGTTATGTGTTGTGGGGGCTCTGTGCTTGGCCCTGGTTTGAGGAAGCGAAATATTTCTGCTCTTGCGGTATAGCCCAACTCAGCCTGCAGCTCAAGCCTGTACTTGAAGTGAGCACACGAGGCCCAGGGGCTTGTGGGTGGTGCAGTTCTGCTGAGCTGAGCCTGCGTGTGAGGCAGAGGCAGGAAGACGTCGGGCTTGGTTCTCCAGCCTGGAAATGCTGTCAGTTCTTGGGGGACCAGGCCCGGCCTTCTGGAAGCCCAGGCTCTTGTGACCCCATGGAGACTGTGGTCTACGTAGGCAGAAATGAATAGTGGGACAGAGTGGAGGTCAGCAAAGAGGAGTTCAGCCCTGTAGGGTGTTTCGGGACTGACAGCCTCATAGTTCATCGATTTATGAGATGAGGACGGAAGTCTGGGCAGAAACAGCCGAGTGGTGTATCTGAAGCCGTGCTCAGAGCCTGTCCCTTTCACTGTCCATGGGAGCGCACATTGAATTTGAGCACAAGGTGAAAAGTTGTTTTGCTGGGATAGGTTGTCAGTGCGCAGCACATATTGGGGTTTCTGCTCAGAAGCAGCAGCTGCAGTGAGGAGGGAAGAGCATGTTCCAGAAGGTTCAGGATGAGCCAGCTGGGCACAGAAGTTGGTGCCACTCCAGCCTCTAATGGGGAGGGTCCCTGGAGAAACATCTGGCTGCGTTCACTCCGCAGCAGAAGGGCCAAGAGCCCTGGAATGGGCTTTGGAAAAGTGCCCTTAAAAGGAGGCCACCTGCAGCTGTAACCAGATTCCTGTGGCTCAGGAGGGTGTGGAGTTGGAAGGTTGGCTTGACAAACGGAGGGAGCACAGCCAATGGGGTTACAGTGATTGCTGGGGGCCTGTGGCAGGGAGCCTGGCTCTCCAGAAACACCAGGAAGGAGGGGTCGAGATGGGATTGGGGACCCTGGTTCCCCTGTCCATGGCCGGGTAAGAGTGAGAGGTCAGGATGAGAGGGGGAGGGCTCTGAGCAGGAAGTTCTCAGGTCTGATACTGACGCCCTTCTAATCTTTTATTATTAAACAGCCCATGCTTTTTGCTTTTTTCTTCAGAACAAGGCAGATTCATTGCATAAAGACTTTAAAATGCAGATAAGCAGAAGGAAGTTATCTTAATACCATAGTATCATCCCTAGATGTTGGGGGGAGGGGGGTGTCACCTGGGCCTGTAGAGGCATTTCCATGACGGAGAGTGGCATGGATGGTGCTGTGGGCAGGGCCACATAGGCTGGCTTCCTCAGCCCATGGGAGGTCTGTGTCTGGGCTGTGCCAGGCGTCGTGGCTAGCCCCCGCCTCGGCACTGCTCTGGGTTGGGATGAGGCTTCCAAGAGCTCTTCTGAGTTTGCTGTGAGTTTGCTGTGGCCCTAAAGAGCTCGGGTGAGTGTGGGGAGAAGAGTCAGTCTGGACAGCAAGAATGTGGGGCACGGGGCAGTGGCTTCACCCTGCAGTCCCTCCCTGAACAGTTGGCAAACAGGCTTTGCTCTGGGTCTGGTTCCCAAAGATCCGACAGCACTCTGAATCAAAAGTTCGGCTCACAAGATTGACAGTTGTGGTGACCAATAGGTCCGTTAGCAGCAGAGGGAAGCCTGTGTCCAGAAGGGGGAGCAGGTAGAAGGGTGGGTTGTGGCAGGAAGAGTGGCTGGAGAGTGGTTCACCTGGAAAGGGGAAGCTATGGGCCACAGCAACCTGTCTGCACACACCTGGGCGCAGGGGAATACCTAGTCCAGACCCCAGGTGGGATGCCAGCCTGCCCGTCCCCTGCTCCTCCTCATCCTCTCGCTGGCCAGGAGGTGAGGACCCCTGACAACCTAGATGGGCAGCAATGACAAGTCACCAATGGAGGGTTTGAAGCATGTAGAGAAGCACTTGGCCAACTTGGTTTTTTAGCAGCTGTCCCAGGGCACACTGTGCAGGCTTTGCCACTCTTAGCTTGTCTCAGACCCTGTAGTGCCAGGGTCATCAGTGGGTGGCAGGTATGGGTGGGGCCCCAGGTGGTCCCGCTTTCGGCCTGGCCCATGCATCCTGTGGGGAGAGCAGAGAGATGGGCCCTGGTGGGAGGTGGTCAGACGTGGGGGTTCAAGCTCAGAAAAACCTGGATCCTGACACTACACCCCTCTCAACCTTAGGAGTCATTCACGCCCACCGAGGAGCACGTGCTGGTGGTGCGCCTGCTGATCAAACATCTGCACGCCTTTTCCAACAGCCTGAAGCCCGAGCAGGTCTCGCCCTCCGCCCACTCCCATGCCACCAGCCCCCTGGAGGAATTCAAACGGTGGGTATGGGGCTATAAGCAGGGCTGCTGTGCTTGTCTCCCTCCTTGTCCTCTGCACACGTGCTGCCCACTGACTTTCCCCAGGGCGTGTGGGGCCTCTGCAGGGCGGGGCAAGTGGGACCTTACCTTGTCCCCTCCTAGCTCTGTCTCCTCATCCCCACCCTGGCCCCAAAGGTGGGTGGGCATCCAGCTGCTTCTCTGGCTGCTATGGCCTGTCCCTCCAGGTCTGCCCTCTTCAGTAGAAAGAGCCAGGTTGCAATTGGTTAGAGCATCATGCCGATACGCCGAGAGCCAGGCTGGCCAGGGAAAAGCCCTGTCTCATATGCTCCTCTCCCTTCCTCCAAGTGACAGGCAAAAAGGCCAGTGGGCCTGGAGGGCCTTCTCAGCAGAGGGGCCCAGTTGTCACAGGAGATTGGGCTCCATGCTGCCCCCTCCCCCTCCTCAGGCAGGGAAAGGGCTGGGGTGGTGAGCCAAGCTGACAAGTGTACAGGAGCCACGCTGGATTGGCCACATGTGTGCTGTGTGTCCTTGGAATGTTCCCTTACCTCTCTGAGCCATGGTTTCTTCCTCTGAAGAAAGTCTCAGCCCCAGAGGGAACCCAGTGCCCCCCCCCCGGCAGAGCTGGTCCTTAAAGCAGGAGTCGCTGGGCTCACTTGTGAGGTGACCTCATTCCTCTCTGTAGGGCTGCTGTCCCGAGGTTCGTCCAGCAGAAGCTCTACCTCTTCCTGCAGCACTGCTTCGGTCACTGGCCTTTGGACGCGTCCTTCAGAGCTGTGAGTGTCGGCCCGTTAGTCTCACTGAGCTGCACCTGGCCCACTTGTGAAGGGACACTGAGAGAGACCGTCCTGGGGATGCACTGAGTCCCTCCTGTGTCCTCTCAGGAAGAAGACAGACCTCGTGGCACCCCTGCCCTCCCCACAGAGCAAAGCCCTGAGCTAGAAACGTGCCCCTGCTCCCTGAGCTGCCTCTTGGGCCAGATGGCCCAAGGGTCAGGCCCAACGCCTGGCCCACAGCCCACTGTGCCCACGTGTCTCACCAGGTCCTGGAGATGTGGTTAAGCTACCTGCAGCCCTGGAGGTACGCGCCCGAGAAGCAGCCTCAGAGTAGTGATGGCCAGGCCCGCTGCGTGTCCGAGAGATGGTGAGCCTGCGCCCTGCCCTCCCTCAGGGGAGCTGCTTCGGGGGCCTCAGGGCTCTTCTTTGAGGGGGAGCACAGGCCGCCCGCGCCCCTCCTGACGCTGCTGTGTCTCGTCTGGGCCTGGGATTGGTTTCCTGTGGAAATAGCAGGTCACCCTCTTCTCCTGTCCCCTTGCCATTATCTATCGTCTCACTCAGATCTATGTCACGCTCACCCCCAAACCTTCCTCACCAATTCGTTCACAGCAGCCACCACACTTCCCCAACACCTTCCAGCTGGCCCCCCAGCTTCCGTCGGCACCTCTGATTGCCTCCTTCTGTGCACCCCGCTGGTGCCTTGGCCAACTTTTGCCATGGCCTTGGTCATCTGAGAAAGGGCCTCGTTCTGGGCATAGTCCATTGTCCTCGGGGGGCCCAGACCTTGCCAGTCTGTCCTGCCTCCTCCCCTGACACCCCCAGACCCTCAGCTGCCGTTCTTGACACCTCTGTGTGGGAGATGGCCCCTGAGTAGCTGCCCGGTCCCCAGGGCGCCCTTTGTGCAGGAGAACCTGCTGCTGTACACCAAGCTCTTCGTGGGCTTCCTGAGCCGCGCGCTGCGCACTGACCTGGTCAGCCCCAAGAACGCACTGATGGTGTTCCGAGTGGCCAAAGTCTTTGCCCAGCCCAACCTGGCTGAGATGATCCAGAAAGGTAAGCCCTTAGCCAGAGGGACCCACAGGCCCTGTATGTGCCCCACAGGCTTGTGGGGGGCCTGGCAAAGGGTGGTATAGGGGATCCTGGTGCCCAGAGCAAGATGAAGGTCTGAGCCTGGCGGAACCCCGTCTTCCTGGGAGCTCAGTGCGCCTGGCAGAAGGGGGAGCAGATCTCTGAGCTATCTCCCTGGTGACCTGTGGCAGTCGGGTCCCTGTCCTGCATTCGCCTTAGCCAGCTTTGTTGGGCGTTAGCTTCTTATGCTACCTCTTGGCGAGTCTGAGCTTCCTGTTGAGACTGGCAGGGGCTCTGAGAGCATCAGGACCTGGGCTCCCTCGCTGTGTGTTCACTGCTGTTCGGGAACCTCAGGAGGCACTTAGGGAACCTGCCAGCCGCAACTGGGTATTTTGTGTCCTTGAAAGCCAAGCCCAGGCTGTGTCCCGCTTTCCAGGCGAGCAGCTGTTCCTGGAGCCCGAACTCGTCATCGCCCACCGCCAGCACCGCCTCTTCACGGCTCCCACACTCACCGGCAGCTTCCTGTCGTCTTGGCCGCCGGCCGTCACTGACACCTCCTTCAAGGTGAAGAGCCATGTCTACAGCCTGGAAGGCCAGGACTGCAAATACACCCCGATGTTCGGGCCAGAGGTCCGGACGCTGGTGAGTGAGGCTGGGCTCAGTCAGTCCCAGGGCCGTCCTGAACCCCCGGGACAGTGAGCCAAGAAGGGCGCACACATCTGGGGGGAAAGGAAGAAGACCAGGGGTTGAATAGATACCAGTACTCCCTCCTCCCCTTTTAGGTTCAGTGAAGGCTAATTTTTTTTCTAATAATAGAGGCAGTGTTTGTTGGGATTTTCCCACATTTAGAATATGCACCTTAGTTTTTTAAAATCTGTCACGTGGAAGCCACCCTCCTGGCCCTTGGCGGGCTTCCCCGGGACCACCTGTGGGGACTGGGTGCCATGAGGTGGCCCCACCAGAGCTCACTGACCTCCCGTCTGCCCGCAGGTCCTGCGCCTGGCTCAGCTCATCACGCAGGCCAAGCAGACCGCCAAGTCCATCTCTGACCAGTGCGGGGAGAGCACAGCCAGCCGCCCTTTTCTGTCGTGGCTGGGCTTCTGCCTTTCGGACACGAACAGCTCCTACCCAGCCAATGACCTGGACGACATGGGGCAGGACAGCGTCCGCAAGACAGACGAGTACCTGGAGAAGGCCCTGGAGTACCTGGGCCAGATGTTCCGAGTATGAGCCCTGAGGCTGTCCCCTCCCCAGATTGGGTGCCATGCCCTCACCCCACTGCTTAGCCCGGACCAGCCACAGACCAGGACCTCGCCTGGTTGTGCCACACAGGGCTGGGCTCCTTTGGGAGATGCAGGCCTGTGCCTGCCGTGCTGTGTCTGGGCCCCGTCGTCGTTGCTGTTAGAGGCCAAGGGGTTGAAGACCAGTTTGCTCCCTTCACCTGGGAGCTGACGCAGTAGTTTCTCCCTGACAGCTCAGTGAGGCCCAGCTCGCCCAGCTCACACTTGCCTTGGGAACAACTCAGGATGAGAATGGAAAGAAGCAGCTCCCGGATTGCATCGTGGGTGAGGACGGACTCATCCTCACACCCCTGGGCCGGTACCAGGTAAGGCCCACGTCCCAGAGAGGCCTGGCTCTCCAGGGTTTTCCAGACAGCACAGCTGGTGGTCCCACCAGCCTGTCCCTGTCCCCCATAATCAGAGACAACTTGGCTGAGTTGTTTGCAAAGGTGTGTTTTCTGGACTGCTCCTGGGGCTCCCTTTCCCTGGGGCTCACCTCCTGCTGCTTCTAGATCATCAACGGGCTACGGAAGTTTGACATCGAGTACCAGGGGGACTCGGAACTACAGCCCATCCGGAGCTACGAGATTGCTAGCCTGGTCCGCTTGCTCTTCCGGCTGTCCTCCACCATCAACCACAGGGTGAGTGGGGTGGGAAGCCACATCCTCAGCTCAGTGTCCCTTCCATCCTAGAGCTTCAGGGAGGGGCTGGTGGAAAGTGTGGCCCCTGCCTGCTGCCCACTCCCCTGTGCCTCTGTCTGTGCTCTAGTTTGCAGGCCAGATGAGAGCCCTGTGCTCCCGGGCTGACTTCCTCGGCAGGTTCTGCAGATACCACCTCATGGAGCCCGGGTTGACGGACAAACACCTGCTGAGCCCCGTGGGGCAGGGGCGTGTGGCCAGCCGTGCCCGGGGCCCCAGGCTCAGCCTTCGTTTCCTGGGCAGCTACCGGACGCTGCTGTCACTGCTGCTGGCCTTCTTTGTGGCCTCCCTGTTCCGCATCGGGCCCCTGCCCTGTGCCCTGATCCTCCTGCTGGGCTACTTCCTCTATGCTGCGGCCATGACTCTGCTGACGGAGCAGGGCAAGCTGCACCAGCTCTGACCACAGCCAGCCTCTCCCCATACCGCCCCTCCGTGTGCCCGGGAGGCCGCCTCCGAACCTGAGCCTGGTCACCTTCACGCTTCCAGGGAGCATTTTCCTGTAGCCTCCGAACCGTTTGGGAGAGAACCTGAAAGAGAAGGGCACACAGTCCAGACTTGGCCAGGGAAAGAGCAGCGTCCAGGGCCCATGAGCTGCGTGGGATCGGATCGGGACAGTCCAGGGCCGGCCAAGGCCTTCCTCAGCCGGTGGCTCTGATAGAAGATGGCTCTCAAGGCTTTTCTCTTTTTTAACTGTTTCGGGGTTTAGCCATGTGAAGCCACGGAGTCCGTGCTTCCCGGGGAGGCCTGTGGCCGTGGCCTCACTGTCCTGAGGTGGGCAGTGTGGCATGAGTCTCCTCCTGTGGGTGACACAGGACAGCAGCCCAGCCTCTGGCTCCAGAGAAGAATCAAAGACCCGAAAAGAGGCGCCTGAGAAAATTAAAGGATGATTCTCGGAGCCTCGTTTTAAAACTACATTTGCCACCACACTTGGCAAAACAAGGGTTATTCCTTGTGTTCTCCCAGCGACTGGAAGTCTGGGCCAAACAGTTCTGCCCCGGCTTCCTTCAGCCCCCAAGTCAGCAAGCGCCTCGCTCAGTGGTGGCCCATGTCACCACCTTGTCCTTCAGGCCGGGCTCTCGTCCCCTGCAGGCATAGGGGATCTGGCAGGACCGCCCAGTCCCTCCGCCAGCTTCTGGTCTACAACCAAAGATGATCAAAAGCGTTGTTTGTACCTTCAATAAAATCAAGTGTGCAAAGACAGTAATCTTTTGATACCACTTAAATATTAAAGTTACACAACAATTACATGTTCACTGTCAAAATTCCCCACGGGGTCTCTCACACCTTTCATTATACAGATGACATCAGAACAACTCTGAAGAGGGATTTAAACCAGCCATCTTGTGGGGGGCAGGGGAGTGTTGTGTGTTTTTAAGTTTTCAGACTAAAAGTTGGGCTTTGTATTTTTATGTGTATTCCATATTTGGTAGCCTGTGACCAAAAATCCAACCAGGCTTGTAGCCCATTCTTAACCCTGAGTCTCCCGGTGCCTGGGCTCAGCCTGCCGGGTGTCCTGTCGCCCCTCACCCAGGGGCCAGTGGGTTCACTTCAGCAGCAGAGACAGGCAGATGCAGACACACGTGGCCGGGATGATCATTGGTCCCCAGAGATTTGGGGATGCAGCTAGCACAGCCCCCAAACTAGTTCTAAGCCGAGGGTGGGGAACCTTTTTTCTGCCAAGGGCCATTTGGATATTTATAACATCATTGCAGGCCATACAAAATTATCAACTTAAAAATTAGCTTGCTGTTAGAACCAAGATGGCAGCGAAGGTAAACACCTGTACTCTCCACCTCCCACAACCACATCAAAAGTACAACAAATACAGGACAACCATTCAGAACTGCCTGAAAGCTGGCTGAATGGAAGTCCTACACTAGAGAAGAAGATTGCATTGAGATAGGAGGGGTGGAGGAGTGGAATGGTCTGGTCCGGCACCCACGTGTGATGCGTTTTTAATTGGGAGGGAGATGGGCTCTGCAGAGGCCGCCCATGAGAAGCTGGGGATCCCAGCCCAGGGTTCCAGAGCTGGGTAAAGTCCCGGTAACTTCAGGCCATAAAAACCAGCAGGAATTTTGGTCCAGTGACAGAGGCTGCTGGAATCCCACTGTTCCTCTTAAAGAGCCCGCGCACTGTCCTGCTTCCGAGATCCAGCACTGGGGGACCCAGACACATACGGGGAGTAACTGGATTGTCTGGCATTGGGGCAGGAGAGCCCCCAGAACAGCACAAGCTGGCACTGAGAGGTGTGTGCCGTCCCCAAGGATGGGTGTCTCAGAATGGGAACCCAAATTGAGGCATGCATTCTGAGGAACCCATAGGTATTCTCTCCCGCCCCCCCCCCATCTCCCTAGGAAAGCTCCAGGGCAGGTCAGGCTTCCAGGACGCTATCCTCCCTCTCCCTCTCGTTCTGGCTCGCCTTGTGTCCAGCCACACCTCCAGGCAAGGATGCCAGTAGCACCACAGAGACCACAACCCCCACACCAGGCTGGTGCTGAAGGGGGACTCAGTCATACCTGTGATGTGGCACAATGCCCAGACCACAGACTCCGAGCCTCGGGAAGCCTCTTACCCAGGGCCAGAAGGTTCTGGTAGTTCTCCAGCATCACATCCCGGTACAGGGCCCTCTGAGGCGAGTCCAGCTGGCCCCACTCCTCCTGGGTGAAGTCTACGGCCACATCCTTGAAGGTCACCGATTCCTGGGATGACACACATTCTCAGTCACCCGGGGTGGGAGTGATTCCCTTTGGGTTCATGCTTCCAAGGGAATTAGGGTTAACCGCGGTGACCTTCTCCCAAGCGTGGAAGGTTGTGCTTAGACATCATCTGTCACACAGTCCCACATACACACCACAGCTGGGCCAGGAATCACCACCTGGCTTTCTGGACCCAAAGGGCCCGGCTCACTGGGCAGCCCCTGTGCCTGCCACACTGGACAGAAAGCTGCTGTGAGAAGTTCTGGGTAAGAATGTCAAACTGAGAGAACTTGAGAGAATAACACAAAGAACCCAGAAACCCTGTGCAAATCTCACGCTGCCAAAGGGCCTGGCCCTGAGGAAGCAAACCCTGGGCTTACCAGCAAGTTCCGAGCCTAAGAGACCAAAGGAGCCATTCCATGTCCTTCCTGCCTGCCCCTCCCTCCTTCCTACTGAACTCTGCTCCCCTGCCCTCCCCAGGCACATACTGGGAGGAACTGGATTGTCTAGCATCAGGGCAGGAACTCAGGGGTGGCTCTCACCCAGGTGGGGGTGCTCACAGGGGTCACTGTTCCTGTGCTGGGGGACCGCCCCTGTCCCAGGGCTGACTGGCAGCCATATCTGAGTCTCAACCAGCCTGGAGCACACTGTTTGCTCCGCCCTGGGGATTCCCTGAATCCTGCCCCATCCAATCTGCAGCCCCACCCAAGCTGTTTGCAGCAGCTTTTCCATATGAATGGCCTGCACTGACTCAGGCTTCAGACTTTGCTAAAATCTCTCAAACACACTGCAGCTGGTGCCAGCGTGCCCCAAACCCATCAGTAAAAGGCCCAAGACCAGCACTAGCACCAGCCTGCCTTGCTTCACAGCCGGGCTTCGCCTCCTGCATAGCAGCTCTCCCACTGTCTTTGCAGCTGGTCCTCACAGCCAATTGGCCTGGAGGTCAACTCCTCCCAGAAACACCAACAGCAATCAAGGCTCAACTACAAGATGGTGCACACAGCCCACACAGAGGCACCCTAGAGCAGCTGTTGCCAACCTTTCAGACCTCACAGATCACTGGTTGGTGACCACTAACCTAGAGTGCCCAGCTCAGATGATGAGAGGCTGAGTCAAAAAGCTAAAGAAGTTCATCAGCACCAAACCAGTGTTACATGAAATGCTGAAGAGAGGAGGAGAAGGAGGAGGGGGAAGAGGGGAAGGAGGGGGAGGAGGGGGAGGAGGGGGAGGAGGGGGAGGAGGGGATAGAAAGGGGGAAGAGGGAGAAAGAGGAGGTAAGAAACATGAACAATAAAATGGCAACAAATACATACCTATCAACAATCTAAAAATCAAAATAAATGAACAAGCAATCTAATGAACAAAATAAACGGGTGAATAAAACAGAGTCAGAGGCATGGACGCATGGAACAGACTGAGGAATCTCAGAGGGAAGTGGCGAGGATGGTATGGGAAGAGATTAACCAAAGATCTTACCTATAGACACAGACAATAGGGTGGTGAAGGCTGGGGTGGGAACCGGGTGGAGGGGGGCAAAGGGGAGGGAGAAAGGGGGACATCTGTAATACTCTCAACAATAAGGACGTAAAAAATAATAGTAAATTAGCCTGCTATATTTGGTCAAACATTTAAGTGATTCCCCACCAAAGGCCTTGGCAGGGCCAGACCCAATGATTTCAGGAGCCTTATACAGCCCTTGGGTGAGATGTTCCCCTCTCCTGGTCTAAGCTATGAGAATTTTGCTTTCTGTTCTTCAACAGGTCAGAGTCTCCTTTAATACACACACAAAAACACCACAAAAAAACCCACAAAAACCTGGTGATCCTGGAACAGGTGTTGTACTTTCTGTGCCTTCTGGACGCTGAGGGTCACATGCAGCTGGGAACTGAACGTGCACTGAGCAGCAGCACATGAGCATCTCGTCAGGCTGGCTGGAGGGTTAAACGTCCCAAGTGCAGCACTGACAGATGACTGGTGTTTATTACCAGACTCCTTAAGTCAAGAGAAGAGATCCGAACACCCCAGAAGATGATGGCCTGGGGTCAGGTGTCAATGGCACCATTTCCCCACTACACCCCTTCTCTGCTCCCCCTGATGGAAGTCCATCCCTGCCCACATGGATGGGGTATCCTCCCCTTGACCATCTCCATGCACAACCCTGCTGTCCACATTTCTCTCTCACTCTATTTTCTTCACCTGAAAACATTCTCCAACACGCTCAAAAGCACAAATGAGCCCAGCTGGCGTGGCTCAGTAGTTAAGCATCAACCTATGAACCAAGAGGTCACGTTTCAATTCCCAGTCAGGGCACCTGCCTGGGTTGCAGGCTTGATCCCTAGTGTGGGGCATGCAGGAGGCAACCAATCCATTATTCTCTCTCATCATTGATTTTTATTTTCTCTCTCTCCCTTCCTCTCTGAAATCGATAAAAATATATTTTTTAAGGCAAAAATGAAATTCTCTGTTTTGCCCACACATCCATCAACTGTGAAATAGCCACCTACTATGTGCACCCTCAGCTGTCCTGGGGATACAATAGGCAGGATCACCCATTGCTCTAAGACCTCATGGTGCAGGGCCTAGAAGTCATGAAGAACTAAGAATGGAAAGGTCAAGGAGGGACTGGCTTCCAGTGGTCAAGGGCTGGGAGATGGCATCTGCGGGGAGCAGACAGTACAAAAGGATAGCCTGCAGCACCCTGTGGCTCGTGCCCGAGAAGCCAGGAGCAGAATGGGTGGCTGGGGTGCCAGCTGCTTCCAGTGGGGAGCATGGGGACCTGACCAAGCACAGTGACCCCAAGTTCAAGTTTGCCACACTCTTCCTCCCGGGAGCACGCCTGCATCTTCCCCTTTCCGTTCCCTCTCTCTTCCGCCAGGTTTGGTCTGACTCCACCCGTCAAACACCTAGTTCCTGCGGCCTTCAACGTAATGACGCTGCGATCGGACCCGGCTTCTTCCTGTGACTCAGATTGTTCCACTGTTTCGGTTCCAGATAAGCCACAAAGCCACCCAAGGCTGACCTCAGGGCCAGCTGCACTGAATAATGACCCCCTGCCCTGGTGCCAGCCAGCCCACCAATCAAGCAGTGCAGACCACAGCCCTGAAAGGACACACCTGGGAAACTGCTGACCAGCATTCTTTTAAGATCTTCCGGGTAACCGTTCTGGGCCCTTCCTGAGCCTCACCGGGTTGACTGCCTCCTGCTAGGGATCCAGTCCAGACGAGGAATCGAACCGTGACCTCCTGGTTCATAGGTAGATGCTCAACCACTGAGTGAGGTACACTGGCCAGGCCGGAGGATTCCTGTCTTTTGTTAATCCTCACCCCAGGATAAGAATGGAAGGGAGGGGGAGAGACAGAGAGAGAAACATCCCCTAGGCACCCCGACCAGAACCAGGGCTGGGGATTTAGCCTGCAACTGAGGTACGTTTGAACCTGGGACCCTGTAGTCCGCAGGCCGAGGCGCTATCCACTGCGCCAAGCCGGCTAGGGCGGATTCCTTTTAAGGTACGTTCCACTCACCTAGGCAAAAGAGAACCCTCAGGCCCCGCCCACCCGCACTTTTCGCCCCGCCCATTAACGCCACGCCCCCTAGGTCGCGCCCGTTTCCATGGCGACGCGGCACTAGGCCGGGGCTGCCCGGCCACCGAGGGGAGGAGCAGCGGCAGCAGCTGCGGCGACATGAGCACAACAGGGGTGGCGGCCCGGCAGCCGCCCCCCAGCTCGGAGACCCCGAGCTCCCGGGGCGCACAGCGCCCGCGCCATCGCTCGTCCGTGGCCTTCCACCACCTGGGGCAGCAGGCAGCGCAGCTCGGGCTCAGCGAGGCGCAGAAGCGGGTACTGGACCTGGAGAAGAGCCTGCAGTTCCTGCAGCAGCAGCACTCCGAGACGCTAGTCAAACTCCACGAGGAGATTGATCACCTGAAGCGGGAGAACAAGGGTGAGTCCAGGTGGCGGGCGGGGACACCGCGCCCCCGCGCGGTGGGACCGGAGAGACAGGAAGACCTGCCTTCCTGGTATCTATCCTCAGCACCAAAGCAGTACATGGACTCTAGAACACGCAAGGTTTAGGGAGGACACAGGGCAGCAAGCCCACCCCGGGTCCTACCAAGTAGGGGCTCAGGCTCCCTACCCCAGACCAGCCCCCAATCCTTCCCGCCAGTCATGGGTCTTCCTGGAAGGTGGCCTCCTGGTCACTGCCCATCTGGCAGGGAGGGTCTGGCTGCATCATTTCCCACAGTCACCTGTCAGCCTTCTTTTCTGTAGGCAGGGCCAGGCCCACCTCATTTTAAAAACTCTTTAGAGAAGTAAAACATACCTTCAAAAGTAGCTCAGTGAACTTTCACGCACTAAGCACACCCAGATCAAGGGCAGACATGTTGGCCCAGAAGGATCCCTGGGCTCCATTGAGCCTCTCCCCAGACATCTGGGACCCTGTGCCCTTGTGTCTCCTCAGGGCAGACCCACTTCCTCATTTTACACCCCTCCAGGCTCCTCAGCCCCCTGGGCTAGGCCTGAAGCAGAGCTTGAGGCCTCCACCATGGGACTCTGCCCCTCTCTCTGGCCTTCCTCACACTTTAGCTCTCCATGTCTTCTAGAGTCTCACCCCCGTCCCTCCCTGATATCAGCCATGTCTTGGGCACTTGGTTGTAGCACTGACTACATCTGCTCATCCATGGCCAGGGGCTCCTAGAAAGCTGTGTCATCCTGACTCATCCCTCTACCCTGGGAACCAAGACCCTCCCCCGCCCCCGCAGAGGGTGCCCTGTAGATGTCATGGATGAAGGGTGGGATTTTGGGTGAGGCTCTCATGCAGGGCTTTAGCTCAGGGAACAGCAAGAGGCATTCCCAGCCCTAAGGTGCCCAAGGCAAAGGCTTGGCCCCTGGGCCAGGGTCCCTGAGGCCTCTTGGGGACTCTGCGGAGAGAGGGTGGGCAGGGCAAACCATGCTTCTCTCAAATGGCTGTGGCTTTGAAAATGATGAGAACATGTGCTTGCTTCCAGATCTCCATTACAAGCTAATAATGAATCAGAAGTCACAGAGGAGAGGTAAGACTGAGGCCCACAGTGCCTGATGGGAAGTCACCACTGTCAAGAGCAGCCCCTCTAGACTGCCTGTGCCCACCCAGCTGCTGGGGCCCACGCACTGTCCTAGTGGTGAGGGGTCCTGGAGGATCTGGACAGACAGACACCACTGCACCCAGCCATGGTCTTGAGTGACAAGTACAGAAAGTGCCACTCTCAGGGAGCCCAAGGCCTGAGGTCTGAACAGTAGGGTCAGTGGGCAGAACAGTTGCCGGTGGGGGAGCCCAGGCCCGCCCCTGCCTTCCCCAGCCTCACTGCCTTGGTGAGCTCTTTCACTTGGCTGCTGTTGTGGTCTACTCCTGTGTCCTTCTGAAATGCTGGGGAGCCCAGCCCAGCCCAGCCCTGTGGCTTTGGGCTTGTTCTCCCCCGTAACATTTGGGGCCAGGCCTGACACTGAGTGGTTAGTGGTGCCAGCCTGGAGTGGTGCTCCAGTCTGGGGGGGTGGGGGAAGATGCCCAAGGCTCTTTCTTCCTGGGGGACACAGAGAATGGGATGTGGGGGCCCAACTTTAGAACAGCTCCCGTGAGCTGTCCTAGACACACAGTGATGCCCATTTAGCGGTCCCAGTCCTGCAGTGTGTGTGTGTGGGGGTGGGGGGGGTCCTGAAGGGACAGCAGGAGAGGTGGTATGCCTTCAGGACCTGCCTACTTCTAAGGCCCCAAGCCCCCTTGGCTCCCTCGGGCACCGGCTAGGTCTGGGGCTGCCTCGCCAGAGCACTGGGGAGGGCTCGGCATGAATGCCTGGGCCCAGCCTGCAGGGCCAGGAGGCGGGCGCAGGAGGGCCCAGCCTCTTGCTGTGCAGAAACTGCTGGGGGAAGTGGAACATAAGCATCAGTGCTGCCATCGTGGGTTGAACCCTGCATGCTTGCCCACAGGTAGCATCAGCAATTCCAGCTTTCAGTCCATCAAGCCCATTCCAAACTCAGTGATGTCAGGTGAGCCTGCCAGCACCCTCAGTGTGCTTGAGGGAGGGCAAGTGCCCCACTGTTAGGCAGCCCTGGGGGTGGGGAGATGGTGCCTTTGTCAGGCCCCAAGGACTTGAGGGTTAAGGGGCAACTAAAGGGAGCCAAGGAGGGTATGGTGAGCTGAAACCACCAGAAGGGGGCTGAGGTGGATGGGACAGGGCTGTGGGTCAGCCAGAGGGAGGCTGCAGAAACAGTGATGCCAACGAAACGCACAAGGTCCCACAGCAGGCCCACCTGGAGCGGGTGTGGGCAGACTCGCTGACAGTCTCTCTGTGTCATCTTCCAGAGACAGGGTGGAGAGCTGGCTTCCCTGCTTGTAGTGTCCCGCAGAGCAGACAGGACACAGGTCCGATGGCCTCGCCCTCCTTTGCAGCTGGAGAGCCTCTTCTCCCCACGCTGCCTCCTGAGAGGCCAGGCATGCTTATGGGGAGCGGCCCCGGCTCTAAGTAGGAACCAGGCAGGCCACGGACCTTGTTCTGGGAAAGTAAACCTGTGCGGCTGGATCGGGACCTCTCATTCAGTTTCGTTTAGTCCCAAATGGGGTTCTGCTTTAGTCAGGGGACAGCTGCAGGGCCACCCCCCCCCCCAGCATTTTTGGAAGCCTGGGAAGAGACTGGCCGTTTCAGGTGTCAGAGCATTCAGGAGGTTCCGCCCACAGGCTTCATCCTCAGACCCTCATTCCTGTTTTCCAGCAGGAGGCTCTGTTACCATCTACCCTTTACCAGGGGGAAACTGAGGCAGGGGGCGGGGGCTCCTTGGGCACACATAGTTGATCCTGGAGGACTTGGGCACAAATGCTTAATGCCCGCAGTAATTGGCCCTGTCTGGGTCTGACCTGTAGCCAACTCTCATAACAAGGCCAGGCCTCAGCCCAGCTCCAAGAAGCAAGACTCAAAACCTGATGCTCCCCAGAAGATGGACCTAGAAGAGAAGACTCAGCCTGCTGCCCTGCTTCACAGCAGCAAGTTGGACAAAGCCCCCGGGGCACAGAGGCCCTCCAAGTAAGGCGTTTAGTAGCTTCACCACCTGGAACCAGCCCATTGCTTTGCCTTCCAAATGGGCTGGCCTCCAGCATGAACTAAGCTGGGGGTCCTCCCAGGTCCCTGTGCTGACCTGAGCCCACAAGAGGGGCCAGCAGCACCCCCTAAACCATTTTCTCAAAGAATTTGGCCTCCAAACGAGCTTGCTTTTCACCAAGCATAGAGTCAGGTTCCCAACTCGCTTGGCCATTGGAAGGCAGGCAGCAGGACACCCCAGGTTTTGGAACTTCCCTGGAAAGCAGCAGGGAGTCTGTACTTTGCACCAGAAAAGGGACCCCTTTGTCCCCCAGGTAGCACAGCCAGCAGGACAGGCTCCTGCTGCTCTCTGCACAGTCCTTAGATTCCCTCTTGACCAGTTCTACCAAGTTTGGGGTCAGGACAGCTTCAACCACACATACGCACCTTGTGATGGGAGGAAGAGATGGGCCCAGATCCCTGGCCCCAGACCCCCCCAGTGCACCCTGGTCAGCAGAAGGCAGCCAGGCCCCTGCCCTGAAGAGTTGGTGGGTGGCTAGACCCATTCTGGCAGGCCACCTCTGGGCTGCCACACTGACTGTTCCAGAGATGAAGTGGAGACCTTTCATCCAGAGGACACCTCGGTGGCAGGCAGCCAGCTCAGGAGCAAGCAGGTGATGGGGGTGCCCCGCCTGATGAACCTGCCCCCCCACTTGCGCAAACCCACCTCAATTCAGCAGTGTGAAGTGGTCATCCGCCAGCTATGGAATGCCAACCTCCTGCAGGCCCAAGAGGTGAGGCTCGGGTGGTGGGGCGCAGCCCTGGCAGCTCTGCAGCCTTGGCCCCCATGCCTTCTCCCCGTCTTCCAGCTGCAGCATCTCAAGTCTCTCCTGGAAAGGACCCAGAGGTCATCCCAGGCTGGCTCCGAGGAGGCTGACCCAAGTTCTCCTGAGTGAGTGCCCAGTGTGGCTCTTGCCCCAACACAGTAGGGGCTTGGATGTGCAGGGCTCACTGCTTCCTCTTCCTTCCCCAGTGACCAGGAAGCTATGCAGCTCCCCAAGGTCCCCACCAAGGGTGTCTCTAGGAAATGGTGAGTCCAGGGGCCCAGGACGGGTGGGGCACCTGCAAGGAGAAGGGGGCGGGGCACAGCAGAAAGGAAGTCCTGGCTCCGCTGCCCGCCCTCTGCCCCTGCCAGCCTGATCCTGAGCCCGATTCCCGTGTCGGAGCGCGCCATCCTGCCCGCACTGAAGCAGACCCTGAAGAACACCTTTGCTGAGCGGCAGAAGAGGCTGCAGGTGGTGCAGAGCCGGCGGTTACACCGCTCCGTGCTCTGAGGGCCTGGCCCCAAGCAGTCCGCACTGTGGTCCCAGCCAGGCCCAGATCACAGCTGGGGACACACACCCTCTCTAGGCAGCATTCCACAAAAACTCCACATAAACCAAACTCACGGCACATAAAGTCCTTGGTCTGAGAACTGAAAACGTTTATTTTCTTGCTCAGTATTTTGCTATTCTGCATTTACACAAGAATGTGTTAAAAGTATTACTTCACCTGTTGAAGAATAAAGCTTGTTTCTCCCAGTCCTGAGTCCAGTCCCTCGCTGGCTGTCAGGCGCTGCTGCCCTGGGAGGCCCCCAGCTCTGCGCCCTATAATGGGGGGTGGGGGAGAGGGCACTGGCGGCCGCCCTGGAAACAAGCTTCGTGGGCACTCCCTTATGGGATTCAGGGGCCTTTCCTGCCTGGGCTGCCTTCCGGGCGCAGGCACTCGCGTCTTCTGCTTGACCAGACACTCCTCAGGGCAAGACAATGTCCACCTACCTCGGCGACATCTCGTGTCCATACTGACATCGGCCATGAGCCACACTGCTGAGCCCAGCGGTCCCCTGTGGAGGGCCACAGTCAAGGCCCCAGGAGAATGGTCCTCTGCAGGGTGCTGGGCCCTAACCCGTGATGTCCCCACCCTGTGAGGGCCTCACGTCAACCCCTCAATCGCCAGAACAGCAGCTTCCTCTTACATCTCATGGGTGTCCCTCAGGGCTAATCTCTGCCTCTTCCAGCTTCCGGGAACAGGGACTTTGCCAGAAACCTGGAGGCGAACCAGGATGAGGCATCAACAGTCAGATGAGGGTGAACTAAGGTCTGGGCATCCATGGCCATCTCCAAGGTGGGGGACCTGGCTCAGCCCTGACAACACCCCTCACTGAATAGTAGGCTCTGGACTCACAGGGGTGGGGTGGGCATAGTGACAAATTCATGACAAACACAGGAATAATAAATTTATTATAAGAACCACAGAAGATATAGTAGTGCACATACAAAAGAGGGAGTCTCTGACACCAGAGGGCTGGCTGATGCTTCATCAGGGAGCCCTCCCTCTCTGGAGTGGCTCTGAGGATACCAGGTCCAAAGGATGGCACCCTGACCCAAAAGTGAGCCCAGCTAGTGCACATGGTGCCAGGGACAGGGTTCCCCCAGAATCCTCTGCTCCCCAGGACCCCCAGTGCTGAGCAGGCCCCAGGGCTTGAAGGGAACGTGCCGTGAGGTGTGAGGTCCAGCTGGTAGTGGCGACTTGCAACCATCCATAGGCCAGACTTCCTTCTGAGACACACTGGTGCCCCTGGATGGGGAGCCTCCCTACAGCAGGCCCCGTATGAACCCAACACTGTGAGCAGAGAATTCTGTGTTTTAAGGATTTCCTACAGAAATGGGTAGAGTGTTTTCTGGCACACACACAAGAGGCTGTAACAGGACCCTGACTTCTCCCTGGGAGTCAGGGAGGACAGGGGCCCTGCAGGTGTCAAAGGGACAGCAGCCTGAGGAGCGCAGGCCCGGGGGTGTGTCTGCCACTCCTACCACAGAGGACTCCAGAGCCCCTGTCCCAGTCTGGTTCAAGTGTGGGGAAACGCTTGGTAGGACCCCAAGGCAGAAGATAAAAGCAGGAAAGCTAACCTAAGCCCAGGCTCTCTAGGGGAGCCAACACCTAGAAAGGTCCGACACAAGGTGTGTATCTTCTGTGGCCCCAACAAGGCTGCCAGCTGACCCATGGTCCCTTGTGGGCTGGCAGCCCGAGATGCAGCAGTGGTGGTGGCTAGGCAGCCGAGAGGCAGGCCTGGTGGATGCTCTCCGCCCAGGTGTTGAGCAGGGCTGTAACTGAGTGCTTGTCGGGGAGCTGCAGCAGCCTCGAGGTCATGCATCGGTGCACCGACTGCAGGAAGGGGTTGGCGTCTGCAACAGAGCAGTGGGTCTTGAGCACTGTGCCCTCCTCCAGGACAACCGGCACTGTGCAACTCTTGTATGGGAACCTGCCCTTAAAGGCACAGAGCTGGTGTCTGGGGCACTTCTCAGTCAGCCATGGCTACCTGGGATGCCATCGCCCATGCACCGCTGGTGGCTGTCAGGCTCTCCCAGGCCCAGTGTCACTGGAGAACTGCAACATGAATGGACCTGCAGCTCAGGGCTTTCCCTCAGGGCCCTAGACCTGGTCCTGTGTGTGCCAGGTCTGAGCCCGCACGGGGACTCATCAATGAAGCCCTCTGGGCCTCTGAGAGCCATGTCACCCAGATGGGTTCCCCTGAACCCAAGCTCCTGTCTGTCCCCCAGGCCAGCCCTGCAGAGGCCCACAAGGACCGCTGGAACAGCTGGGCCTGGGTCTGCTCACTCCTCACCTATTATTGTACACGGATGCCCTGAAGTTGCAGGACAAAGGGACACAATGGGGGTAGAGACCCTTCTTTCTCCAGTGGCTGCTGGGCAACCTGCTCTTGTCCACAAAGGGGAGCCAGAGGAGGAGAGGGAGGGACCTCAGCTTGGGCAGCACATGGAGGAAACCCTGGTTGCTCAGAGCTGACCCTGCCTGCCCTGAGTCCCAGGCAGGGACTCCTCACAGCCGTTCTCTCGGCTCACCCACCGTACTGCCACTGCCGGTCAATCCACAGCGGGCTCTGGGCGGGATAGTCAGCAGGCACACTGAGCTCCAGTGGTGGCACACTCGGGAGATCCTTGTCATCTGCAACACAAGAGGCTGTGCCTATTCCCCGCTCACCCTGCCTCCCAGCCCTGCTTCCGGGGAGGCTGCAAAGCCTGGAGGACACTGGCTCTAGGGCCTCAGGCAAGCAGAGCTACCCCTGGACAGGAGGGTTGGACTTCCCTGGCACAGGGGAGAGGGGAGAGGGCTGGGCTCACGGTCCAGCCCTCGGACGATGTCCTGGGGCCAGGTGTGTAAGGATTGAGGAGGACAACACAGGCAGGCTCCTCTGGGCCTGGTGGTATGGTGAGAGCCTGGGTGTCTGCAGGAGGCTGGGCACAGCACACAATCGGGTTGGGCCAGTTCTGAGGTGAAGCCTGGAAGCTGTGTTCTTAGCACCGCATGGCCCGGAGAAATGGTGGAGTCCTGGGGCTGGACTTACTCCTCGTCAGCCCTGCCCTCCCCGCTACTCACCCAGCTTGCATATCAGGTGGACGGTGCCGTTGTTACTGCAGTGAGAAGGGTCCAAGTTCACCAGGAACTTGGGGTCTAATCTGGCCACCTCCCCTTGGAGCACGTTGGGGATGCTCTGCCGCTCATCCTCTTCAAGCTTCCGCTTCCGGGTGCACACCACCGGTGCCCTGGAGGAGGCGATCGTGGTGACCACACTGGGATAGGCTGTGGCCTGCAGTCCCACACCTGTGCCCACCTCAAGGCTAAGCCCTGGGCTGTACATACGTGATGGGTGGGCCATGGATGGCCGTCATGGCTGGCACGAATGTGCGGTACAGGGAATGGTTGAAGACAGGCGAGCGGATGTTGGCCAGGACGGCATCCAGGAGCGGCTGGCACAAGTACTGCTGCTTGGTTGGTGGGACCGGGGGTGGTGGGGGCGTGGGCTGGTACAGGATGGGTGGGGTCAGCAGCCTCCTCTTGGGAAGGCTCTCCTGAGCCCAAAGCCCTCATCCTTACTTACAGCCAGACTTCCCAAGGCTCCCCACCACCTCCAACCCCTGCAGTCAGAGATGGCCAATCCTGGACACATTCTCCTCGAGTCCCCTCCCACCAGGGCCTGGCCTATTGCTTGGCAAGTGGAGGCAGGATGTAGAAGCAGCTTAGAGAAAAACGCACAGCTTGGGGGTTGGAGGAATTACCCACAGGCCACAGCTGGAGGGCAATTTCTCCCACCTCCCCACCACCCGCAGCAGACCTACCTAGAAGAAAACTCCAAGCAGGGTGCCCAGGCTGAGCAGTGAGCCCACTCTGCCCACCCTGGATAGTGAGGGCAGCTCTTAGCCTGTGGTTCCGAGTCACTGTCAGGTGCGCCCTGACATTCCCTGCTGCCTTCAGAATCTCACCAGACCACAGCACCCCACTCACCACCGCCATGTCATTCTTGAGTTTCTCCAGGGCAATCTCACACTTCTGCAGAGTTTTCAGGGGGCACCTGTGGGGAGAGGGTATGTGGCTGACCCTCTGCTAGATGATGGGGGAACGGGCAGCTCACGTGTGCTAATCCCAACCACACCCATCTGACCTCCCCTGGAAAGCTAGGCCGGGAGCCTTGGCTACTGGAACCGTCCACAGGAATCCAGAGCCTAAGGCCTGGTGTCCCACCCCAGGAGCTGCTCAGTCCTGATCAGCATAACAAGGCACAAGTAGGCCAGGGCCCAAATGAGGGTCAAGCCAAGAAGGCCTATGGGCCATCACACTCTAATAGGCCAGTCTTGCAGTGTCTAGCACTCTGTCCTGAAAAGCAAACCAGGAAGGAGACACAGTCTGAGTCAAGGGAAGTAACCTGAAGGCCAGTCCACACGCAGTTCTGTGGTGCTGTGTCGAGAACCTGGCACTCCACTGCCTCCCGAGTGCTTCTGAAGGCGCTGTCTTATAAGGGCCCCAGAAGCTGACGCTGGAGTTGGGCTGTGAGCTGGGCTGGCCCACAGCTGGCAAAGGTGGGGGTAGGGGCTTAGAGCCTCAGCAGACACAGCTCAGTAGAGCCCTAGCCCCTTCTCTAGTCTCTGCATGGTCCTAGCCTGGCCAAGCAGCAGCTTGGGATCCCCCCGTGAGCTGTGAGTGTAGCACGCCCTCCCCCTGGGGGCCTGAGGACATGCTCACCTCTTGGAGGGGTCAGTCAGGATGTCCAGAAGGCTCTTCATCTTACTCAGGTCCTTTTTTCTGTCTGGAACAGAAGAGGGGATACTAAGACACAGCCTGGGAGTCTGCCGCTTCCACCACACCCCCGTGCAGGCCCCACCCTCACCTTCATTCTTGTCGATCTTGTTGATCATGCGGCGTAGGGGCTCGATGTACTTGGACAGCTGCTTCAGCTTGTCCAGGTACTGCTGCTCCTCGGCCTGGCTGGAGCCCGCTGGGCTCATGACTGAGCTGGGGTTTACTGCAGGACAGAAGCTGGTGAGCCCAGCCAGTCCACAAGGCCCGACTCTCTGCAAACCCTCAAGGTGGGGTGCTCGGGCTCCAAGGGGCTAGGGCTTGCTCACCCCTTACAAGCGAGGCCTCATGAGGGTGAGGGGTTGCCCTCAGCATCTCAACTCCCAGGGCTAATGTGGTGACACGATTGGCCCTGGGTCTCAGGCTATGCCCATCCCCAACCCGACTTACCAGGGGTGTTTAAAGGTCCCGGGGAGGGGACACTGAAGTTCTGCGGGGTGCGCGCTGTCACTGGACTCTGGGAGGGCTGTGGTGAGGGGCTGGGCAGGAAGCTACTGGGGGATGGGGCAGGGCCGGAGCTGCAGCAAAGGGAAAGGGAGCGTGTCTGTGAGCTGTGGGCACCAGGAGGGCCCTCCCTGTGAGCCAGGCAGGGAGGGGCACCCTGGCCAGGCCTACCTGACGTTGGAGTTGGGCTGTGAGCTGGGCTGGCCGGGCTGCGGGGACGGCTGTGGGGGAGGGGGCATCGACTGCGGGGTCTGCACCTGCTGGCCCGGCGACGGCGAGGACAGCATGGTGAGGCTGTTCTGGCTGACCTGGAAGTGGAGGGGGCTCAGCCTGCTCGCCTGCCACACACTCTCACTCCCACTGTCCCATTGTTCCCACCCGCTCAGACTTGGGGACCCCACGTGGCTGCACGCACAGCCCCTTCTGTCACAGCCTCACTGCATACCCTTGTCTTTCTTTGATGCCCTGCTTCTCAAATACTAATACAGGCACGTGCCCCACCTCTCGGGTACACACACACGGTGACCAAGACCTGGCTGGGCAGCCCTTGCTCCATGGGGGAGACCCATGAAGAAGGGGGCCTTCGGCGCTGAGACAAGCATCCTCTGGTGCCTGCCTCTCCGTGTGGAGACTGTGGAGCGGGAGGCCAGGGAAGGCTGTGGCCTTGGAGGAGCTCTCCTCTGTAAACCCCGCTCTGTGGTGGGTAAGACCATCCTTCACTTAATGGGAGCAAAGTGGCCCAGGTCGGCCCTCACCAGCATGCCTCACCTGGGGCTCTGGGACTGGACCTGCAGGTCCCACTATCACATGAGTGCCTCAGCGTCATTCTCAGAAGCTGCTGCCTTGTTTGCAGAGCCAGGGCTCACCCTACTCCCTGCAGTCCTCACTGAGGAAACACAGCAGAGTCCACTACATGCTTCCTCACTAGGGAAGTGCCTATTCCCCTGTGAACGCCACAGGATGAAACCACACGCCCTAGGACTCTGGGACAAGGATGTGTGAAGCAACCATTTTCCACAGCGAAGATCAGGAGGGCAGTTCCAGGTGTGAGGACAGCTATGGAGAGACACGTGCCCGCCAGCCCTGGGTAACTGGCCTCTCCTGGAATAAGCCCTGAAGAGAGCTGCCTCGCCCAGCACTGACTGATGGTGGCATAAAGGCCCAGCCCCTCCACACAGCGGGATCACCCCAAAGGCCCTGCCAGCCTGAGCACTCCCAAGGGTTGGCAGTGACTTCTCCCACAGCCTAGTCAACCTCCGTGCACTCCTAACACCACCTCAGAGCCTGCTTTGCATAGCCCAGCCCACACCCCGCCTCCTGAACCATCCAGTTCCATAGACCGGCTGCCCTCTCCCACACACTCCTCCACCATGGCATTGCGAGTGCTAGGTTAGGATCGCTCAGAGTGGGTCACTGCATTCCAGTCCTCCTGTCAGGGAGCAGGAAGGAATGTTTGAAAGAGCCCAGATCCCACCAGGAAAACAGGATGCCACCTTCCCTATCCCCCTATCCCCCTACCCCACTAGGCGGGCAGGGGCAGGCATGGGGCCCTGCCCTTTCTCCCACACTGCCTGGAACAAGCTCCGGGAGAGAATGGCCTTTTCCTCCTGTTCTCTGGCTTCCTCCCCACCTCACCGAGTGTGTGGGATGGAGCTGCAGGGGGCACAGAGGCCACATCACGGCACTTCCAACATGGCTGGGTCAGAGAGGCACAAACTCAAGCCGGAAGTGGAGGGGCTGGAGTGAGGGAGCTTGAGGGGAGCAACATGGTTCCAGGTGTTTCATGTTGACATCAGCAGGGGCACCAATAGGGCCTGGAGCAGAGCCTAAGGCCTCATGGCCCCTGCACTGGAAAATATGCCCTAGAATCTACTCAGGTGCCAAAACACTCCCAGGACCAGGAAGGTGAGGGTCGCCTCAGAAAAATCCATTCAGAGACCCACAGCCACAGATGGTGCCAAGGAGGGGATGCAAAGGCCTGAGGGCCCTACCCGAGGTCTGGCACCCTCCCTGTAAAGGCCGCTCCCCACCTGCCCCCTGACTCCAACCTGCTGCCACTCGCTGCCCTACAGTCCCTGAAGCTGCATCTTGCCTCACCCTCTTCCTGCCCACAGGTCAAACCCTTTCACTTGGCCTCTCCCTGAGCACCTGGGCCCGGCACGCGCCCCGCCTGCCCCAGAGTGCTTCAGCCTCTGTTCAAGCAGCTGTCCCTTCCAGAAGATGTTTGGCTTTTGTCTGTTGCCTAAAGCTAGTGCTTCTCTGAAGGGGAATGAGGCACCTGCAGCAGAAAAGCCACTTCACAGTCCACTTGCCACCCAAGTGTCTGAAACTGTACAGGATGGGGCAAAAGTAGGTTTACAATTTTGAGTACACAAAACAGTTTATTTTCGTATTATTATTTATTGTATTATTTTCCCTATGAACTGTCAACCTACTTTTGCTCTGCCCTGTATTTTAAGAGGCACCCTCAAGCACTCAGAACATGGAGAAATAGGGCGCACTTTGCTCACATCCTCTGCTTTTGGGTTCCATGGAGCCACGGACATACACAGTTCCCCAAGCACCAGCCCGAGGGTCTAAGACCCAGTGAAGAACAGCCTGCCTGAGCTGGGCGCGTGAGCTCAGTGGCTCTGCCTCTTCCCCAAGCCTCCATCTCATGTCCAGCCCTGGGTTCTGGCTCCTCTGGCCCCCGTAGTCAAAACTCTTAGGACTGCTAGCTCAGGGAAACCCCTTGGCCTCCGATATCCGACCTCTTTGCATCTGACAGCTCCTCTGGAAAAATGCACAACTCCTGTTGGCAGCAAACATTACCCCACAGAGGCCTTCAGGACGCCTCTCCAGTGTCAATACTGGGAGGCCCACGGCTCACGCACCTGAGATGGGAAGCAGCCACCCAAAGGCCCATGTCAAGAAAAAACTGGCCTAGTGAGGCAGCTAACAAGACAGTAAGCCCTGGTCCTCAGGTTCATGCTGGGTCTGACTGGCCTCTAGGACAGAGGAGACCAAGAGAGCTAGCTGTGCTGCCTCAGGTCTGTGCCAGGCTCATCAGGGGAGAACTGCACTCCAGCTCTGAATCTCTCTCTTCTAGCACATTCTGCCACAAACATGGGCATGTCTATGACAGCTACTGGCAAAGCCATAGAATGCTGCCACCCCATCACTTGCGCATCACTCACAGGAAGTGAAAGTGGCCTACTCAAGGTCCCATGTCTAGCAGGGGAGCCCAAGCACCTCAGCGCCATCTGCTTTCCAGGGGAAGCAAGGACAAGTGGAAAGGGGGTCTGCAGAAGCAGGATGGAAGGCCGGGTGGATGCAGAGAGCAGGCAAAGAGCAAGCAACCAGAGGTGGAAGGGCGGCGGGGCCGGAGGGCAGCAAGGTGGGTCTGGGGAGCCTTGTGTTGCAAAGAAACCTCAGGGAGGCTGGCAGCACCATGCACTCCAGCCTTCTTGGAACCACCTGCATCCACTGGACATCCCTGGAACCACCCCGTGTTACTGGTCTCCTGCATGTGCTGTGTCCCCAGTCACTCTCTAGAGCAAAGTGAGTCCCACTGTGGAGCCACCTGCTTACACCCACCAAGGGAGTGCTGAGATAGGAACCCATGTCACCCCTGGACCCCCATGGTGGGGGCACTGTGTCCTCCATGTGTCAGGCACAGACTTCTGCTTGGCTACAACCATCCATATCCCTGAAGCATCTGCACCACAACATGAAGATGCAGCCAGGGGACGGGTTGGAGGAGAGGCAGAGACGCTGGAGCCTCGGCTCAGAGAGACTGATAAAAGAAGAGCTGACATTCTGATCTGCGTTTTCTTGAATCCAATTTGTTGCCAAAGGTTAACAAAACCAGACAGGCACTCAGGATGCTGAAGCACATCCTGCTGTGGGCTGTGTGCAGGTGGCTGGGGTGGAAGCAGCCACATGCCATGCCATATGGACATGCCAAGGTCTGGAGGTGTCAGCTGCTGAGAGCTTGGGTGGGACCCCTGTTAGGACAGCAGGGGTGGCTCCTCAACACATTTAAAAAAAATTTTTTTTAATTGATTTCAGAGCGGAATGGAGAGGGAGAGAGAGATAGAAGCATCAATGAAGAGAGAGTCATTGATCGGCTGCCTCCTACACGTCCCACACTGGGGACTGAGCCAGCAACCTGGGCATGTGCCCTGACCGGGGGAATTGAACCCTGACCTCCTGGTTCATAGGTTGATGCTCAACCTATGAGACATGCCAGCTGGGCTCCTCACTACATTTTTAAAAAATTGATTTTAGAGAGAGAGAGGAAGGGAGGGAGGGAGGAAGGGAGAGAGAGGGAAAGGGGGAGGGGGAGGGAGGGAGAAAGAGAAACATCGATTGGTTGCCTCCTGTACACACCTGACTGGGGGATCAAACCCACAACCTAGGTAAGTGTCCTGACCAGGAATTGAACCCGCGACCCTTGGGTACAGCGGACAACATTCAACCAACTGAGCCCACAGCCCAGTGCTTAATGATCTATTCTTGGAAAAAGCTATCTTTTGTAGAAGGGACTGGATTGGAAATCCACCAGCTCTGGAACCACGGACAACTGAATGCCCAAGGTGTCCCTGGCCCTATGTGTGTATGTGTGTGGGAGGATAACGGGTTTAAACGCTGGAAATACCAGAGAACGGCCGGGGCCACTACCTGCTAGGACTATAGATGTATCTCCCTGACAACAGAAAATGAATGCTTAAGTTTTGGCAAATCTGAGGTTTTAACAGCAAGCCCATTAAAATGGAAAGAAAGTCCCTTAAGATAAGGAAACCTCATCTCCAATTTATTCTCAGAATCTTAAAATGGTGCCTGGCCCTTGGAATGCACATGACTATTTGTTAAACAAATACACCATAGAAGAATTCCAAATTTCCTACCATATAAGAACCAGGAATTCGTATCTCTGAAAACATGGAATGTACACAGAAGTTTTTATCTACCTAGAAAGAGAGGTGTGTGGTAAATTCGATGCCCTGCACAGCAAACTCTACAGCAGCATGGTCTGACGACTTTTTGCTTCCATGGACTGACTTGTCTGATGATCTGTGGTGTCCGGTGTGACAGTCACTGACTTCCCCATAGGGCTACTGGGCACTTGAAATGTAATTAAATTTCAACTTACTTTAACTTGAGGAACTCAATTTTTAGTTTATTTAATTTTAATCAGTTTAAATGTAAATAGCTACATATGGCTAATAGCTATATAGCATTAGACAGCAAAGCCCCAGGAAGCCAAACTACTTGCTTAGCTTCTGTTTTATTTTACCATGAAAATGACAACAGCATAACTACTTAAGACATGAACTTAAAAACAATGTTTTTATTGACTTTAGAGAGAAAGGAAGGGAGGAGGAGAAGGAAACATCAATCAGCTACCTCCTGCATGCCCCTCCTGGGGAGCCCTAAACCAGGAATCGAACTGGTGACCTCTCAGTGCATGGGATGAGCCACAACTGCCAGGGCTAAAACATTAACATTTTCCTGTTTTTAATCTATTTTTATTGATTTCAGAGAGGAAGGGAGAGGGAGAAAGAGATCGAAACATCAATGATGAGAGAGAATCATTGATTGGCTGCCTCCTACACACCCCCATTAGGGATCGAGCCTGTAACCTGGGCATGTGCCCTGACCGGAAATTGAACCATGAGCTCCTGGTTCATAGGTTGACGCTCAACCATTGAGCCACACTGGCTGGGCAACACAAACATTTTAAAAATATATATTTTTATTGATTTCAGAGAGGAAAGAAGAGGGAGAGAGAGAAACATCAATGAGGAGAGAGAATTAATGATTGCTGCCTCCTGCACGGCCCCTAATGGGGAATCGAGCCTGCAATCCAGGCATGGCCCTTGACTGGAATCAAACCCAGGACCCTTCAGTCCACAGGAAAACACTCTATCCACTGAGCCAAACCAGCTGGGGCAACACTAACATTTTTAAAAGGTATTTTATTCCCACATTCTCTAGAAAATGAAAACATCAGAACTATCCAAAATATTAAAATAAAAATAAGCCCAGATATTTACTCACATCCCCTCAAGAAACAAGCCGGGTTTGGCCTCATGTAAGCTTGGTTAGGTACTCTGAGAGCCACTGTGAAGGAAGTCACAGAGATTACAGTGTGTCTCACAAAGGCGCTCAGAGGACCCCAAGCTTCCCAGGAGCCCTGGGCACCGCCCCGTAAATACCTGTGCCGAGGGCTCTCTGCCCAAAGGGATGGAGCTTGACTGGACGGCAGACACAGCAGTGGTGGGCGGGAACCGGGCTCTTACTTGCATCCCGCCTTGGGCCAAGGCTTCGGCGATCATCTTGAGGACAGAGGGACAACAGACAAGGTGATCGCAACAAAGAAACTCAGTGCAGGGGAGGGTGGAGAGGGAGCTGCAGCCTCCATGACAAGTAGCTCCATGACAAGGATGAGGGGCCCGCAGGGGCGAGGGGCAGTCCGGCCTCCACGTTCAAGCTCAACGCAGGGAGGCCCATCTAGGCATCAGGGATCTAGAGGAGCCGCCAAGAACGCTGCCTCCAGACCTTTCTATTCTGTTGGATGCACTCCTTCCACAAGCCTCTCACCTGCCGATGCGCCCACAGAGCCTTCAAGGCCAGACCTCGATGGCCAAAGGTGGTGTTTTTAGGAGACCAAGCTCCTGGGACAGACTCTGAAAGAGTACACTCCACCAAAGCTGGGTAGAAGTCGGCTGTCATTAAACTGGAGGAAGAGGACAGGTAAACCAGTTCACCTTTCCTTCCCAAGAGGTATGACACCGCCTTATGAAATCACCTCCGAGGGCCTGCACTCAAACTGTCCTTCTCTCCTCCAGGCAGTTAAGTTTCTACCAGGCAACCAGTTTATAACTAAAACCAGGGGGAGGTGGGCAAGGGAAGCCTGGGACTCGCTTAAAGCCTCGTGCTCATGAGGAGGTATGCCTCCCCCAGGGACATGGGTCAGGTCTGTCCTTAAACATACAAGATGATTCCAAATTCCAGAATTCCAGCCTGTCCTGGGACCACTCTCCTCATCAACGTATACTTCTGAAAACACCAGGGCAGCACTGTCGTAGGTCAAGGCCTGGCTTGCACTGTCGGGAACCAGTGGTCTCCTGAGGCCTGGTTATTCTCACTCTGGGCTCGGAGTTGGGGATGGAGAATAGGCCTGTATGCACTCACAACTTTTCAGGCGCAACCAACTCAGCCCCTCCGAAAGGAAGAGGGATGATCCATGGGAAAACAAAACATCTGTCCCACGAGGGGGTGAGTCAGTCCATGAGACTGAAGCGAAGCAGCACTGATGGCGATTCAGTCCATGTGGCGAGGTGGTGGCAGGACAGAGCTCAGAAGCAGGGCAAAGGGCTGAGGGGAGATCTCTGGCATCACAATTGTGTTCCACACTCACATTCACGGGTCACATGCAGCAGGCACTGCAAGCTAGGGGTGACACAAGCAGTAGCAGATTCCAACCGGAACCTTCCAATAGCGATGTGACGGGGCAGCCCTCACACAGGGCTGGGAGAAGACAGTTCTGCAGTCATCCCAACAAAGGAAGTCCTTGGGGGTGGGGGACGAGGAAGGCATTCTGGTGTCTGCCAAACACGAGCGGTCCTGAAGAGCCCACCACCCACCGCCCAGTTTAGATACAAAGTGGGACGTTGAGGAGGGTGTGAAGCCTCCGGGAAACATGACTCTTACCCAAAGGCCTACTCCCCAAACCCAGGGTGAGGCCAAAAGCAGCTGTCTCCTGGGTTCGGCCCTCAGCCCATGGGCAGATGGGGGTAATAGCAAACAGTGTCCATTTACAACCACCACTGCATTGCACATCAGGGCCAGTGGCCACTAAAAAGAGCTCTTTCCAGAGGGAGAAAGATCTGGAAGTAAGTCAGGTGGTACAAGAGAGTTGCAATTTTTCCCCATAAAGAAACGAAAGTAATAAGGAATGAATGCTTAAATCTAATTTGCTGCTGACTGGTTTTCTTGTAACTGAGAAATCCTGGGAGGAAAAGCTCATTTCCTTTTAACCACAAATTCTGATGAAAACACAGCAGTAGTGTTTACTAGGTCAGATGACCCAGGCAGCAAACACCCGGCAACTCATTCTCCCGCTCTCCTGCGTGACTACATTTCTTTACCTCCCAACACACATCCACCCAGAAAGGAATTCAAGCTCCATCCTCAAGGCTGCGGGCCGCGGGCCTGGCTCCTCCATGGTCACTAGGCAGGAGGGCCTGGAAGGAGGACAGAGAGCGTCCATACAGGGCGGCACATCAGGGAAGTATCTTTTTCTTTTTAATCTTCACCCGAGGATATTTTTCCATTGATTTTTAGAGAGAGTGGGAGAGAAGGGGAGAGATAGAGAGAAACATCAATGTGAGAGACACATCAATTGGTTGCCTCCCGCACCTGTCCCAACAGGGGTCAGGGATCAAGCCTGCAACCAAGGTATGTGCCCTTGACCAGAATCAAACCTGGGATCCTTCAGTCCAGGTCGATGTCCTATCCACTGAGAAAAACTGGCTAGGAAAGGGAAGTGTCTTTGATGATATTTCTTTTGTAACGTGAAAGTTATAATTAAGAGTGTTGAACTCAGAGGAAAGGCAGGGGAGGGGTGAGTGGGAATGAACTTGTATGCATATATGCATAACCCATGGACACAGACAATGGGGTGGTGAGGGCCTGGGGGAGGACGGGAGCAGCTGGAAGAGGTTAAGGAGGGAAAAAGGAGGACCTATGTAAAACTTTCAACAAAGATTTTTAAAAAGTTAAAATTAAGTTTCCATAGGCCAAAAAGTAGAATGTTGAAAGATAAAAACATAGGGACTGTTTGGAAATGGAGACACATTCTATTCTGGTTTTATCTGCAGTCACAGATAACATTTATAAAAGAGACAGTAGTGCAGCTACCCTGTGTAATCTATTAAGTCCCACTGTAGTGACAATGACATCAACTTTCTCATTTACACAAATAACATTAGATACGAGAACCAAGCATATACATAACAGGGCACACCAATTTTTGTAGTATACCACACACACCAAACTCAGCCCCTGGTTCAGCCCTGGCCACTCATCAGGCCACAGCACCATGCAGTGTTCGACGAGGCACCTCTTTTCTGTGCCGAGGGGACAGAGTTGAGAGACAAGGCATGGAGGGCTACCAGCTCAAGCCCAGTCTCAGCACTCTTTCACAGAGCCAGCGCTTGCCCCTGCGTGCAGCAGTTCACATACGTAAAGCTGCGACGTGTGGTCACCGTGCGCCACATAGGAGTACTAGCTTGCATCTTTAAACCCCTAGTAGATGACTGGCTGATACAATTCAGGGGCACCAAAGTGACCCCGTGACTCACTTCTGGGAAGCATCAGGAAACAATCTAAAACCCAGCCATGCATTAGACATGCATCCCTGGTAACAGCAAAAAACTGAAAGTAATCTCAGGATCCAAGAACAGGACATAAATTAAGGACAACAGGATATATTCATAAAAGGAACACTACCTATAGAATAATGTTGACTGAGATACTTTAATTATAAAACATTTTACTCTATTGCAATGTAATAACAATACACAAAATCCTATGTATATCATATGACCTCCACTACATGAGAACTGCAAAGAAAAGACATCAAACTGTTTCTTCTAGTCTGAAATGTTTCCCTTATTTATAGTTCTCTTAACTTCCCACATTCTACAGTCACTACATATATTTAAAAGTTTTTGGGTCCAAGTATCTCTAGCCTTATCTTGTCCAGGTTGCAAAGGAAGACTGAATCCAGAGATTCTCCCAGGAAGGTTGTCCACCCTGGGGACACCGCTGCTAATAGAACACAGGGATGCCAGCCAACTGGGCTCCACTAAATAGCACTGCCTGCCACGAGCCCAGAGGTGAACCAGCCGAGGACTGCCAAGGTTCTGCACGGGGCTGAGGCACAGACAAATAGGCACTCACACACCTGGGCTTCAAGAACGCTTCCTCTGCCACCAGTACCCGGGAACCCCACCATGGGCCACGCAGTGCAGGATGAGGCCTCTCACCCACTCTACCCGATGCTGGTCTGTGACACTCAGGAATGAGGTGGACACTGCTCCTAAACGAAAACCTGAAGGCTCATTCTTAATGAAACCAAACCCACCCACAAGTACTCAAGTACTTCATCCACCCCAGCTACGAGTCTCCCTGAAGAGGCCCCGCCCCTCTGAGCGTGGCCTGCCAGCAGCCTTCTGCCTCCAACTGGAGGGAAAGAAGGTTGCAAGTCAAGGTTACTCTAGAGGTGACTGAGCGCACGGCCAAGCCCACAGCCAAGCTCCCGAGCTGGCTGGACTGGGACCTCCTGCAGAAGCAAAGGGCAGAGTAACTGCTGGGAAAAGCAGCGCTGCACACAGGCTCATGCAGGGTACCGAGCACAAACAATGTGCCTGCTTCTGGAAGCTGGTGAGGTGCCAGGGAAGCGACAGGGAGTACACTTCCTTGAGCGAGAAGCCTAGGAATAAACCAGCAGGATGGGGCCAGACCTCAGTCGGAAGACATCAACTTTTCTATGGCAGCTCATTCCCAAACTCCGATAAATGGGATGGAGAGAGAAGTTCTGCTTCGGGATGACCCAGTGCAAGGTAAAAAATGCCAAGCTTCTCCCTTTCCTACCAGACTGGACCCGAGAACTGGAAGTTTCCATTAAGAATGGTCCTGGGATAGAGGAGGGAGGGTCATTTTGTGACAAGGGCAGTGGCTTCTGTGGACTGGGTGGGCCGTGGTTCTGACCACACATCACCTCCTCCTCTGCATGAGACACCAAGAAGAGGGAGCCCTAGGAAGCCTGAGGACAAGCCCAGGACACACAGCTGTGGCAGCAGAGATGGACTCCAACCTCGTCACACAGGGCAGCCAACCCCGTCCCCGCTACAGATATGAAGTCCATTGTGTGTTTCACACAAGATCATGTCTGGGCACATTGGTGATGTGGGGAAACCTGGGCCCAGGTCATTTGGTACAGTGGCCCCAGAGGCTGCTAGTCTGGCTCAGCTGCATCGAAACACCTCAGGTTCCTCCCCTCAGCTAGCTTCTCCTCAGGCAGCTTCCCACAACTCTAGCCACGCAGCTGGGACCAGGAAGGACTGTTTCTGAGCCTCTCCCACCGTGAAATCTGACACTAAAGGAACACACCGAATCCCAGAAGGCTCGACATGTGGCCCTGTGCACGCAAGGATAACGAGCGGGCAGGAGTGCAGTGTGGCACCGGGTGGCTGTAGTCTCACCACATCAACTAGTGTCTGCTCCATCTAAAGCCAACACTCTTCTGAGCTGGACTATTTTGCTCTTACCACTGGGTGGAGACAGGAAGAACCGAGGCCCCAGACTGGCTGTCTCCCCACCTCACCACCAGCAAGAGGGTAAGGGAGGGTGTCCATGGAGAAGTCACAGGGCCAAGCTCCAACCCCCAGAAACCAACACAAATCTGGTCTCTACTATGAAAAGGTGGGGCAAGGCCTCCATCCATCAATATCCAATACCCAGCGGGTGAACGTGGTGGGCCTCGGCCACACTTCCCAGCATAGGAGTAAGCACCAGAAGTCAGCCTGGCAGGGACCACAGCACAAGCCTGCGCTGTCAGCTGGAGCCAGATGCCACCATTCCCATGCTCTTCCCAGTTTCTAGAGAGCTACTGTCCACCCCCTGCCAGCCCGTACTCAGAGTTGAGGCAAGCATGCGACTACAACACTCTCCTCTCCACTGAGTGGTCTAAGAAGGAAAAAGGTAAGATAAAGGACATCAGAGGTGAGGTGGGAATGGCATGTGCACTAAGCAGCTGGGGGACCCAGATATAATCAAGCAGAGCTGGCTACCTCATGACCCCAGGGACCAGCTCCAGGAAAGCCATCATCTCGCAAAGTGCCAGGGAAGAGAAGACCCATGCTTTACTGACCTGGCCCTGATCCAACCAGGACCCTCACCACAGAACGCTGGAAATGCAGCTCCAATCGCAAGTGGACATGCACCTGCTAACTACAGAAGCCCTTGGCTCTGATGGCCCTCACCTGGACTCCAGAACCCACTATCTGGGGGGCCTGAGCTGTCGGCGCTGTCTGCTGCTGCACCGGTGGCTGCTGGGGCTGCTGCACCACCATCGGAGCTCGGACCTGGTGGAGGAAGGGAGAATTCGATTTGGAGCCACGGAGAGCAGAGCACCCACTACTTCTGGGGGAGCTTTGAAGTCGAAGCTTTTCATGAGGAGGAGGATGGGATCGTTATGTCTGCACTGGTTATTATGTCACCTTAATGGCCGTTCCTTATCCTTTAGCTCATGAGCAATGCCCCATAGCAGCCTGTCTTCGAGTTGCACAGTGGAGTCCCACTTCCTCTAACTCTGGTGAGAAGTACAGCTTTCCCACTGAGAGGTCATCACCATCTATCACTGCAAACAAAGCAGTGGCTCCAACCACACAGTCTAGCCTTCTCAACCTCGGGCCCAGCACACTGACAGTCTATAAGAGTCCCACTCAGAGCCCTGATGCCTCAAAAGAAACCAGAGTGGCTGGCCAGCCAGCAGAAGGATGGCTCCTAGGTGACAGGTCTAATACCTGCTCCTCCCAACTATCCCCAGCCTTCCAGCCTGTCTCTGTGAGCCTTCTATTCACTTGCCACTCAGTTCAGGCATGGCCTATCCTTACTCCATTCAATGAGTCACACGTAGAAAAGGCCATGAACAGCAAGAAAATGAGCAAAAAACCCCCACACATAAAAATGGCCCCTTGATGTAGCTACTCCTAACTTGGTGGCAATATTCTGTCCTCTGTGTAAACGTCACTGACTGGATTTGCTTTGTACAGAGATGTATAATAAGACTGAAAGTAACATTTTATCTTAATACCCTCCTCAAAAATATGGTCATGACAGGGATCTTTGAACAGAAACTCTGAGCAAGTAGCAAACCACCATGGATGCTTAATGGAGGTGACATGTCCTTCCCACAGTGAGAATACACATGCTGTCACCTACCTAATCATCAACAATCCTAAAATCATCCACAATTTTGAAATGCCATGGCCACCACCAAAATCAGACATGCTGCTTAGAAGACAAACGGCTACTCCTGCAGCAGGGACCCCCAGTGCAGGGTGCAGCAGCTCTTGGAATGCATTCTCCCTCGCTGAGCCAGACGTGAAGGCCAACATGGGACATGGCCACCCGAGTCCCAGTGCTTGAAGAGAGGACATGCCCTGTATAGCCAAAGAGCTCCAGAAACTGCTAATGGCCACGAGCTTCATGTGATACCAGAGAAGAGCCACAGCCTACCACAAGTCATAGGTACTCACAAGCTTCAGCGGAGGTTGGGGGTAGAGCATCTGTCCAGGGAGGGCCGGAGCCTGCGACACCAAAGGCTGGGTCTGTGACTGTGGTGGGAGCTGTGATGGTTGGTTCTGAGCCACTGGTGGTTGCTGAGGCTGGGGCTGTGGCTGGTGGTGCTGTGGGTGATGCATCTGCTGCAGCTGCTGGGGCAGGGCCTGGGAGGGGGGAGGCTGTGGCTGCTGCATTGGTGGCTGCTGCATTGGCGGCTGGGCCTGCAAAGCCTGCTGCTGCTGCTGTTGCTGCAGCTGCAACTGTGCCATTCTCTGCAGCTGCTGCTGCTGCTGTATCTAGGGGCAGAACAAGTAGCACTCCGTCACCCTATTGGCCTCTGGGCCCTGTGCCAGCCTTGCCCCAGGAAGCCTGCCTGGGCTGTCCTCACACGGGGCAGAGGGAGCACTTCCCACTGAGGAAACACCAAGAGTGCACTTGTGCCCTGGCCATCAGACACTGGCTGGTCTGAGAGAATGCAAGATTCAAGGGAAATATTGGGAGAGTTTAGTAAGAGTAACATATGGGTGCAGCCCTATGGAGGCTAGGATAAACGCTCAGGTGACTCAAATCTCCGAGGTCCCTACACTGGTCAATAGTACAAGCCTCACGAAGATGGCCAATGTCTGATTTTCAGGATGAAGAAGAAAGGTAGGACTGAAGATTCACTGTCGGTTCTGAGAGGGTGGCCACTGGGAAAAGGAGTCAGTGAGCCACGGCCTGGAGGAGGTAGAAAAGTGGAGGTCCCCTCAGGGATTCCCTCCCTCAGCCAAGAGTAGACCTAACAATAGATGCTTAACGCGTCTGGTGCTGACTGCACACCATGGGGGTTGAGGGTACTGTTTTCTTAGGAGCAGGGCTTCTAATGTGACATTGCCATGACCCTGTAGGATACTAGATGTAGGTTGATTAGCGCTGTGTTCAGGCACCAAACAAGCCCATGTGATGGCTCAAGCATTCATGCATCTTGAAGAGTTTGTCTCACTTCTCGATTCAGTTAACTCATATGAATCGCTTGCACCCAGAGCCTCCACTGAGTCAGTCCCCAGCACATAGTAGTTCTGCAGCTAGACACCCAAGTCTGGCAGAGAGGCCAGTCTTGTGAGGCCAGATTACCTCCTAGCAAGTCAGGGCCTATTTTTCCACCGGGTTCTAGGTTCTGTGGGAAGCCCATGAAGAAGGAAGCTGAGGCACCAGGTGTCAGCAGGATCCACTGCTGGCTCTGGGTCCCTATACCCATCACAATGGCTGGTGTGTGTCCAGAGCTCCAATACCACAGGAGGGAGACCAAGTATGGGAACAAGAGCACCAGGTACCTGTTGCTGGTTTTGATGGTGCAATTTAAGCAGGTGCTGCTGTTGCTGCTGCTGCTGCTGGAGCTGCTGCTGCTGCTGCTGCACCACTGCCTGGAATTGCTGCTGCATGGCATTCTGCTGTGCCTGGAACTGCTGCTGCTGCTGCTGCTGCAATGCCGCCTGCTGCTGCTGGAACTGCTGCTGCTGCTGCTGCTGCTGCTGCAACGCCACCTGCTGGAGCTGCAGCTGGGCTGGAGACAGACCCGGAATCAGGCCCAGCTGTGCAATGCAGGCAGCGCCCACCGCCCAGTGCTGCGCAGACAGGGAGGGGGTAAGACCATCGCTGCCCCACCTGCTGCTGGCATTGAACAGATGTGATGGGAGCAACATTTGTGTGGATTATGAAACTTACTATTACAAACTGTTCTATAATAATAAAGAAAAAAGAAAAGGGCTAAGTCTTTTTGATAGCCAAGAAGCCCAGCCTCTGGTGACTACTAATCTACTTTCTGTCTTTACGGCTTCGCCTATTCTGGACATTTCAAATTAATGGAATCTCACAATATGTGGTCTTTTATGATGGGCTTCTTTTGCTTAGCGTAATATTTACAAGGTTCACCCATGCTGTAGCACGTATCAGTATTTCATTTCTTTTTATTGCCAAACAGGATTCCACTGTACCAGTGGTTCCCAACATGGGGCACATGCTCCACAGGGGGGAAATTTTGATTTTTAAGGGAGGCAATTCGAGAATGAGTTATTAACAGTGAATTTTTTTTTTGCATTTCTTATGGTTCTAGGGGCCTCATATACAGTATATAAGTATATATTATGACACTTATGCATTTCAGTTCTCTATTATATGTTTTGAAACTTCGCTATTTTTTTCATATCACTTCATATTATTATTATTTTTAAAAGATTTTTATTGATTTCAGAGAGGGAAAGGGAGAGAGAGACAGAAACATCAATGGTGAGAAAGAATCACAGATCGACTGCCTCCTGCACGCCCACACTGGGGATCGAGCCCACAACCCGAGCATGTGCCCCGACCGGGAATCAAACCATGACCTCCTGGTTCATAGGTCAATGCTCAACCACTGCGCCATGCCGCCTGCTGCTGGAACCGGCCAGGCTTATTATTATCCTATATAAAAAAGGCTAATATGCAAATTGTCCCCTCGACCAGGGGGTGGGGCCAGCTGGCCAACTGCCCGCGGCCCCTACCCTGGCCAGCCCTGCCCCCGACTGGTCCCCCCTGGGGCCAGTATGCCAACCACTCACAGCCCCTTCCCCCAGCCAGCCCAACTGGGGCAGGCTGGCTGGACCCCCACCCATGCACGATTCATGCACCGGGCTTTTAGCTTTTTAACTATTTCTCAGGGATTTCTTCCTCAGTACTTCAACTTTCATTTTTCTCTTTCATGGATGTCATGTTCTTTGGGAGCTTGTGTAGACGGAGTTAATGGCCTTTTAGGCTTCCTCCATGTGAATAGGAGTTCACTTTTTAAAAATATATTTTATTGATTTCAGAGAGAAAGGGAGAGGGAGAGAGAAACATCAATGATGTGAGAGAATCATTGATTGGCTGCCTCCTGCACGCCCCCTACTGGGGATCAAGCCCGCAACCCAGGCATGTGCCCTTGGCCAGAATCGAACCTAGGACCCTTCAGTCCACAGGCTGACGCTCTAATCCATTGAGCCAAACCAGCTAGGGCAGGAGTTCACTTTTTGAATAAGAATTACATGTCACAAGGTGGGGGGTAGGCATCAGTATTTTAGAGATGCTTAGGTGGGGCATGGCCAAAAAAAGATTGGAAACCACTGCACTATACGGATTTTCTACATTTGGTTTATCCAATCATTGGCTATGGACATTTGGGTTGTTTCCACTTTTGGGCTATTATAATAATGCTGACATGAAAATCATTTATAAGATTTTCTATGGAGCAGTTTCTTTTGGAGTAATGAAAAGGTTCTAAAATTGATTGGAGTGATGGTTGCACAACTCTCTGAATATACTAAAAACCACCAAAGGTTTCACTTTAAATGGGAGAACTATATGGTATATGAATTGTATCTAAATAAAGCTGTTATAAAAAAAAAAAAAAGAAGCCCTAACCGGTTTGGCTCAGTGGATAGAGCGTCGGCCTGCAGACTGAAGGGTCCCAGGTTCGATTGCAGTCAAGGGCATGTACCTTGCTTTCGGGCACAACCTCAGTAGGGAGTGTGCAGAAGGCAGCTGATCGATGTTTCTCTCTCATTGATGTTTCTAACTCTCTATCCCTCTCCCTTCCTCTCTGTAAAAAATCAATAAAATATATATTTTTTAAAAAGAATACAGAGAAAGATCCTTTGTATACTTTGACCAGCTTCTACCTGTGGTACCATTTTGTGAAATTATAACAGAGTAACACAGCCAGACTATGTGCTCATCTGTGCAGGTGTGAATATTAAGTTCTATACAATTTTCTCACCTCAGCAGATTACAGTCAAAATACTGAACAACTCCAACACCACAGGGATCCCTAGTAGTGCCACCTGCTTCAGCAACCCCATCCTCCCACCCGTGGCAACAACTAAGGTGTCCTCCATTTCTGAAATGTTGCCATTTTAAAAATGTTACATAAGTGGGACCATACAATATGGTTAGCTTTTTTCATTCAGCGTAATTCTCTGAATATCATCCAGGCTGTAATAACTTTAAAATGGACTTTAAAGAGAGAAAGGAAGGGGGAGGGAGGGGAAAGGAGAAGGGAAAGGGAGGAAGGGAGAGAGGGAGGGAGGAAAGGAGGGAGGGGGGGAGAGAGAGAGATCCATTAGTTCCACTTATTTATGAATTAATTGGTTGCTTCTTATATATGCCTTGACTGGTAACTGAACCTGCAACCTTGGCGTTATCGGGATGATACTCCAACCAACTGAGCTACCCAGCCAGTGCTGTTCATGTATACTTAAATAAAGTATAAAGTTTAGGCATATTTTAATCTCTTTTCTAAATACAAGGACCTGAGAAGCCTCTTTACTTTTTATTTTTTGAGAGAGAGAGGTAGGGAGAAGGAGAGAGAGACAGAAACATGATGTGAGAGTGAGGCAGCGATCATCTGCCTCCTGCATGCCCCCTACGGGGGATTGAGCCCGCAGCCGGGCATGTGCCCTGACCAGGAATCGAATCAACAGCTTTTTGGTACACAGGACGCTGCCCAACCAACCGACTCATACTGGCCAGGACAAGCCCTCTCAATTTTTTAAAGCAGGTTTTGTGTGTACATAATAGACCTGATATCCTTGATGTATTCCCCCCTCTGACTTCCATTTATTTTGGTCCCTGTTTATCAACTTGTGGCCACACAGCAGACTTATAATAAGAATCAGGATAGAGTAATGACTAGGGGTACAGCCTCTGACCCAGACCACCCTGACTCAAATCCCAACTCTGTCATTGTTCTGTGCCTCAGTTTCCTACACTGGACTAATAAATAACCTGTTCTAGATAGAATACTCAAAATAGTGCTTGGAATGTAGCAGGTCCACATGGAGGTTAGCTCTGAATATTATTTTACAGAGGTAATATTTGTTCACACCAAGAATTCTCAACCTTGTCCTTACTGAAATTTGGACCAAGTAATCCTATGTTATGAGGGTCTGTCCTGTGCATGTAAGATGTTTAGCAGCATCTCTGGCTTCTCCCCACTGGATGCCAACAGCACCCCCACAGCTGTGACATCAAAATAGTCTCTAGACATTGCCAAGTGTTCCCTACGGTACAAAATCACTGACAATTACTGGTTTAGATTCACTACGTTATAGGAAAAATATTTCTTCTCCCATCTTACACCCAGCATGTTGAGAAGGATGGTCTGAGAAAAGGATGGTCTGAGAAAAGGAAAAGGTGAGGACAAATAAAAGTATGTCCTTAAAAACCTTTTAATGAAGGTTTCTTAGGCTTTATCTATCTAAAAATGTCTGTTTCCTCTATTCCTTGGAAGTTTTACTGGCACGTAACTGTGGTTGGCAGCTCTATTCTCAGCACTCTAACAACCGATCTTCTTGACTCCATCACTGAGTCTGCTGAGTCGACTTCTTGCTCCTTACAGAAATCGGCCATTTTTAAGATATTCTTCTGGCCTTTGGTATCCTGCTGTTTCACAAGGTTAAGACATGGATGCTTTATTTAACCGGTGTGGGGGTGCTGAGATTTTCTAAGCCATCATCTCCTCACATACTACCGTGCTTCCATTTTCTCCACTTGGTCCTTTTATTAGATATTAGACTTTCTGACTTTATCCTCTATATTTCTTACCCTCATATTTTCCATATCTGCTTCTCTGGGCTACATTCTACAGAATTTCTTCAAATGTAGCTCTAGTTCACAAATTCTTTCTTCAGCTATATCTAATGCACTGTTTATTCATCCATACTTTTTTTCTTTCATGAATTTTTTTCTCAGCTTCTAAAAGTTCTATTTGGTTCCTTTTCAAATCTGCTTAGTCATTCCAGATAGTATCACAGTGCTTGTGCATTTGGGATTCCATCCTTTTTTTTTTTTTTTTTTTAGCATGCCAAGCCCATACCTAACAGCTGCTATGTGTGTGGTCCCTGGAAATTTCCACATCTGTTTATTGTTTCTGTTCTTCCTCATGGTGCCTTTGCTTCCTTTTATATACCTACTGATCTTTGATTGTGTGCTCAATGCTTGACCTTAACTGCAATTCCAACAGTCCTAATCTTGGAAGCATTCTCCTCCAATCTGTCCTTGCTTCTGGGGGTGCTAGGGATGCCAAGGGCCCTAGCACAAATCCTGCTGGATGGAGGGACCCCAAACTTGCTTTTCCCATCTTGCAGTGAGCCAGGGCACAGCAAGGGAAAGAGCATCCCCTACTTCTGCCAGCCCAGCAATCCAAAATGCAGCCTACCCAGGATCTAGTTATCCAGAAGAAGGAGGGGTGCTCAGCACCCAGTCTGTCAAACAGCCAGAAATAGGACTTATTTTTAAAGTCGGTTTTCACATGCACATGATATAAAATTCACTGAGGAACAACAATGTTCAGAGGGATAAGGAAGTCTCACTAAAACCCTATACCCCAGCCCACAGCCTTACCCACAGTCCGTGTTTGTGTTTCTTATGACTAACCTGGGTCATGTGGAGACTATCACAGTGTGCCCTGGACTGCCCTTTGAGAACTCTGGCAAAACCTCTAAGGCCCTGCCCTCTGGGATTATGGCTTGAAGTAGCCTTAATCGCACAATGGCATTTGGAAAAAATGTTAGAAACTAGGGAGAGCAAATGCCCATTGGGCCATGACATGTATTTTGGGTAGACCAGACAGGCAAGAGGTCAAAGGTAGGGAGGGAAGGTCTCTGACAGAGGCAGCAGCAGGACATGAAGGCAGAGAGCCCACTTCAAACTTCCTCTAGTGCCACACAGGGGACCAGGTCCCTCCGAAGCTGAAAACAGGATGTGGGTCAAGGTCAGATTGGGGAAGATATGAAAGCTTTTGCCACTGAACTTGTGACAAACTCTTAGGTGTGAAACTGTAAGACGAATCATAGATAGGAGCATTCTCAACTCATACATTTTTTAAATATATATATATTTTTTATTGATTTCAGAGAGGCAAGGAGAGGGAGAGAGAGATAGAAACATCAATGATGAGAGAGAATCATTGATTGGCTGCCTCCTGCATGCCCCCCACTGGGGGTCAAGCCCGCAACCTGGGCATATGCCCTGACCGGGAAACGAACTGGTGACTTCTTGGTTCCTGGGTCAACGCTCAACTGCTGAGCTACACCCGTCTGGGCTCACCTCACACATTTTGAAACTATTTTTTATTATAAAATATAAGATTGTGATAGAAGAAACTCAACCAGTACACCAGAGTATAATGTAAAAAGGAGCCAGGGCCGGTATCTCTCTTACACATTCTTCCATAAGCTATCCCGTGTGTGTATCAGGTGTGCTGATATGACAAAGGGGAACAAAGGAGCTCAAGATGAAGAACCAAGTGAAGAGCTGAGAGTCTGATGGCAAGATATCAGTAAGGAGAAGAGAATGAAGACCTGAGGAGGAAGAGGATGGCTAGGGATGGAAGATTCCAGTGCAGGAGTGGTGAGAATGAGGACACATGTGCCATCTGAGAAGAGCAAGGCAATGCTAATACAGTAAACCAACAAAGAACAGGGTGCTCAGGTCAGGCAGCCTGGGTTTGACCCCAGCTATAGGTCACGCTACCTTCTGGGCAAAGCAGAGGCAATGACACTGCCCTCTTCATAGGTTACTATGAGGGATACAAGAGAAAAATACATTGAAACACCATAACCCATACACAAGTGTTCACAGCAGCTTTATATATAACAGCCCCAAACTGGAAACAACCCAAATGTCATGTTAGGGTGAATGCATAAGTCAACTTAGTACACTCAGTCCTTGGTACACTCATGGAATACTACTCAGCAATGAAGAGGAATGATTAATGCAACTTGGAGGATCTCAAGGCCATTATGCTGAGTAAAAAGAGCCAACCTCAAAAAGTGAGACATTGTATGATGCCACTGATAAAACATTGGCAAAGTGACACAATTACAGAGACAGAGAACAGATCAGTGACTGCCAGGGCTTAGGGTTGGAGGGCATGTGTGATTATTAAAAGGTATACAACAGCCCTAGCCAGGTTGGCTCAGCAGATAGAGCATCAGACTGCAGACTGAAGGGTACCTGGTTCAATTCTGGTCAAGGGCATATGCCCGAGTTGCAGGCTCAATACCCAGCAGGGGGCATACAGGAGGCAGCCCATCAATGATTCTCTCCCATCATTGATGTATCTATCTCTCTCTCCCTCTCCCTTCCTCTCTAAAATCAATAAAATACATTAAAAAAAAAAAAGTATGCGATAGCCCAAATGAGAGACATAGGTTAAGCGACAACCTATGAACCAGGGAGTCATGGTTTGATTCCCGGTCAGGACACATGCCAGGGTTGTGTGCTTGATCCCCAGAAGGGGGTGTGCAGGATGCAGCTGATTGATGTCTCTCTCATCGAAGTTTCTATCGCTCTATCCCTCTCACTTCCTCTCACTCTAAAAATCAATAAAAAATAATTTAAAAAAAGAGATATACAACAGCTTGTTGGTGGTAATGGAACAGTTCTGCATGCTGACAGTGGTGATGGTTACTCAATTCCACATATGGTAAAATCTCATAGAACTACACACATGTAAGTGCATGCACAAGAATGCATATAAGAACTGTTGATGTCTGAATGGTCTCCCTGAGTTGAGCACTGTCCCCATGCTCATTTCTCAGTTTTGATGATGTACTAAGATATTATCATTGGGGAAGCTGGGTGAAGGGTACATGGGAACTCTGCACTACTCTGCAACTTCCTGTGACTCAAAGTATTTCAAAAATAAAATGTTCTATTAAGGAAAAAAAGCACTGAAGCACTTTGAAGTCCTGAAGTACATTCCAGGTACTAAGTAAATGGTTATCACAGGTCCATCAAGAGGGGTCCTGGAAAGAAGAGGAAGACCTGCACTACAGTCCAGCTCCTGGAAGGGGCAGCTGAGTACAGAAGTCAAGGGGCCGTGTGCTGCAGGGAAGGACAAAGAGGGCAAAGGCAGCACTGGAAGAGACAGCTCCTGAGAGTGGAGCAGTCTACGGGTTGTGAGATGCTAACAGCACTTCTTCATGACCAAGAACACTGAGACAGAACTGTTTCTCTTACAGCTACAAAATACAAGCCCTTGGATGGAGCCCCAGATCACTCCAACCTCCTCCAAGTCCTCCACTCTCACCCCGGGGTAGGAAGAGGGCCTGAGTGTCACTTAACTCTTCTGGTAGCCCACAGAAGGCTTGGAGCCTTTTCTCCCCACACCGCAAAGATAAAAAGACAGAGCTCCTTGGAGCTCCTCCAACCATCTTAAGCAAAGGAATAAAATGCATGCCACTTCCAAATAAAATGCATGCCACTTCCAAATAAAATGGCAGGTTCTCTGAAAATTGTGGTACTCACTCTGTGGAGTCGCCGTGGACACAACAGCCATGCCATGAGGGGCCATCCCTGAGGTGCCGGGGGGCGGCTGTCCAGAGAGAGGCATTGGCTGCCCCATGGCACCAAGGCCTCCCATCCCACCTAGGGACTGTCCTGGGCCCCGAGAAGGCATGCCAATTCCGGCTGCTCCTGCAGCGGGTCCACCAGTCAGGCTCTGTAGTGCATTCATAGGGTCTGTGGGAACACAAAGGCACAGCATCTCAGGGAAGTGCCCACGGAAATCAGGTGAGGCTCTGAAGGCTATGAGGCGTCATGGAGCACCCACTTCTTGCTGCCTCCAGGCTCTACTTCCTCAAAGCCCCAACTGGTCAGAGTCCTGGAAGCCTCCCAAATGCTGACCTAACTGCCTGTCACAAGCCCGGGGCAGGGCGCCTTGTGTGTTTATTATTGCTTCTGGACCATGAGCCCTCCTGGGCATGGAGCAGGTCCCACCCTCCTAGTCAGGCCTGCACTAGGGTTCTAAGATTGAAGGACAAATTTGCCCTCAAGGGAAGGTAGCAGCCCCCACCCCTCCTGGCTCTACAATCCTTTCCTGCTGGGTAAGCACACAAGGCCCTTCTTCAAGTAAACAAGGGCACAAGGGTGGGGGTGGGGCGCATAGAAAAGCCTCAGGCAGAGGGGGGAAGACAGATGCTCTCCAGGGAGATTACACGTCTCCTTGTACACCAGAACCCCCACAGAGGGGCATTCTCAGGACACTACTCCTATACCCAGGGCCATCACACCAGAACAAGGCTAAGTGAGGGTAAGGTCCACAAAGCGCAAAGGAGCATTATGACATTCACTAAGCCCACCAGGTCTCCAGACTCAGCTCAGTGAACAATGCTGAAGCAAGACAAGGAACATGATGCTCTCGTCTCACACAGTTATGAGTGTAGGCTATGGCAAATGACTAGCTGCAGACAGGTGTGGCCTGGCCTGGGCACCCTGCCACAGAACTGGGTGCCACAGACCCTATGTGTCAATACCAAGAGCCCAGACGTTCTCCTGGCCATGTACCCTAATCCCACCGCCCCACAAGCTGAGGATCAAGCTACATGCAGATACCCCGAGGGGAGCTAGGGCCTACATGGACAGCTGCAGCTAGCTCAGGAGGCAGGCATGGGCATCTGGCATTTATAGCTCTGCTGCCTACGGTAAGACAAACAGCATGGGAGACTAGCTCCCTTCCTGACAGATGAGAGTCTAGTCCGCCATATTAGATCTCAACTCCTTCACTGGCAGCTCAGCTCGGTCAGTGAAATCAAGGCTGAATTGTCAGACAGTGTCTCTCTTATGTGATAAAGCCTTGAAATTAAAAAATAACGATATATTTTAACTTACAAAGAAACTTTGTAACTTAAATTCAGAGCTACTCTCTAAGAACTACTACATGCTGTTATACTAAATATAAAATAACTAGAGGCCTGGTGCATGGATTCATGCACTGTTGGGGTCCCTTGGCCTGGCCTGCAGGGATGGGGCTGAAACCAGCTCTTTGACATTCCCCGAGGGGTCCTGAATTGTGAGAGGGTGCAGGCCGGGCTGAGGGACCCCACTGGTGCATGAATCTATGCACCAAGCCTCTAGGATGCATGTAAGATCTTTGGTTAATCTCTTCCCACCCTCCCCCCTTCCCTCTGAGATTTATCAGTCTATTCCATGTTTCCATGCCTGTGGTTTCCGCTCCTGCGTTGAGTGTCTGGTGGTCAGTGCACGTCATAGTCAACTGTCGGATGGTCACTTAGGCTTTTATATATATAGATAGTTCTCTCCCAGAGCAAAATTTTAGATAATGTCTCGGTAACTGTGTGAGTTTTTATAATCTTTTTGCTTGGCAAAACTGTATCCAAGTGAAATGCAGTGGGGCAGCAACATCTTATGGGCACAGGAATAGGAAGGATGGGGAGTATGGGGCACAGCTCCACAATTCTCGGGACCAGCCAGAGGTCTCTCTGAACTTTGTCCTCTAGTAACAGCTTAGCCCCAGGAAAACGGGGCATCCACAATATATTTCCTGCTGCCCCATATCCAAGGGTGGGAAGAATTTGAATTCAAAAATGAAAAATTCTTACCACTGACAGAAGCTTGAGATTTCTTGTTATCTATATTTAAAAAACAAAAACAAAATAAATAATGTTTTATATAACCACATATTTTCACAGTTAGTTAGTTTATATGCATTTGCCCAGAGGTCGTTTGCTAAAACTGAGCTCACCCTGCCTAGGAACTAGATAAAACATACTTCAGAGCTTTAGAGTATGTTTGTGTGTGCACATGCACACACACACGTGTGTATGTGTCCCATTCCTGGCAGCACTGATGCACAAGGGGATCTGGGAGAAGAGGGTGCAGAACCGCCCCAGAGTCATCCTGGGGCCTTAAAGAACTGCCCCAGGCAGCGGCTCACTTTGGGCCTACTCTAGCGTTCCTTCCTTTCTAGGTCCACAGTCTCAGCTCCTGCCCTGAGCAACATACAAGAAAGCTATAGGATCCACGATGGGTCCAGAATGGTGCTGAAAACTCCATGACACCTCCATGTTCAACCTATGCTGGTGAGGCAGCATCTCCATTTTCTAGAGAAACTGAGGCTGGCCAAACCTGGCTGGAAGTCAGATCTAACTGGCCCTAGGATCAGGTGGAGAACTGCCGCACCAGTTCTACCCTCTCCTGAGGCGCCAGTGAGACAGCTGTGGACACCCTAGCCCGCAGGCCTGTGTGTGCCATCGTGCCAGGGCCACCTCCTGAACAGACCAGCCCAGCCCCGACAAGCAGAGTCCCTTGCCAGGACAAACCAGGACGGTTCACCCAGGCTGCTCGTTCTCCAAGCTCCTACTTCCGTCTCCTCTTATTCTAGACTCCATAGAACCTTCCCAAACAGAGCAAGAAAATAAAATCAAGTGAAGTTCACCTTGTTGGCTGTTCTGGTAAAAAGCTAGTTAGTGTGGGAAGAAGCAAAACCTCTGGGGTTCTTCCTTAGCCCAGGATTACTGAGACTGAATCTGTAGCTGCCTCTACAACCACGGGGGAAGAGCGACTGGACTTGCCAAGTGCACACCCCAAGGACAGGCTATGTCAGGAGCCCCTCTCCCGTGGAAGCACAACTGCAGGTAGGCAAGAGGCGCTGTTGGCTAAAACCACAGAGTGCCCCCACCCCCACCAGCCATCCAGGAACACTCAGTGTCTACAGAGAAAACCCTGACCCTGGGATGCAATGACCTTCACTTCTGAAGTGCCATGGCTGCTGCTAGGCCTGGCTGACAGGACCACAGCAGGATCCTGGGAATCAGAGGAGGTAGAATGTGACAGGACCTGGGTGTCCCTCACTACGGCAGGGAGCTCAAGGCAGGAAGTTGGGCTCAGAAGTTTCCAGCCTAATAGGAACGCACACATTTAGGTCAGGCCCCCATGGGTCAATAAAACCAACTATTAGGGAAAGAAGTTTCTGTTCCAGAGTAAACTGCTTATTTAAGAAGAGCTGCCTGGAGATAAAAGCAACAGTCCTTTTCTTTTTTTAAAGAATCATTTCTTTTTTTAAACCTCACCCGAGGATATGTTTATTGATTTTAGAGAGAGAGGAAGAGGGAGGGAGAGAGGGAGAGAAGAAAAGGGCGGGAGGGAGGGAGGGAGAGAGAGGGAGAGAGAGAGGGGGGAGGGAGGGAGGGAGAGAGAGGGAGAGAGAGAGAGAGAGAGAGAGAGAGAGAGAGATTGAGATTGATCGGCTGCTTCCCATACACACCCAAACTTGGGATTGAACCCAGAACCTAGGTATGTGCCCTGATCAGAAATCAAACCCGCAACCTTTCAGTGTCCGGACAACATTCCAACCGACTGAGCCACCTGACCAGGGCCAACAGTCCTTTTAAAAAAAGATTAAATGGACAAGCAAAAACAGCAGTCCAGTTTAAAACACTTTGAGGCCAACATCTTCATTATGCCAAAATCAGTATTTTTGAGGCTGAGGCTCTGGGGAGATGAGAAATATGGAATCAAATGCAAAGCAATGAAGAACTTTCCAGAAAGCAGGCACTTTTACACAGACATTCTGACTCAGGCACTGTGGCCAAGTAAGTCTCCACCGCATGACAGGGTCAGCCTCTCACAGCGATCACAACCAGAAATGTAAAATTTTACTTACGAATGTCTCGAAAATGGATAATGAGCCTGGCCACAAGAGAAAGGTATTCGTCCTAAAAGTAAAAAGAGGAAGCAGTTAAATCCCAGATGAAGAAGTGAAGCCGTGTGCTCCCCTTCCCTCGCCCCCGCACTCCTGTGCCACCAAGCTGAGGGCTCTTCCTGAAAGGCTGCTGGGCCGAGGCCCACCCAACGCTCTGCCCAGCTGGGCCTCCTCTGGAATCTGGCTCTCAGAGAAAGGCTTCAGTGCTCAGCTACAGGAGGCCAACACAAGGCACCGAGAAACAGAAAAACAAGAGACTTCAAACTGCTGCTCCTTCCACCTTGCTGTAAACACTTAACCTAGAGGGCCAAGCGCCAGCTCAGGCACCCCTCTTTTCACAGCGGGGAGAGTAGGTCCAGTGGGGACGAGGGGCTGTCCTAAGGTCACAAGGCATATCAGAAGTAGTCATGGGCGGGCTGCCTTTGTCTCTGCACTATTTGTATCGAAGTACTTTCGTTTTTAATACCCAGCCTGTGGCTTTTTCACTGCTGACGTCACACTTACATGCAAATCTGGATGTTTGCCCCTGGCTGTGCTTTCGGAGATCCCTGTTAATCTGATTTACTGCACAGGCAAGGGAGAGGACACAGGGCACTCAAGGGTGGCAGGTGAAGGCCACGGCCGGCCGAGGGCCCTCTCTGTCCTAGCTGCCGTGTTTCTGGAACTGCTCAGCAGGGCCTGCCTTCCACCAATTGTACTCTTTGCAACCAAGGACACTCACTACTGGGTGTTTCGCGGAAATCACTAATGTGAGTCTGTCCTGTAGTGAATGAACAAGGGGATGCCTGAGTTAAACTCTTATTTCCCATAAGCTGTACATCCTTCCCTTCTCAAAATGCCCATCCTTCCATCCAGGCAGCCCCAAAAGGGCAAAGCCTTCACCACGCCCTGTGGTGCTCACATGACCCTCCTCTCCTAAGTCACTGAGATGAGCATCCACTTGGCAGCAGACTGGCGAGATGGCAATTAGGACCAGACATAGCACCCGTGGTGGTACTGCCCTGGGACACACACCTGTGAGCCCAGGGACAGACAATGAACTTGTCGTAAGACTACTTCCAGGGAAAAGCAAATAAAATGAAAGTGGTCTCAAGATGAATGTAAAACTATAAGCACACTTTGTAAATCTTTATCATCCTTCATCTATCTCCATACTTCACCCCACCACTTTTTTCAGCCAGGGGAAATCACCAGAGGACACTACGAGGGGGAAAGGCCTTGGGGGGGACAGGGACGGGGGAGCAAAGCTGTGGTCATAAATAAGCACACCTAAGGAGGCAGGTACTGAAAGAGAGTGAGTCTCTATTGGAGCAATGGACACTTAGGAGGTTGTCAACACTACCAATTCCCCACTGCCCCCACCAACTTCTGGTAGGAAAGGCAATGTGCTGGGAGTGAAGGGGTCACTGGTGTCAGGGCTCCTGCATGTGGCCCACCTACTGAGGCTGCTCCTTGAAGGGGGGCAGTTTGGGGTGTGGATAACAATGAAGATGTGTGTGTGGAAGAGGCTAAAGGAAGCTCAGGAAATAAGGTGGCCAAGTATGAGAGGACTAGGACTGGGAGCTTGCCAGGTCGGTATCTGATGACTCGTTAGGACCTTGGACCATCTTTTAGGTGGGCAACATCCGTGTGTGTTTTTTAATCCTCACCCGAGGATATTTTGTCCATTTACTTTTAGAGAGAATGGAAAGGAAGGAGAAGGGAGGGAGGGAGGAAGGGAGGGAGGGAGGGAGGGAGGGAGGGAGGGAGAGGCAGAGAGAGAGAGAGAGAGAGAGAGAGAAACATTGATATGAGAGAAACACATCTCGATTGGTTGCCTCCACACATGCCCCAACTGGGCCGGGGGATTGAACCTGCGAGCCAGGTACGAGCCCTTGACTGGGAATTGAACCTGAGACCCGTCTGTCTACAGGCCATCGCTCTAACCACTGAGAAAAACCAGCTGGGGTAAGGGGGGTGATATCTTTTTTTTAAGTTTTAAAAAATATTTTTATTGATTTTAGAGAGGAAGGGAGAGGGAGAGAGAAACATCAATGATGAGAGAGAATCATTGATGGGCTGCTTCCTGCAAGTTCCCTACTGGGAACCAAGCCTGCAACCCAGGCACGTGCCCTGACTAGGAATGGAACTGTGACCTCCTGGCTCATAGGTCGATGCTCACCACTGAGCCACACTGGCCAGGCAAGGTGAGCAATATCTTAAAAAAGGCTGTGGTCTCCATTTCCGGTCAGGGCAAATACCTAGGTTGTGGGTTCGATGCCCAGTTGAGGTACAATGATGTTTCTCTCTCATATCGATGTTTCTCTTTCTCTCTCCTCCCCCTTTCCCCTCTCTCTAAGATCAATAAACATATCCTTGGGTGAGGATTTTTTTAAAAAGCAATCAGAGTCTTTTACTAAGACATAAGATACTGTAAGTGGGGCTCAGGAGCATGTCCCCAAAGCCCTTCACATAGAACCAGGACCGAGGGCTCAGACCCAAGTGGGCAGATTCCACTACACAGCATTCTCAGCACCAGTCCCTGGCCAGAGCAGGGACACCGGCATGGTCTGCTCCTGGCTGAGGCTGCTCCACTGGTAGAGTGGAGACTCTCGGGACTAGACCAGCTTGAGGAGGCCTGAGAGGGAGAGAGGAAGGGATGTGACCACTTGACAGGAGAAACGGGCACAGGGCATAGTTAAGTCACACTGCTACCAAGGGGCTTTGCTTTCTTATGGGTTAAACACATCTCCAAAATTCTTGCCAAGGCCCGGTTACTCAGGAACCACTAGGGTTTGCTGCAGGTCGGCTGCAAGCATTCTTTTCCACAGGAGACCCCGGATCTGAAACTCCACCTCCAATCTCTCCCAGGATGGGGCTGTATATCTCCAATCCCTAATCTATCTGCAGGGCACTGATGTCCTGACCGACCTCCCCAGGTGTGAGAATTCCCGGCCCCCATCCAGGATAGGACATGGTACACCCTTCTACTACAAGGCACCAACCTCTCCAGGACTGCCCCAAGGTTCCAAGGTTAGGTCACCCCTTCTCTTTGGCCTCTTCCACCTCCCACTTTAGAAAAACAGAGAAATCACTCTTCCCCATCCTTTTCCCTCCTCTGAGGTCCATCCCACTTTTAAAATTCTTTCACAGTCATTCTAATGGGGTCTCAGGTGGGAGACACAGGTAACAAACATGCTGGGTGCCATCTGACCTAGAGAGTCTCCCCCACCCCACCCCCAATTCCCACTTGTGAGGAAGGGCCACACTGACAGTATGTGGTTGCATGAGGAACTTAAGCTGTGGTAAAAAGCTGGGAGCCAGACAACAATATGCCTGACTCTGTAGAAAAGGCAGGAACTTTCCAACACCTCTAATAACTATCTCTCTTCCAAACAGGGCCTCATCTTAAGAGTTAGGGATTTAGAACCCGCTCAAACCAAGAAGATGTGGGACTGAAATTGTTAAGGTCTGGTATGTGGGCTGCTGCCTGCCAGATGCCCACTTTGGGACAGAAGCTTATTCCCCAGCTGCTGTGAGCCTCTGTGGTAGTCTCCTCCAAGAGGGCTGCCGACAATCACTGGCCTCTCTGTACACACACACACTGCTGCTCGCATCAAATGGTGGAGGCAATTCTAACTCCCCTGAACCTGCACTGGCCTTAGTCAGGCCCTGCTCTATCTACGTCCCAGGACTTCCGAGGACAGGCAGCTTCCACTTCCTACTTCTTGGAAGCCAGCTGCCATGCAGGAAGAAGTCCAGGCTATGCTGCCAGAGACACTACATGGAGGGAAAACCAACGTGCAGACGCGGGAGTGAAGCCTTATGGACCATCTGGCCCAGCAAAGCTGCCAGCTCGATGCAGCTACATGACAGGTCACACGTGAGAGCAGTAGAATGCGAGACAGGCAATTCCAATTGCCCCAATTCCTGACACACAGAATCAGGAGAAGTAACTCACTGTTTAGGAGGCCACCAATCTGGGGGTAGTTCGGTATGAAACGATAGATAAAAAATACTGAACCAGCAACTTCTGCATTTCAAAAGCTGAAATAGTTCAATAAGCCCTCAACAAAGCTCTTTTAATAATAATACAAATTAAAAACAATTAAAACATCCCATCCCCCAAATATTTACAAGTTATATATCTATTAAGAGACTGTATCCAAAATACATAAAGAACTCTAACAGTCTAACAATAAAAAGACCAAAAACCAAATTTAAAATGAGCAAAGGAACTGGCCTGTGTGGCTCAGTGGATGAGTGTCCATCTGTGAACAAGGAAGTTATGGTTCAATTCCCAATCAAGGCATATGCTGGGATTGCAGGCTTGATTCCTAGTGTGGGGCGTGCAGGAGGCAGCCAATCAATGATATCAATGATTCTCTCCCATCATTGATGTTTCTATCTCTGTCTCTCTCTCTCCCTCTCCCTTCCTCTCTAAAATCAATACAAATATATATATATTTTAAAAATAGGCGAAGGATTGAAATAAACATTTCTTCAAATATACATATGGCCAATACCACATGAATAGATGCCCCAAATCATTAGGCACCAGGGAAATGCAAATCAAAACCAATAACAAGTGCTGACGAGGAGTGAAGACATTGGGACCGCATATACTGTTGATGTGAATGGAAAATGACGCAGCTGCTTTGGAAAATAGTCTGAGAGTTTCTCAGAAGGTTAAACATCATTCTCACATGATCCAGCAATTCCACTCCAGGTATATAGCCAAAATAAATAAATAAATAATTTGTACACAAATGTCACAGCAGCATTATTCATAATAGCCAAAAGGTGAAAACAATGTCTATTAGCTGATGAGCACGTAAAATGTGGCATATCCACACAGTGAAATACCACTTGGTAATTAAAAGGAATAAAGTACATGCTATAACCTGCTTGATGGATGAACCTTGAAAATATTATGCTAATGAAAGAAGTCAATCTCAAAAACATATATAATTGCATTTACATGAAAAGTTCAAAAAAGGCAAATCCATGCAGTGGTAAGCAGGTAAGTGGTTGCCTAGGTCTAAAGGTCAAGGGCAAATGGAGAGTAAGAGAATGGAAATGGAGTTTCTTTTAGACAATGTTATAAAACTTAGATTCTGGTGATGGTGCAACAACTCTGTGAATATCCTAAAGATCACTGAATTGTACACTTTAAATGGTAAATTGCATAGTATGTAAAGATCTCAATAAAGTTATTATAAAAAAATAAAGACAATGCTTATCACATATACCCAGGGCACAGAACCCTCCCTGCCCTGCCTTAAGAGCTCTTTCTTGCACTTCCGTGTGCTCACCAACACACACTCACGTGCTCTGACCTTTAAGACCAAACTATATAGCCGGTGTTTTTCTGGAACGTGCCTTTTCTAGCCAGTCATCTTTACCTTTCCATTTCACAAAATGTTCACCTCATCTAAACATTCAGACCATGCTCAAATTTCCCCAGTTGACCTCTAGGTGTCTTACAGTTGGTTTATCAAACCAGTATCCAATCAAGGGCCATAACATCTGCTTTTAATTTGTGACACACAGCTTGTCTTAGAGCTCCAACACCACACTCAGGCACAAGGTGCTCAGAGCACACCCAATGCATCAGAGGAGCGACTGGAGGGCAGGATCTACAAGGAGAACAGGGTGGGTGTGATGCAGAACAAAAGCCCTGGGCGTCAGCCCCACCTTGCACAAACTGGCTAGCATTAGACGAGCAGCTTGGCTTCTTTGTGCCTATTCTGCTTCATTTTTACTAAAACAGCTCTGCTCCAGGGAGAGTGCACATATGGAAGGAGGTAGTCACACGAAGCCCAGGATGAGAGCTCACACATTGGAAATCCTCCCCAACTACTCCACCGGTAATATTCCTACGCCTGGTTCCTCGATCAAGGCCTCAATCTCCACTAGCACCACCTCCATCACTTAACAAAAGGGGACAGAAACTCTGCTGGGCCCACATGTCAGGACCATGTGGGGCTTAGGCTAGGGCTGACACTGAGAAGCTGGGGCCTGAGTGAATGCCCTACAGGATTCATAGGTGCTAACCACAAACAGGATGCTGGTAGTGAGGTCTAGGGTCAGACTCTGGGACTGCATACTGGCATTCCACCCAGTAACCTCCCTCTACTTATACCATGGACACACGGGAAGACCCACAGAGAGCTGCAGGTGAGTTGATAGTGCCCATGATCAATCGGTGAGTAGCCACCCCTTTCCCACTCCCCAGGCAGAGGAGCTTCCAGGGTCTGCATCACACCCTCCCCTTCGTGAGCCTCTCTGCCGTGGGCTCTGCCCACCTGGGCCTTACCCGGGTCTTGGCCTTCAGGAATACATGGCTCTCCATATCCTTGCTGGATTTACTGTGGGCCACACCAGCTTTTCTCATGGCATCCTCGCTGAAAGACAAAAAGAGAAGAGATGTTGGCATCCTATGAGTCTGCTGCTGCAAGGTTCCTGGCCAGAAGCCCTGCACAGCAACTGCTCCTGGGTGGATGGGGCCTGTCCCCCAGCACACCAGCCTCACTGAGGGCCAGGCAAGGCAACACGGGAGGTATGCTCAGCAGAGCAATGAAAGGCAGCTGAGAAAGGGAGTAAGAGGGCAGGGGCACAACAAGGAAAGAACAGGAAAAGTGGTCACCACAAAGAAAAATAGGCAGCCCTGGAACGAGGGAGCAGAGGGGCCAGGCCCTAAGAATAACTCACAAAATACAGTGCACATTAGAAGGCTGAGTGGCCAGCCAGCCTCTATTTCCTGCCTTCTGAATGGCCTGGGTCCCGCCTAACTCTGGCATTAAGAGTAGTGGGATCCCAGCTCCACTCTCTTTCTCTGTAAAACAAAGGGGCCAAAACAATTCCTCTTTCAGTCCTTCCCAAGGCGAAGGTCCCTATGTGGGACATGCAGCTTCCCCCGGTGGGACCCAGGAGATAAGCCCCAACTTCCAACAGCTTGAGGCTGGGGATGGAAGAGACAGACCACACACACGAGGAAAACATCTTGAGAGCACATCTGCCAGTACATACAATAAAAGATGAGATCCTATCACACATTTTCATCATGCCGATGCTCTGCTGGGACAGAGCTATGAACATTAGCTAAGCTTACGCTCCCTTTGAATGGCAGCATGCGCACACGCATACACACACACAAGAACACATGTGCATTTGTCAGAAAGAAAGGGGCGTGTCAGGCTTGAGTTCCAAGGCCTGGCCCCTCTGCTCACAGACTGCCTTCTTCCCTGCAGGACAGGTCTCCCTGCCTATCTCCCCGCACTGGACCTGCTGATAAACAAATGAACAAACATGTCAGGGCTCTGCTGCCTCCCCAAGTGCATTAAACAAGCCCAGTCCAGCTGGTGCAAGGAAGCTTTCTGACCATTTCAAACGAAGAAACCCCAGGCTACTGAAAGAGTGTGCACATGGGGCTGCAGAATCAGATTTGTGACCCTTAAAGAAACCCCAGAAGAGAGGCTAAATGCTAAGAGATGGACAAGTCTGTGTTAATGTATAAAGGAAGATAAAATGACGCTGACCAACCATACCACTACATAATTCATTTAACACGTGTGAGTCTGGGGTCTGTGCCCCGTCTGCTTCATTAAGCCTGCATAGGAGGCAGCAAAAGGTTCCTGCTGGCAAAGCACCCAAGGTGGAGCAGATGCACACACAAGGGAATATAAGACCAGGACCACAAGAAAAAGGTGAGAAAAATAATGCAGGACAACACAAGAGCCAACTCATAGGGAAGTGAGGCTGGCAGGCCAGGAGGACCCGGCACTCATGTGCTGAGATGTCACCTGGCATTAGGCTCTATGAGCATTTCCAACAAGAGAAGTGACTGAGCAGACCTTTCTTCAGAAGGGCGCCTCACCTGCACCCCCCAGGATAATACGTGTTCCCCTTGCCACCTTCCAACAACAGTGTATGGCAAGCCCTGCCACAGAGCCTGGAACTAACAAGGTGACCCAGAGCAGAGCAGTGGACACAGCAAAGGGGCATTTGCTGGTCAGCTGACTGGGTACAGAGCGGGGAGGCTTTGGGTAGAAAGTGAAGGCAGGAGCCACAGTGTAAGCACAGAGAGGCAGAGAGGGGTGCTGAGGTCTCTGAAGATGAGACTGGTTACACAAATGGGCTCAGTGCCCAAGAGCAGCTATCCCCAAGGGCTTAGCCAGGCTCCTGGCTGGCTAAAAGCTGTCCTCCTGAACCACTGGCTGGCCATCTTTTATAGGGCCAGCAGACTCACAGGCCCCACTGACACTGTGCATCTTAACTGCAGCAAAGACACCTGGCGCATCCACAGAAGTAAGACTCGGACGCCAGCTTGCTGTAATAGCTTTCAGGTGGGGGAACCTCACCAGGCCCAAAGGCGCCAGATGCCAGGGGATCTGCTGGAGGAGCCCTATCCCGTCCTGGGTAGGGCAACATCACAGATGACATGAATACCATGGGCACCGGCTGTCAGTGACTTGGAGACTGAGGAGCAGTGACAATATGGGAGGCCAGAAACAGGCATATCCTGACAAGCTGGAACACATATCTTAACAATAGGAAATGACACTGGGATACACGTCCAGTTCTGCCCATGAACCATGAAAGCGGCTGCACCAGTACAGAGTTGAGGAGAAAGGCTGCTCCTTGGCCAGCACCAGGGCCCTGCGAGGCAGCACCATGCCTGTGTCATACACTTCTCCCCTCCACTGCTACACGCAGAGCCTGCCCAAACAGGTTGTGCGTGTTTGGTGGCTGAAGAATAAACAGGTGCCCTGAGCACTGTTTTCAGTTCTGCAAACCGTATTTTAAAAAATGTGTTTGCTCCTGTTTCTAGCTTGCAGATCATGCCCCATAACACAGAAGATAAGGCAAAAAATAAACCAGTTACACTGTCTGCTGGTACCTTACAACCCCCTCCCTCCCCCGCCCGCCAGGAGATGGCCTGTCCTTTCCTATTCAGTCACCTCAACACTGTATCTGAGGCACCTGTCCAGTATCTGGGTTTTAACTGCATGTCACACTACATTTCATACTTGTACTTAGGTGTGGTGTCCCTCCATTGCACTCAAGACCTAACATGCCCACTGTATGAGGCTGTCCTTGGGACCCGGTCCCACGCTGGAGGAGCCCTACACAGGGGCAGAACCGGCTGCTTGCCAAGCTCCCCAGTCTCAGCTTTGCTGCTGTCCCAGAAGGCCTGCTGGAGCAGCTGGGCCTGAACGGCCTTTCCACCTCCAAAAAACAAAGCCCTTCCAGCGATCGTCCCTAAATGAAGGTAAACTACCATACAACAAGGAGATGGCCCCAAACATACAGTGGAGGTTCAGCCTCAGGAACTCAACTGAAAAGAACCAACAGGTCAAAGTGAGCTCTGCCCCACACAAGCGAGCCCCAGGTCTATGCCACCCACCTGGGGTAAGTCAGGCAGCAAAACCGGTGTCAGTTCACAAGGACAGACCCTAAATGGCCATCCTGTCACGTCCCAATACCAAAGCAGCCACCACCAAAAACCAAGGCTGCTGGGGAGGCATTAGCACCGTAAGAGAGGGGCTCTGTCTGGTGGCTGCTTCCTGGGCCTAACCAGCCCTCTAAAATGAATGGAGGACTCGCTCTAGCCTAGTCGTCGGCAAACTGCGGCTCGAAAGTTGCCGCAATTTGCCGCTCTGTTGACTAATGAGTTTGCTGACCACTGCTCTAGCCGATTTGGCTCAATGAACAGAGCATCAGCCAATAGACTGAAGGATCCTGTGTTCGATTCCAGTCAAGGGAATGTACCTCGGTTGCAGGCTTGATCCTGCACCCCAACCGCATGCCAGGGCAACCAATCGATGTGTCTCTTTCACATCTGTGTTTCTCTCTCCCCTTCCTTTCCACTCTCTCTAAAAAAATAATTGGGGAAAATATCCTTGGGTTAGGATTAACAACAATGGAAAGTAAAATGAATGGAGGACTGACACCAGCTAAGAGCACACAGCCTCCTGCCTGCAACCTGGGTTCCACAAGCTCCCTCAGTCTAGCTTCCTCCTGGTTACCACAGCTATACCTGTCTGTCCAATCAGGGTCCCACTGGTATCTGGTTTAAACCAGAGCCTGCTGAGGGAGGACCAGATCCTTCACACAGGCCCCATGAGCTCCTCCACCGGGGCCTGGAGGAGGCCCTTACTGTCTAGATCCTGCCGGAGCAGAAGGCAGTGACACACCAAGAAAACACCCTGCAATCTTAGAATCGCCCAGACCAAAAACCTGGGAACCCCCTCTTGAGTTCCCCATTCTGACCTCCATTCCCTAAAGTTCCAATCCTCACCCCATCTCTCCCTGAACCTGTGATGGTCCTCCCGCACAAGCCTGTCTCCAGGTCCCATTCTCCTCTCCCCTCCCCTCCTGCCACCTCTGCCAGCTCTCCAAGCCACATGCATGGCGGTATGTGTGGGGAGCAACTCAGGCTATGTCCATGCCTACCTCGAGGCAGGCAGCCCCTCAGTTGAGGAGTCTGCTCCCCCGCCCACTCTGCTCAGTATCCCCAAGGCCCTGCTGCCTAGTACACTGCCCACCTATGCCACCAGCTGTGTGTGCTGGACCTCCAATTTCTCCCACTAGGGTATCCTCACTCCCTACTTCACGGTAGTCACTTCAACCACACCCGTGGCACCTCCTCTGTGGGAACTGCTAGCTTCCAGTCAGCCCCACTGTCCTATGAACACCTTGAGCGTAGAGGCTGTGGCAGCCACCTCTGTGTTAGCAGGCAGTAATCAATGTCAGACAAAAATCAGCTATGTGTAACACAAGGAGTGGTTGACAGCATGTATTTCAATGAAGCATGATGTGCAGAAGCTGAGATTCAGTGTGGCAGCACTAGGGAAACGAAACCTCGAACAAGCACCTCCAGGCTGCAGAGGCCAGGGTGGACTGGAGAAAGCATATGCTGGGGCAGGCGGAAGTGCTGGCCAGCTGGACCTGGCAGGAAATAGAAAGAGGAGGAAGGGCCTGAGTTACAGAAATATACAGATCAGGGCTCAAATTCCAACCTGGCCACTTGCCAGCTCTAGGTCTTGGGAGAGGCATTCCATCCCCCAAGTGCGTCCTCTCCATAAATGAGCTGAAGGGATGGTGGCCAGGATAAAGGGAAGTGTACAGCAGGGCCCAGCCTCAGCACGTCCTGCTCTTCCTCACATGACTCCAAATTGGAAAACTCAACTGGAACACAGTCCTAGTCCTTGTAATCTGAATTGGAGCAGGATAATGCAAAAAATCAGCAAACTGCATGTGCTTGGGAAGGTTTGCATGAACATATGCTCCAAGTGTGCTAATAACCCAGTCCGCCCCCTCACAAGCCCTCCCCGCAGCTGGTGACCCTGGATAAGGTACCACCTTGTAGAGCCTGCGTTCCTCATCTGCAGAGAGAAGATGGTGACAGTGCCCACCTCACAGGGCTGTTCTAAGGATTACAAAAGTTAACATCATCCAGCACTTGGCACACAAGAAGCACTAATGTGTGTTGAATAAGTCAGTCAGAGAACAGTCCACCTCACTGCACAGTAAGACTGCATCTCAAAGTACCTCCAGTAAGTGATGACATTTGTGTCTCCTCCTTCCTAGAAGATGACAGCAGTGAGTGTGTGCAGCTCCCTCAGGCAGAGCTGTTCCCACAGAACCCTGAACCACTTGGAAATGTGCCCCTTGGGTGCCCAGCTCCATGGCCCCTGTGGGCTGCCCATTTCTTAAGAAGGGCCTTCACATATCCTTCCCTGCCCTCTAGCTGCCAGACCCTCCCCCATCCATATCCATTCCTGACGGTTCACACGCACAGGCCCTCTCACCTCTCATGAGGTCACCCTCTTCAATGCTGCCCTCTTTCGGGGGTCAAACTTCTTTTCTGATTGCTGAAAGAATGCTTGAGCCGAAACCGGTTTGGCTCAGTGGATAGAGTGTCAGCCTGCGGACTGAAAGGTCCCAGGTTCGATTCCAGTCAAGGGCATGTACCTGTGTTTCAGGCACATCCCCAGTAGGGGGCGTGCAGGAGGCAGATGATCGATGTTTTTCTCTCATCGATGTTTCTAACTCTCTATCGCTCTCCCTTCCTCTCTGTAAAAAATCAATAAAATATATTTTTTAAAAATAAGAATGCCTGAATTCCCAGGAGAGTGAGCTCCTCTGGTCTCCTGCTGGTATCTAAAGCAGAAGTTTCTTTCCTCCCTGGGTCATCCTCCTGACCTCAGGTGCACAGGATACCTTCTGCCCATCCATCCATGTGACAGACTTTCATTCTGTCCAGAGGAAACTTCTCCTGATTTGAGAACCACAATATCTATCAACCCACTGACTTCTCATGGGGCAGGAGTTTTTGCGAGCCCCATCCGCCCTCCAAGAGAAGCCTCCTGGTGAACTGCCACCTACCTGCTCGTGGGACAGGAGCTCAAAGCTCGTATTGTAACCCTTGACCTTGTGTGTGTAAAACTCCAATCATAAAAGTAGCATATAAAAAAAAACGTAGCAGATGACAACAAGAGAACAGTTATACAACAGTGAGATGAGGAAGTCTTTCCTAAGCACATTACCAAAAGTAGACACCATATGGGAGACCTGAGGTGGGGGTGGGCTATAAGGGGTCAATGGAAGAAAAAAGGGAACATATGTAACATTTTCAATAAAAATTTAAAAAAAAAAGAATTATATATATAAAAAAAAGTAGACACCATAAAGGGGAAAAGATTTTGCCAGATTAAAAAATATTTCTAGCCCTAGCCCGTTTGGCTCAGTGGATAAAGCGTCGGCCTGTGGACTGAAGGGTCCCGGGTTCGATTCTGGTCAAGGGCACATGCCCAGGTGGCTGGCTCAATCCCCAGTGGAGGGCGTGCAGGAGGCAACTGATCAGTGATTCTCTCTCATCATTGATGTTTCTCTCTCCCTCTCCCTCTCCCTTCCTCTCTGAAATCAATAAAAACATATAAAAAAATATTTCTACCATGCTTTTACCAGCCATCTACAAGAGAAACAAGAACAGATGCCCTGATAATCCAGGCCCTCGGCAGCTCAAGCTCAGCCCAGATATTTGAAGGGTGAGGCTCTGGCAGCCCTGCTTCCTTTCCAGGGTGTTCAGAGAAGTGCCCATCCCACCCTCACCCCCAACCTGTGCAATGGCCTGCATGCTTGGGGGCACGCTCCCAGCACTTGTGGGGCAGCCCAGGGGTGCTCCATGTTTGGTAAGGCACAGCTCAGGCCAGCATAAAAAAGAATTGCCCCACCCTCCCGAAATGCCAGCTGGGCACATCTGCCCAGCTCTAGCTCCAAGGAATTCCCTGAGCCCACCTTCAGGAGACGGGCCAGGAAGTAAGTGAAGATACACTGGAAGGAAAGCAAATCACCACACCAGCACTAAGAGGGAAATACAACCTTGACTGATTCTTGTCACATCTATGGGTTTCAATTTTCAATTCAGGAAGGATCCGTATTTCACTGTAATTTTGCCCTAGCTGGTTTGGCTCAATGGATAGAGCATCGGCCTACGGACCAAAGGATCCTGGGTTTGATTCCAGTCAAGGGCATGTACCTTGGTTGCAGGCTCCTCCCTGGCCCAGGCCCTGATCAGGGGTGAGCAGGAGGCAACCAAACGATCGATGTCTCTCACATCGATGTTTTTCTCTGTCTTTCCCTCTCTTCCACTCTCCCTAAAAATCAATAAAAAATATCCTCAGTCGAGGATTAACAGAACAAAACAAAAAAGAAACATTTTTTTCTTTTTGGTTTGTTCCCCCCAAATATTATACTCTCTTAGGGGCCAAATTTTTTTGAAATCAGGAATTTATTTTGAGAGCAGAATGACGAAGGACCAGTCACAATGAAAAAATGAATGTTCTGGCTTCCTGAAAAGAGAAAGTCTTATCTGCAAAAGAACAAAGCCATAAGAGGGGTGAAGTACTTGACTTAAATTAAGCTAGCTTAAATCATGATCCAAATACATACATTCCCCACAACAAATGAGGAACTGAACCCACATATCTAATTTTGTTCTACCCCAAAACACCACTAAAATCACAGAAAAAAATTTTTTGTTTTTCCCTAACACAAACTCACAAAGATGGGCAGAATGGGAGTGGTGGCCCCAACACTTTTGGAGGCTGAAAAGCTGGTTGAGCCGAAACCGGTTTGGCTCAGTTGATGGAGCGTCGGCCTGCGGACTGAAGGGTCCCGGGTTCGATTCCGGTCAAGGGCATGTACCTTGGTTGAGGGCACATCCCCAGTGGGGGGTGTGCAGGAGGCAGCTGATCGATGTTTCTCTCTCATCGATGTTTCTAACTCTCTATCCCTCTTCCTTCCTCTCTGTAAAAAATCAGTTAAAAAAAAAAAAAAAAAAAGCTGGTTGATGGCCAAGTGGTAATGGACACAGCAAGCCAACCAAGAAAGCGGGACTGAGAGACAACCAGGTGACAGCCCGGATATTCACATGGCTAAGGACCAAGGGGGCATGGAAGGATTCCTGTGTGAAAGACACCCCCATATCCCTTCCCTCACTTACACTGTTAGGTTAGCACCCGCACATTAAGAAACCACTAGAGAGGTATTCTCCGAAAAAGCATAAAATAGAAAATCCTTGGACTAGAGTGTCCACCCACCACGTGGAGAAGGCACGGGGGGATAACGAAAGGGTGGACTGCATGCCCATCCGAATGACTAGATCCACACTAACTGCTGAGACCACCCACTCACCTGCCCACCTGCCTGCAGCCTCCTCCCGTGCAGCACCCAGCACGCTGGCACCCAGGCCTTCACCTCAGCCCAGCATTTGGAAGATCATATTCTAGAAGAAAGACTCAAGAGAACCAGAAGCTACATGAGCCTCCAATATGTGCAGTGTCCACTCACCTTCACAGTGTCCCCTCTCTTGGAGTGAGCAGCTAACCAAGGGCTCCCAGACACCCCAATGTGGCAGATAAAGACCCCACGAGAAATGTTACTTGGAGCTATCAGAAACTCAACAGGAAGAAGAAAATATCAAGAAATTATCTTTATTATTCATATAGAAAAGACATTGCATCTACTTAACAAGAACAGGATGCCATAAAATAGAAAAAATCAGATTACAAAAACAAAGCATTCTTATAAATAAAAACATGTTACAGTGAAAAGTCAGAGATAAAATTAAGGAAATCTCCCAAAGAGCAGAGCTAAAAGACGAAGAGATGGGTAACAGCAGATATAAAATCAAGAAAATGGGCCAGGCCGGAGTGGCTCAGTTGGTTGAGTGTAATCCTGGACACTGAAAGGTTACTGGTTCGATTCCCAGTCAGAGCACATATCCAGGTTTCGGGTTCAATCCCTGGTCAGGACACATATAAAGGCAACCAATCAATGTCTCTCTCTCTCTCTCTTAAGCATGTCCTTGGGTGAGGATTAAAAAAAAGAGAGAGAGATACAGAAAATGGTTCTGGATGCTATGGGTCAGTGGTTGAGCATCAACCCTTGAACCAGGAGGTCGATTCCCAGTCAGGGCACAAGCAGAAGACAACCATTCGATGATCTCTCCCATCACTGATGTTTCTCTTCTCTTTCTCCCTCTCTCTGAAATCAATAAAAACGTATTTAAAAAAGAAAATGGTCCAAAGGGCCAACATTCAAACACTCATTCAAACACTGGAAAGAGTGAGCACAGGGAATTAGATTCCCATGAAATGACTCACAGGAGCCCTGACCGGTTTGGCTCAGTGGATAGAGCGTCGGCCTGTGGACTGAAGGGTCCCAGGTTCGATTCTGGTCAAGGGCATGTACCTTGGTTGTGGGCACATCCCCAGTAGGGGGTGTGCAGGTGGCAGCTGATCGATGTTTCTCTCTCATCAATGTTTCTAACTCTCTATCTCTCTCTCTTCCTCTCTGAAAAAAGTCAATAAAATATGTATTTTTTAAAAAATGACTCAAAGGAACCTTCCAAGGCAAATCACCAAGAGGCACTGGCCATCACAACAGCAGCACTGGAAATAAGAAAGCAGTGGAATGGGACGTGCTTTTCAATCCTTGAGGAAGTACTTCCAACCTAGAAGTCCATATGCATGCAAACTGCCACAGCCTACAGAAACTGAATTCCCATGAGCACTTTCTCCAGAACAAAGGAGTGAACCAAAAAGAACGAGGCACAGGATACATAAAAGGAGACCCAACACCAGAGTCATGCAGCCATGCAACTTGAGACACAAGCACACTGAGGCCTATCCTCACCACACCTCTGGCACACTGAGGGCTCCGGGAGGGAAGTCCAGGGGAAAAGCTGGAACTAACAGCCTGCCAGCACTGAGCACAGGGGTAACTGACCGAGACACAACTAGAAGATATGAGAAGAGTTAACCACAGGTACACAGAAAACCAGGCACATTTTAAGACGGCAATTTTTTCTAGGGGAAAAAAAAAAATCACAGATGCCAATATGCTCAGCTGTGAATATCACTTGTGTAGGCATAAAACATAAGCATTCATTACCCATTTAGCCAGAAGGTAAAAGACTGGCAGGCCAAGAGAGAAGAGGAGATAACGGCTGTGTAATGGGAGCTATACAGAAAGTCAATAGATAATTCATAAAACTCATAAACGGGATGACTCAAGAGAGAGAAAGCAGCACATGCACATTACTTAGAGTCACGGGAATACACCAGAAGAAAGAAGAGTCACAGGGGAGGGACTTCCTGAGTAGGGAACCACCATGATTTTTTTTTAAAATACATTTTTATTGATTTTTAGAGAGAAAGGGAGAGGAATAGAAATAGAAACATCAATGAGAGAGAAGCATTGATCAGCTGCCTCCTGCACACCCCATACTGGCAATCGAGCCTACAATCCAGGCATGTGCCCTGACTGGGAATCGAACTGGTGACCTCCTGGTTCCTGAGTCAACACTTAACCACTGAACCACACCAGCCGGGCCATGAGATAGATAGATAGATAGATAAGATAGATAGATATAAAATATTTTAGAGAGAGGAAAAGAGAGGGCAAGAGAGAGAGAAACATTGATGAGAGAGAAACGTCAAGATTGATCAGCTGCCTCCTTGCATACACCCCATTGGGGACTGAGTCCTCAGCCAAGGCACGTGCCCTGACCGGAAATCAAACCAGCAACCTCTTGGTGCATGGGCCAATGCTCAACCACTGAGCCACACTGGCTGGGCAATTTTTTTACTTTTAACATTTATGTGCATATATCATTTTGTTAAAATAAAAAGTAATTAAAAGTTAAATGATAAAATTCACCTTAAAAAGTGTGCCACAGAGAAATACTTAATGAACCCCAGCTACCCTCTATCCTGGCCCGATGGCTCAATTGTTTAGAGCATTGTCCTGATATGAGAAAGTTGAGGGTTCCATCCCCAGTCAGGGCACTTACAAGAAGCAACCAATGAATGCATGAATAAGTGGAACAAATTGATGTTCCTTTCTCTCTCTCAAAGCAATAAAAAAGAAAAGATAGGGGGGAAAAAACTTTAAGGAAAAATGTCTCCCTCACCCATCTAAACTTCATCACTCTGTCAACATGGAGACAGGAAGCTTCCATCTCATCAGCAATTTTGACTTCCAGGAGTGCCCTGAAAAGCCTACCTACCACACATTCACTTCACAGGTCTCCCAGTAGGTCGCTTAGTCTGAGTACAGTCAGAAAGATACTGGCAAAGTAATCTTCCCACCATCCCCACACACCTGAGAGGTACCTCACCGTACCCAGTCGGAAAAGCCCCTTCTTTGGCCTCCACCAGTGCAAGACCTTTCAGGCTAGCCAAGCAACCTCCACCAGGTCCACAAATAGCTACAGAGCAGCCTCCGTGCACCTCTGTTGGTGTCCTCCCATTTTGCAACAGGTAGTGATTTAGTGCACCAGGGTCCAAATGGTTTCCATCTTGGAGGCAGGAAAAAATGAGACACGGTCACCAGCAGTAACCAAAGCAAACATCTGGCCTCGACAGGGAGGGAGCCCTTCTAGACCTCACAGGTAGCTGGAAACATGCTGGCCAAACTAGAGCCCAGACTGCAACGTCTTCCTTTTCTTTGCTAGCACACGTCTGCATTCTGGTTCTCTGACCTTTTAAAGGACCATAAAAGTGTTTTGTTTTGTTTTTATTCCCATCCAAGAATAGGGGTTTCTGAAAAATTGCTTTTATTTATTATTTATTGGAGAGGGGAGAGACAAAGAGAAACATCAATGTGAGAGAGAAACATTGACTGGTTGCCTCCAGCACACCCGCCCCCCAACCAGAGATCGAAACCGCCACCTTTTAGTATATGGGACAACACTCCACACTGGCCAGGGCTTGTTAAATTGACTTCGGAGAGAGAGGAAGAGGGAGGGAGGGGAGAGAGACAGAGAAATATCAACGTGAAAGAGGGAAACATCTATCTGTTACCTTCTGTACGCACCTGGACTAGGGATCAAACCCTCAACCTAGGTCTGTGCCCAGACTGGGAATTGAACCCTCAACCATTTTGGTATACGGATGACGCTCCAACTGAGCCATCCGGCCAGGGAAAAGTGGTTTTTAACAAGATAAAAATATGTGTTTCAGAAGTTAACCCCCATCTATATGTAGAAAAGGGTAGTTCAGTCTTGTAAAAATAAACTTTTTAATCACATAAACACAAGAAACTTAAAACATTTTCTCTTCACAATTACTTTCGTTTCGTTTAAGTGCTCCAATTTCTGCTCTCAAGATTTTTCAATTCCCAATGACCTGTATCTAGGAAAGAACTACACCTAAAGAAGACAACACAGTCTGCCTGGCCGGAGCGTTGACCCATGAACTAAGAGGTCTCCCCGGTTGGATTCCCACCTAGGTTGCGGGCTCGATCCCCAGTAGGAGGCATGCAGGAAGGCAGCTGGTCAATGTTTCTATCTCTCTAGCCCTCTCCCTTCCTCTCTCTCTAATTTAAAAAGAAAACAACAACAACAACAACTGTGGAAGACACAACTGGACTTAAAAGGGCATGTTGTTATTTCACTGAGCTAGTTTAGAAGACTACCCAAGCTTCTCTAAGGTTTGGCCTCAAAAGAGCCAGGAGGCCTCTTGATCCCTGTCCAGACACTGGCCTCTGGGCTCCAGGCCTGGACCCACTCTAGCTCCCCCAGTCCCAGCCCCAAGCATGTCCCACTCACTATCAGGCAACCACGTAGAATGGCTGACACTCTCTGCCAACCCAACAATTTATTGAAATGCTTGTCTCACATGATTTTATGGTATTGGGGAGTAGAGAGAAAGCCCTATCTTTTAAAGATCTGCACACAAGTATTGGCATTGGAAATCATACAGTGTCTGGGATATGATGTCCAACAGTCAGGAAGGGGTGGGGAGGGATAGGTAAAACAATGACCATGTGTTGTTAACTCGGAAAGTAAATGGGAGACATTTTTCTATTATCTCTACTGCTGTGAATGTTTGGAAAAGTACGTAACGGAGCTTTTAACAATAAGTAAAATGCTCACGTCAAACACGCAGGATGACTGTGAAGAGGAGACTAGAGGAGGCTTATCTCCAAGAGTGCTCCCCAGTCACCCTGGCTGGACGAGTCAGTGGGATGGAGCATTGTCCTGTACACCAAAAGGCTGTGGGTTTGACTCCTGGTCAAAGCACATACCTAGGTTGTGGTTTGGATCCCCGGTCGGGGCAAGTATGGGAGGCAACCAATTGATGTTTCTCTCTCACATCTCTCTCTCTCTCCCTTCCTCTCTCTCTTAAATCAATTTTTAAAAACAAAGAAAAAAATCCTCGGGCCCTAGCAGGTTTGGCTCAGTGGAAAGAGCATCAGCCTGTGGACTGAAAGGGCCTGGGTTCGATTCTGGTCAAGGGCACATACCTGGCCAGGGCCCTATTCAGGGCATGTGCAGGAGGCAACCAATCAATGTGTTTCTCTCACATCTACATGGATATTTCTGTCTTTCCCTCTCTCTTCCACTCTCTCTAAAAATCAGTGGAAAAATATCCTCAGGTGAGGATTAAAAAATAATAACAGAATCAATGGAAAAACATCCTCGGGTAAGGATATGTCTTTCTCCTCCCTTCTTCCTGCATGTATGTACAAACAAAACACACACAAGGGGGGTAAGGGCATGTGCTGGGGGGCAGGAGCAGGCGGGGAGAGGTAAATGGGAGAAAAAGGAGATATATGTAATACTTTCAACAATAAAGAGTTTAAACACACACACACACACACACTCTCGCCAAATTTATAGCTTCTTTCCCTATAGTTTCACTCCTCCTAAATCATTCTTTCCATTCCTGTTGTCACTGCATTGAGTGGATATCAAATTTGAATGTACATTTAAAATTAACAGGGTGCTAGTTATGAAGACAGGTTCCCTGACAATGCCAGGTGTTGGCAAGGATATCTAAAGCTGAACTCCCCTACATGGCCTGTGGGAACATAAATTGGTACCACCTGAGAAAACTGTTTGGCAGACCATGCTACAGGTAAAGGCCACATCCCTGGACCCAGCCCTGGGTGCACACTCCAGAGAGTAAGCACATGTACCCATCAGAAGACATGATCCAAAACTGTATACCAGTACACAGAGCCAACTACTGGAACTAACCCCGACGTCCTTTAAGAGTAGGACAGAAAAGTCATCTGGGGTAGACTCATGCAATGGAATGACACAAGGGATAAATAAGAACTGCTACCTACAAGGATAAATTTCACAGATATGATGCTTAATGAAAGAAGCCAGATTCCAGACTGCATGGCATATGATTCCAATGACAGGAAGTTTAAGAACAAATGCCTCCATGGTTGAGGAAGTCAGAGGTGTGGGGCAGAGTCTGCACTGGCTGAAGCACAGGAAGAAGCCTACTGGGTGCTAAACCAGTTCAAGATGCAGGTATTGGGGAAATTTACATGTGTGAACAATCATCTGATGGCATCATGCTCAAGGTACATGTCCTTACATGATTCACTGTAGATGTATCTATAATAATAAAAGCATAATATGCTAATTAGACCGGACGACCTCCCAGACAACCTTCCAGACGAAGCCAGGATTGTGAGGGAAGCCCAGGTCCCGGGTGCCAGAGGGAAGCCGGTGCCGGCAGCTGGGGGAAGGAAGGCCTACTCTTGTATGAATTTCATGCATCAGGCCTCTAGTCTACCTATATATATAAAAGGCTACTATGCTAAGTGTCCATCCGGGTAATGACATCATGTAGCAGTGCCTGGCTTCCACTCCCTAGTAACGACTAGCTTCCTTGCAGTTTCTTCAGCCCAGGAATACGGCTTGCTTTATAGCCAGGTGCAAACATTTCTACTTTAAAAAGAAAAAGAAAAGAAAACATTTCACACTTTAACCAAATGTCTATGAAGCATTTCCCATGCCTCATCTCATTTGATCCTCACAGAAGTCCTGGAGTAGGTAGATAGGAGACTCAGTGGAATCCTATTTTCTTTTCATTAACCAGAAAACGAAGATTTAGAAAGTTTAGAAACTTGACCCGACTGAAAAGAAGAAATGGTGGACCTTGAAAATGACTTCAGGTTTTCTCACTGCACAGAATACAGTCAAACACTGCTGCAGTTAAATATTTTACCCTTTGTTCTCCCTGCATGAACGACAATAATCTGGTTCGTGTTATATTTACTGCTGTGTTGCTGACAATTACCTGAAAGAGAAGTTGGGGTGTTTCACTGGGCTGGAAAAAGTTTAGCTACATCAGAAAGCAGGTCTAATTAAGCAAGTTTATTCTATATCTATAAAAGGCTAAGTTGACTTACACATGCATGATACATATAAAGCTCTTACTGGCGCCAATCACACGTACGTGTTTCGATCTGTCATTGTCGATTGTGAATTTGGTTGACACTTCTGTTATAGAGAAAGGGCGAATAGCAATATTAAACTATTTCTTCTAATTAATTTCCTTTCAATGTGCACGAATCTGGATTGCTTGGGTCTTATGTGGCTTGAGTGGGGCCAGTGGAGCTGGGATGGTTCTGACGGAGCTGACCAGGCTCTTCCAGAAGTGCCGGCTGTCGGGCAGTGTGTTCATCACCCTGAAGAAGTATGATGGCCGAACTAAACCCATTCCAAGGAAAGGTTCAGTGGAGGGCTTTGAGCCCTCAGACAACAAGTGTCTGTTAAGAGCTACTGATGGGAAAAAGAAAATTAGCACTGTGGTGAGCTCCAAAGAAGTGAGTAAGTTTCAGATGGCTTATTCAAACCTATTAAGAGCAAACATGGATGGCCTGAAGAAGAGGGACAAAAAGAGCAAGAGTAAGAAGAGCAAAGCAGCACAGTGAAGGGCTCCAGATTCTTTGCTTTCACCAACTAACCACCAAATTGCTATTTTTCCTTTGATTTTTACTTTTGGCCACAAAACTAGGTTTCTGGTTCCCCTACATTAAGTGTTTTCATGTGAGATTATGTTCATTTTGGACAGAAGAAGAGCTGTGATGTTTACAGGGTAGTTATAAGAAGCCAGTTTATTTTAAATCTGGCTAATTGGTCTATGTTGCCTACTTGCATATTCCTGGATTTTAAAGACTCTGCAGGCATCTGTGTGAAGAACAATGCATCATTAAACCTGTCTATTTATCAGGCAAAAAAAAAAAAAAAAAGTGCATGAATCCATGCACCGGGCCACTAGTATCCTATATAATAAAAGCCTAAATGCTAAGTGTCCAGTCGTCCGTTCAACCAATCAAAGCATAATATGCTAATGATATGCTAAGGCCACTCAACTGCTCACTATGACATGCATTGACCACCAGGAGGCAGACAGTCGACTGGTCAGCCAGTCACTATGATGGGCAATGACCACCAGGCGGCAGATGCTCCGACTGGTAGCTTAACTTGCTGCTGGGTCCATTGGGACTGAGCAAGACGGGCCGGACACACCCTGAAGTCCCCCTGCAATCCCTCTCTGGACCCAATCATGCACCAGTGGGGTCCCTCAGCCTGGCCTGCGCCCTCTCGCAATCCAGGACCCCTCAGGGGATGTTGCAAGAGCCAGTTTTGGCCTGATCCCGCAGGCCAGGCTAAGGGACCCCACCGGTGCACGAATTCGTTCACTGAGCCTCTAGTTTAATATAAAAGAAACACTTGTGGGCCTGGTGGGTGCAGCTCAGTGTTTGAGCATTGACCCATGCACCAGGAGGTTACAGGGGCACATGCCCAGGTTGTGGACTCAATTCCCGGTGGGGAGCATTCAGGAGGTGGCTGATTTATGTTCCTCTCACTGATGTTTCTATCTCTCTCTCTCCCTTCCTCTCTTTGAAATCCATACAAGCATATTTAAAAAATATGTAAGAATTACCTGTGAGATAAGCAAGAGCTCTTGAGTCCTGGGCCCAGGATCCCTGTCCATGCCCCATCTTTTGGTTTGGACTTGAATGGCCTCAAGCCTGAATTCCTATTACAGAGCACCTGGCAGGGATTCTGCAGCACTTCCACAGGCAGCACTTGCACAGGCGTGAGTCCTCCCTGGCATGACTCAAATCAGACCTATGGTGATTGAAGGACCCAGGGTGATTCACCAGGGATTCTCAGGGTAAGTCCAGCATTCTTTCTACTTTTATAACAGGAGCCCCATCCCATCTACAGCAGCCAGATCACTTCTTCTAACATCACCTCTGGTGAGGACTGAAAAGAAGTTGGAAAAGGGAGGGCAGAACAGGACAGTGGGGACAGGAATAAGCCATTTTTTAACCAACAAGCACAGCCTTCCCACGCCCACTAGAACCTGTACAGGAAGGAGTAGGAGGTACACAGGCTGGGAAGTGCTGGAGCTCCAGAGGCTAGGAGCCTTTCTGGTCCAGGACCCTTGGCTGATGCCACTCACCTGCCTTGCTGTCCCTTTCCCAGACTGGACATAAGTGGCTCAGCTCAAAGGCTGACCAGCAGCCAGATCACACCTCACCCATTCCCACCTGCTCCCATCCTTCTAGCAGATTCCCATGCCGAGAGCCTGTGGGGCCAAGGGTTCCAGAAGGAGAAAGGAGCGAGACAGGACTCAGCTGCCATTCATCAAACATGAGCACCAGGAAGACATTTGTGAGAGAATCAGTGAATCTGAGGGAAGGGTTTGACCAGGTGCTCTCTACTTTCCTTGCAACTGTTATGTTCAAAATAAAAAGCACAAAGTAAAAAGAACCGGGACTTAGAGAGGTCAAATGTATTTTCCAAAGGCTCAATATCCTAAACCCACCACGAGATACTTAACTCATTAAATCCCCGACTTTTATTACCAGGCCCCCCACCCAGGTTAGGAAGAAGATCATTATTAAAGTGGAGAGAACCGTCTCCCTCATTGTGGGTTTCAAGATGATTCCGCCTAGGTTCTAGTGCATCTCCCTTTGTTCTCTGGGTACTCATCTGCTTATCTACTAAACCAGTGGTCGGCAAAATCATTAGTCAACAGAGCGGCAAACCATGGCTCGCGAGCCGCAGTTTGCCGACCACTGTACTAAACAGAACCATCTAGTAGCAGTCTGGTCTCCCCTTTGTCTTTAAATAAATTTTTCAATAAAAAAAAAAAAAAAAAGAAAGAAAAGGCTCAGAAGGAGAAGCGGTTCAGTGTTTAGGTAGCACTAATGGAGAAAACCCTGGCAGGCTGCAAGAATAGAAGACAGCACTGCTTTCCACAACCCTATCTTCAATTACTGTATGCACCTCTTGTCTGAGCCAAGGCATTAGGAGTTAAATGAGATGCAGAGGTATAAAACAGTTCCTACACTCAAGGAATTTATAATGTTGTTCACAAACCAAAATAATAACAATAATAATGAGTGTAGCCCTTGCCGGTTTGGCTCAGTGGATAGAGTGTCAGCTTGCGGACTAAAGGGTCCCAGGTTCGATTCCAGCCAAGGGCACATGCCCGGGTTGCAGGCTCAGTCCCCAGTGGGGGTGTGTGGGAGGCAGGTGATCAATGATTCTCTCTCATCATTGATGTTTCCATCTCTCTCCCTTTCCCTTCCTCTCTGAAATCAATAAAAATATTAAAATAATAATAATAATAATGAGTGTAAAAATAGCAGAAAAGAGTTCATCTTTTCATTTCATGCCAAGATGCAGCCAATGAAGGCTCTACACACTCAAGAGGAAGTAAGAATTGCGGTGGGCTGAGCCATCATCCCATGAAGAGGTTAAAGGGCATGCCAAACCTCCAACAGGGAAGAGAAAGAATGACAGAGGAAGAGCCAGTCATGATGGTGACCAGAGGGCAATGCATGGAGCAGGGAGCATTCTGGCTGGGGCTCTCACACCAGCATAGAGGAGTGTCAGCTGGAAGGACATTTTCAGACAGAAAGGGGAATGCTTTTTAGCAGAGGTGGAAAGGATGGAATCATCTTAAGAAGGTTGTACTAGCACTCAGGGCCCAGGTAAGAGAGGACACTACCCTGTGGCCACCTCCTCCTCACTGGCAGACAGGTCTACCTCATCTTCAAAGGATTTCTGATTACCAAGGATGTATGTTTATTATTAATAGAAAAACACACATACATATATGTACTAAAAATTACAAAGAAAATTAAAATCACTCAATCAGCTAAGGACATCTATTTTAAAAACCTCAGCCTGTACCATGGTGTGCGCTTGCTAACCTGCTCTTCTCGATAGCAATGTGTTACGGAGTATCTCCCACGTCAATTTTAACAGCAGCACCAAGCCTGCCATCTGCAGCTACAATAACAAATCTAACCCAGCTCCCACTCCTGACTTGTCTCTTCGGTCCCACACCTGACATGATGTGGAGACAAGCCGCAGCACCACCAGACTTTCTGAACACTCTCCTGCTTATAGCCTTGGAGGAAATACCTAAGGAAAGGAACATTTTAATGTTACTAGAATCAACAGATTGCCAAACAATCTTCCAGAAAAATGTCCTAATTTATGTGCCCCAGCAGCAGCTTGTGAGGATGGCTGTGTCATCACTTGTGTGCTGTTATCACTTTCTTCAACTCTAAGGTGAATACCCTTCAGGTTAGCCCACTATCAGCACAGAGTCTGAACAGGGCCACAGCACTCCTGGTGAGACAGGGATCAACTCTGATTCACAAATGCTCAGGGCCTGAGAGATTCAGACTAAAAAGCAGAGGGCAACTGGCGGCCCAGTGTCCTGGGAAGGTGAGTAGGATGGGACTGCAGTGCTCAGCCACAGGAAGAAGGGTGTCTCAAGCAGGGAAACAAACCAGGATACAGAGCAGCTAGGATGACAAAGAGCTGGGCTCCTGTGAGGCTCCATGGGCAACACAATATGGTGGGATGGACGGGCAGGCGCAGAGCCAGAAGGGGGCCAGGCTTAGAGTTGAATCCACAGGCACTGGGCGGCCAAACACCCCAAGTATCAAAATAATTGGGGGCAGATGGCAGAATCCATGAAGCAAGAGTTATTTGAAGCTGAGTGGTGGATACCTGGACATGGAGTCTTTAACCATACTACTTGATTTTAGGATTTTGAATTTTCCAATTTGAATTTTTAAAAAGTCATTGGAATTCCTTTTTAAATGTACCTTCTGGGTATGTAACCAATATTATTGCCCAGAGGAATGCTTTCAAGAGAGCAGGTACCCCCTTGTCCTTTGTGACAGGTAATAATGTAGTCATGGTCCTTCCCACCACAGAACATGGGTCCTGGACTAGCCACAGCCACCTCATCAGGAATGGCAGGAACAGCTGAAAGACTCTGGTCAGAAATAGATGTAAGAGCTGCTGCTGAGGTAGGTGGGTTGGGTCACCTACAAAAGGGAGCTGGTGGGGTTTGGGACTGGCGGCAGCCTCTGCAGAGGCCAAACATCTGTAGGGGCTTGCTGTGCTCCAACAGTGCTGTGCCAAATAGTTACAGAAGGGCCAGTCACTATTTGAAGTCCAATGACCAACCCAATGGGGAGTTGCTAAAATTGCCAACAGGATGCCCACCTGCAGCAGGTTTCTCTAGCCGGCTCTTCCAATGCACTGGGCTCAGGTTAACTTCCAGCTGCCATTGCCACTCTACCCCAAAAAGGTGGGACCTCTCCTTCAAAGATTAAAAAGCAGTTAGCCTCTCCTGTCCTGCTACAGTTCCGCAAGCATTCATTTATAACATGCAGAGTATAACTTTCATAAGCAGCAGTGGCCTCTCTTCTATGCCTGTTTCCTCATCTTAAAACCGAGAGTAATAAGTACAGCCCACTGGAAGGGCAAGCATGAAGAATCGTTGAGCGAACATGTCAATTCCTGCAACAGGGCTTGGCACAGCACGTCCATTACATGCCAGGTGCTGTTGTTGTTGCTGTTGAGAAAGCCCCAGACTCCTGAGCAGCTGGATGACTGAGGACTTTCATCCCTCAGGTCACTCACTCCTAGTCTAGAGGCAGTAGAAAGCCAAGGGTCAGGACTCTGAAATCAGTGTCTCAACAATCACTTCCGGGTTGCCATCAGGGGCACTGGGCTTTTCTCAGTGGCAGCTGGGAGACTATTTAGCCGCACTCTGCAGCACTGTTCTCTTGGTAGATGCTCAAGAGCTAGGCAGTCAGTGAACCAGCTATCAGAAGCTTTCCCTTCCATTGAAACTTCTCAGTTCTTCATTATGTTTTCTTCAGTCCCTCACTCAACTATAAATTACTTGGGTTCAAAACATTTCCCAAGATGGCCAACTTCTAAACAACAGCATAAACACCAAAGAAAATTACAATTAACAATATGTCAAGTATCCTAACCCAAATCCTCATTTTTAACCCTGTGTTTATTTAACACAATCAATTAAGGCACCAACAATCACAACTTTCAAAGTGAACCCTGGAGAGAACACAAATCTGAGAACTGAGGACACCCACATCAGGTTACGAAGACAACCTTTGAAACTGCTCATGCCGCCCTGACCGGTTTGGCTCAGTGGATACAGCGGCGGCCTGAGGACTCAAGGGCCCCAGGTTCGATTCCGGTCAAGGGCATGTACTGGTTGCGGGCACATACCCAGTGAGGAGTGTGCAGGAGGCAGATGATCGATGTTTCTCTCTCATCGATGTTTCTAACTCTCTATCCCTCTCCCTTCCTCTCTATAAAAAATCAAAGATATATTGAAAAAGGAGAAAGAAAGAAAGAAAGAAAGAAAGAAAGAGCTCATGCCAGCAGTGGTAAACAGAAGGATTCCCCAAAGATGTCCATGTCTAGTTCCAGGAACCTGTGAATATGCTACATTATATGGCAGAAGGGGCTTTTCCAGATGTAATTAAGGTTACAGACTTCAAAATAGGGATATCAAAAAAAAAAAAATAGGGATATCATCCTGATTTATGCCAGAGGGCCCAATCTATTTGAGTCTTTAGTAGAGAATTTTCTCTGGCTAAAGTCAGAGAGATGTGGTAGAAGAAGCTGCCCTTGCTGGAAGGGGCTACATAAAAGTATGAGGAATGCAGGCAGCCACTAGGAACAAAGACTGACCCCTGGCTAACAAATAGCAAGGAATGAGGACACCTCAGTATGACAACTGCATGGAACTGAACTTCGTCAACAACCCAAATGAGCTTAAAAGCAAATTCTACCCCAGAGCTTCCAGGAAGAAATGCACCAGTGCCAACATCTGGATTTCAGCCCTATAAGACTCTAAGCAGAAGACTCAGCTGAGCCTACCTAGAACTCTGATCTAAAGAAACTGTAAGATGAATTTATGTTGTTTTATGATGCTACTAGAGGCCTGGTGCATGAAATTCGTGCATGGGTGCGGTCCCTAGGCCTGGCCGGTGATGGAAGCATGAGCATCTGGTGTGGAAGGGTAGGTCCCAGCTGACTTCTGGGCCCTGGGCAGCACCTGCCCCCCCACCCCCTCTGCCTGAGTCATGGTGCCTGAATCCCCACACGAAGATGCACTGAGCGTGGCTGGACACTGCGGGCTGGGATGCAGCGTGGGCCTCTGGATCACCCAGCGGTGCTGCACAGAAGCCAAGCAGGCAGTAGGCCTTGCAGACCAACTCCTGTGTGAAACCAAGGGGAGCCCAACAGGCTCCTGCCGTCCCTGCAGCTGTGGCTCAGCTCACCAGAAAGAGGTCTCACAGGTACCTGAGCACCCCAGCGCACGAACCGTGGCATCCCGGGGGGAGGGTAGCAGGGGGAGTGAGAGCAAACTCCGCAGACACCCTGCATTCTCACCGCACCTCCATCCCGTCACCCTGCCCCCAGCTAACTGGCAAGAGGTCACAACGTGTCACCGGCGCCAGCCATGTTCTGTGCCGCCCCCTAGTGGTCAGCACATGTCATAGCAAACGGCCGAACTCCCAGTCTCCTGATCAAATGCTAGTCCAAGGACCGCCCGAGGGGACAATTTGCATATTAGGCTTTTACTATATAGGATATTTGTAGTAAATTGTTACAGCAGCGATAGAAAACAAATACACAAGCAGCAATCTGGCAAGAAAAAAAAAAGGAACCTAGTTTCCCTGGAAGCAAAAGAAAGCCAAATTATGAGGTATCCAGTCAGTCCCTGACACCTAGAAACTCTTCAATTGCCCTCCCAGCCGTCTGATCTTCCCCCACCTTCCCCATTTTCTTTGGTTACAACTCATTCTCCCTGTTCTTAAATTCTAGGCTCCCCAAAAAGGAATCTTTCCCCCGGGGTTGGGAGGTGGGTTTAAGCTAGAGCCCTGCAGTGGACCATCCCTCAAGATTTCACCTATAACTCCAGTGCACCAAAAAACAATGTCCAGCCCTAACCAGTTTGGCTCAGTGGATGGAGCGTCGGTCTGCAGACTGGAGGGTCCCGGGTTCGATTCCAGTCAAGGGCATGTGCCTTGGTTGCGGGCACATCCCCGGTGGGAGGTGTGCAGGAGGCAGCTGAGTGATGTTTCTCTCTCATCGATATTTCTAGCTCTCTATCCCTCTCCCTTCCTCTCTGTAAAAAAATAAAAATATATTTAAAAAAAAACAAAAACAATGTCCACTGATTCTGCAGTACCTGCAGGTTTGGCCCCAAACTATTCCACAGCAGTGCCCAGAGCCACTACCTCTACAATGCCCACTCCTTCCAATGCACTAAGGTTTTCCAGCATTCCACCCCGCGTCGTTCTTTCCATACAGCTGCACCCACCCCCTCCATCCAGTTAGTCATCAAGGATGGCTGTCAGTGCTCACTCTCCCCTTTCTCTGGAATCATCTTCCTCTTTCAGTTTCTACCCGTGTATAATGCAGGCCTTTATAATCCCTAGCCTGACTAGGTCATTCCACAACCATTTTTTGGAGCAATGTGACAGGCTGTGATCAAACAATGGAAATGCAAGGATGAAGAAGGGCAGGTCCCCAAATCCCAAGAGCTCAAAACTCTCATAATGGCCTAACTAGCCTCTCTCCTCTGTTCTTGATCCATCTCCTGGGACTCAGGGGATCTTTCCAACTCTGGCTTTTCACTACTTCAAAGCAGGCCACATGCCAATACAGGCTCAATTCCTTAGCGCTGCATTAACATGTCAGCACCTGCTCACCCTCATTCCATTATCATCTCCCGAACCTCCTAATTCCTCAAATCCCAGAACTCTGAGCCTACAGCAATATCCACCATGCACTGAGTGCTCACACTTCCACACTCCTTAGCTTGAAATGATGGCCCATCACACTCCTACTTGTCTTTTGAGAACTCAGTTTATTCAGCTGCCCCTGGTCTGTTGAAGCAAACTGTCAATTCTTCCTCTAGGAGAATGACTGCACTGTAACTGTTCCTTCATGGTAGTACAGTATGTTCCCTGAAGGCAGGGGCTGTCTCAGGCAAATCTGTGGCTAGCACAACATGCCAGTAAGCTCAGTAAAAGACTGCTAAACGAAGCAAGCTGTGGGTGGTGAGGAGCTGGAGTTCCTAGGTGAAGCCTAGGGTGCCCTGGCAGCCCATGCACTGAGGGGTTCAATAACTAAGACTAAGAAGAAGGCATTAACCCCAGCTCTCCACATTAGCTTCCTGACAGCTTCCTCCTGTCACCCTTCCAGAAGGTCCATTCTGGGGGGCAGAAAGGGAGTGAGATGGGGGAAGGAGAGGGATAGGAAGGGGGCGCGGCGCCAGCAGCCCACCGCCAACAGCGCAAGTAGCTAGCCTCCCAACCTCATCTTCCATCTCCCTCCCTCCAATCTTTCTCTCATCCCGATACGCTTTTCTGGAAGAGGAATCATAAAGCATCCAGACCTGCTAAAGCCACTATGGGCTATCCCATTCCCTTTTCTTATTCAGTGTGATTCAAAGCAGGGGAAAGTCTGCACCCAAAGCACACAAATGACGAATAAGAAAGCTCAGGGCGATGACTCATAAGCCAAGGCTAGGTGGTTTTCATAGTTCGGCCCCAGGAAAGCTAACAAGCAGTCCGTGTCGGCCGAGAACAGAGAGGACCGCCGGAGAAGGATCGCCGGAGGAGGGCCGCGCCCTCGGACACACGCGGGTCCCCGACGCTTTCGGTCTCCCAGCGCCCTCGAGTCCCCGCGGGTACCGGTGCCCTAAGTCTCCCGGGGTCCAGGCCGGGCCTCGCCCGCCGCGCGTGGGGGGGAGGGGGGAAAGGTCCGGTGACCCCGCCCGCCGCCCGGCCCCTACTCACATTTGACTGACCAACTTCTGCCGGAAGGCGGCGCTCCGCCAGTCCGTCTCCTGCCCCGAAACGTCCATACCGGAGCCCCTGCTCCCACCTCCCGTGTCCCACTCGGCCGCCGCCGCCGCCACAAGCGCAGCGCCAGGCCCAAACCCGGAAGCCGTCCACGGCGTCCTGGCCACGCCGGAAGCGGAGCGGGAATTGTGGGAAATGGAGTTGCACATGCAGGCCTGTGGGAAATGGAGTTCCGGCCACATGAGGGCGTTCTCGGCGCCTCTAGGGTCGCTGTAGTCACTGGCACCTCTCCCAGCGCCCCTCTTGCCTACGAGGTTTCAGGTCTCATGCTACTAGAGCTGTTCACATCTTCAAACTTATTTTGCACTCATTCCCCCAAAAATAATTTTTTAAAGCTCTGTATCTTGGGGCCCTAGCTGGTTTGGCTCAGTGGATAGAGTGTAGGCCTGTGGACTGAAGGGTCCCAGGATCCATTCCAGTCAAGGACATGTGCCGGGGTTGTGGGCTTGATCCCCTGTAGGGGGCATGCAGGAGGCAGCCGATCAATGATTCTCTAATCTTTGATGTTTCTATCTCTCTCTCCCTCTCCCTTCCTCTCTGAAATCAATAAAAATGTATTTTTTCTTAATGGATAAAAGGTTTAAATTTTTTTAAATAAAATAAAACTGTATCTTGGGTGACCAACTTGTCCTGGTTTGCCCAAGACCCTCCCAATTTTAGCTCTGAAAGTCCTGCATCCCTGCAACCCCCTCATTCTTAGGCCGACCTGAATGGTTCGTCACCCTATCTGTAGCCCTCTAACACATTTATTTCAATTTTTTTTTTTTTATTGATTTCATAGAGTAAAGGAGAGGGAGAGATAGAAACATCAAGGATGAGAATCATTGATCCGCTGCCTTTTGCACGCCCCCTACAGGGGATCAACCCGGCAGTGCCCTTGACCAGAATTAAACCTGGAACCCTTTAGTCCACAAGCTTACACTCTATTCACTCAGCCAAACCAGCTCCTCTAGCACATTTTCTTTCTCTACCACGTTTTTAAAATCAAAATATAATTCACATACCATATAGTCCACCCTTTGAAAGTATACAATTTAGTATAATTTTAGTATATTCACATATTTATAAGGTTGTGCCATCATCACCATTCTCTTGCACATTTTTAATTTGCCACCTAACATTTCTCTGAATCTTTGCAAAGGTATAACTGCAGTGACTCCTATACTGTATATGGATTTCAGGTGTATTTTACTATTTAGATCTTTGGCACTGCAGATTCCATTCATCAATTTATGGGGAAAAAATGGCCTCATAATCTCATTGCCAAAGCCAGTTCTCAACGTCAAACTCTTTGGCAAATTAAACTCCCTGGGGCTTTTGGATGAAAAGGGTGGACATCACATCCAAACCAAGTGAGCATGTTAAAAAGGTCCCCAGGACAACTCTACCCTTCCTGCATTCTAGTGCTAGGAAGGCCAATAAAGCAACAGACATGTGGATTTCCAGACAAACAAAGGCTGGAACCTTGTCAATACTTTGTCATCAAGATAAAAAGAAGCAAAAATAATTTTAAAAAGTGCTACCCTCTGGCTGGTGTGGCTCAGTGGTTGGGCATCAACCTATAAACTAGGAGGTCACCGTTCAATTACTGGTCAGGGCACATACCCGGGTTGTGGGCTTAATCCCCAGTGTGGGGTGTGCAGGAGGCAGCCGATCAATGATTCTCTCTCATCATTGATGTTTCTCTCTCTCTCCCTCTCCCTCTCTGAAATCAATAAAGATATTTAAAGAGAGAGAGAAGATCCACCCCCTTTGGTGTTTGCTCCAGAGCTCTATTTCTACTTGTCCCTTCATTTGGGGCCCAGAGATGGTGATGCCCCAAGCAGTGGTCCTCAGGTAGAATGGTCAAGGAAGGAGCGGTAGAGACAGCCACAGACTTTCTGGCCTCCAAAAGAGAGGGTGGCCATGGGAAGGTAAATCCTGAAAGGAACCTGTACTCTCTTGACACCTGCAGCCCCTTGTGGTATCCCCAGCCTTAAAACCAGAGGTTTGGACCTTGAGAAGGAATGATGGAAGAAGCTGAAGCTTTACAGAAGCCTGACCTGTATCCTGTACTATTTGAGATTAAGTCTCCATCTTGCTAGTTCTTGTAGGCTACTGTGTCATGGCTGGATCCTGTCACTGGCCGCATATTTTGTGGATAGCATCTTGGGTCCTGCAGGAGGTAGAAGCTGGAAGCATCCCAAGCAGATGAAATGACCCTTTGGAGAGTCTGGCTCATGCTCTTTGAGCCTCTGGCTCTCTCCCTCCAGCCTCAGGTGGGGACCCCTCTGATTCCCCTCCTCGCTTTGGTGCTCTCTCCCTCCTTCCATCCTAGCACCTGCCAAATGTAACCCCTTGACTATTTTAGCCTGGATCTTCAGTCACTTATGTGTGTGTTGAAGGTGGGGGTTGGTTAATGGCTAATGCTTCTAAAAGGATATGTGATAGCCCTATTCCGTTTGGGTCAGTGGATAGAGCATTGGCCTGCGGACTGAATGGTCCCAGGTTCAATTGTGGTCAAGGGTATGTATGTGTTTCTCTGTCTCTCACCCTCCACTCTCTCTAAAAAATCAGTGGAAAAAAATAGCTTTGGGGGAGGATTAACAGCACAACAATAACAACAAAAAAAGGCAATACATGATAGAAACTTAAGAAAGGACCGAACATTATAAATCCAGTCATTCAGAGAGAGCAGTTTGCATACCCACCAGTGGTTATCATCATCATCCTATATAATAAAAGCCTAATATGCTAAGAGTCCGGTTGACCAGTCAGTCATTCAACCAATCAAAGTGTAATATGCTAATGGTATGCTAAGGTAGCTCAACTGCTCACTATGACATGCACTGACCACCAGGGGGCAGACGCTCCAACCAGTAGGTTAGCTTGCTGCTGGGATCCAGTCAATTGGGACTGAGCAAGACCAGCTGGACACGCCCTGGAGCCCTCCTGCGGTCCCTCCCTGGCTGGCCAACCTCCCACGTCCCTCTCTGGCCCTGATCGTGCACCAGTGGGGTCCCTTGGCCTGGCATGCTCCCTCTCGCAATGCAGGACCCCTCAGGGGATGTTGGAGAGCCAGATGTTGCAGGCCAGGCCAAGGAACCCCACTAGTGCACAAATTCGTGCACTGGGCCTTTAGTATTATAATAAAAGGGTAATATGCAAATTGTCCCCTGGACCAGAGCTCGACCAGGGAGTGGGGCCAGCCCGCCAACCACCTGTAGCCCCTCCTCCCAGCCAGCCCCACCCCTGGTCAGTCCCCCCAACCCCAATCAGGGAGGGCTGGTCAGACACCACCCATGCAGGAATTTGTGCACTGGCACTGTAGTCATATGATAAACTGAAATTTAGCCCGGGTGAGGCTACAAGAACAAAGGGCCCAGTTTCTTCAACAAGAAGAGAAATGCAACATGGAGGAGAACCCAAAGATTAAAAGAGACTTTAGAGGCATCCCATAACTGCAATGTGAGGTCCCTGTTTAGATTTTGATTCAAATAAACTTCAAAAAGTAGCAAAGATGCATATAAGCCTAAGCAGCGGTCACGGACAACAGGGGGTGGGGGAATGCGTGGGGAGGGGTTTGGGATGGGAATGGGGGGATGAGGACAAATATGTGATACCTTAATCAATAAAGAAATTAAAAAAAAAAAAAAGTAGCAAAGCCCTGACCAGTTTGGTTCAGTGGATAAAGTGTTGGCCTGAGTTTGATTTCGGTCAAGGGGATGTGCCTGGGTTGCAGGCTTGATCCCCAGTGTGGGACATGCAGGAAACATCCAATCAATGATTCTCTCTCATCATTGTTGTTTTTGTCTCTCTCTTCCTCTTCCTTCCTCTCTGAAATCAATAAATATGTATATATGTGTGTGTGTGTGTGTGTGTGTGTGTGTGTGTGTGTGTGTATATATATATATATATATATATATATATATATTTTTTTTTTTTTTTAAGAAGCAGCAAAGCCCTAACCAGTTTGGCTCAGTGGATAGAGTGTCAGCCTGTGAACTGAAGGGTCCCAGGTTCGATTCTGGTCAAGGCATGTACCTTGGTTGCAGGCACATCCCCAGTAGAGGTTGTGCAGGAGGCAGCTGATCGATGTTTCTAACTTCTATCCCTCTCCCTTCCTCTCTGTAAAGAAAATCAATAAAAATATATCTATATATATATATATATAGATAGATATATTTTTTTAAAAGCAGCAAAGAAGGACATGTAGAGGATAATTGGGAAATGTGATTACTTGACTATTTGGCGATATTGAGAATTTATTGTTAATTTTGTGTGTGTGAAAATGGAATTGTACGGGAGGTGAGGGTCAAAAGCAGGATGTTTATATAGGGTGGGTCAAAAGTAGGTTTAATGTTGTGAGTACACCAAACACAGAGTTAATTCTTGTATTATTATTTATTAACTAGACGCCTGGTGCTCGAAATTCATAAACGGGTAGGGTCCCTAGGCCTGGCTGGTGATCAGGGCTGATCAGGGCCTTCCGACTGACAGCCAGGGCCTTCCTTCATTCTGTGCTGCCCCCTGGTGGTCAGCGCACGTCATAGCGAGCGGTCGGACTCATTTCCTGTTGGAACTCCCGAGGGGACATTTTGCATATCAGCCTTACATACATATACAGATTATTTTCCACATGAACAATCATAAACCCACTTTTGCCCCACCTTGTATTTATAAGGCTTTTGGGGTGGGTCTTTCAATATTGGAACCTGATTATTACGGGGCAGAGCTCCTGCTAGAACTCTTCAGGAACGAAGGACACCTCTAGCAGAGGGCTTGGAGGCCCCTGAAGAGTAAACAGACCCGGACCGTGTTCAATTGACTGTGGTTCTGAGATGAGACTATTCCCTCTGACAGTGACGAGTTGAGTAGCCTATTGTTCAGATACATAGATTCTCTTTGGAAAGTTCTTAAAAGAAACAATACAGTTATTTGCAACTTTATCCTCCCAAATGTTGGAACAGCATGGCATCCTAAGAAGTCATCTTGAGGGAGACAGTGAGCTGAATGAAGGCTGTGGATGGTTTCAGTACTAAAAGCTCTGGTTGTTTCTTACATAAATACTATGTATCTTGTCACTTTTTTTTATTTTGTGTCGTTAATCCTCTCCCAAGCACATTTTTCCCATTGATTTTTAGAGACAGTGGAAAGGAGGGAGGGAGGGGGAAGGGGAGAATAAAGAGGGGGGAGAGAGAGAGAGAGAGAGAAACATTGATGTGAGAGAGATATATCTGCACATGCTGAACCAGGGCTGGGGATCAAACCTGAAATCCAGGTGTTAATGTTAAAAAACCATTGAAACCTGTAAAGAATTTTTGTGAGTTTATTTGAGCCAAACTGTCCACATAATGAATTGAGATAATGCTCTGGAGAATGGAGGGTTACATCTATATTTATACATTGCAATCAAAGGAAAAGGACATGGGGGGGGTTACATGAAATTCATTGGTGATAGATTAAGGAGGTGGGAGAAAGCAAAGCAGGGAAACCTCTGGGATAGGGTGAAAAGTGAAATGATGGACATGTGCTTCTTTTACAGAGATGGATGCAGGATACTTTAATGTAATTAACAGTTGACAATTAACTTGATAACAATAACAATGAGGGAATGTCCCGGTGCCATTTGTTGTGCCTGAGGGGTCTGGGGTAAAAAGGAAGTTACAGGTTACCCAGACATCTCACAGATATGTTATTTTAGAGGCAAAAAGGCAAATGGGGCCCTAACTGGTTTGGCTCAGTGGATAGAGCGCCAGCCTGCAGACTCAAGGGTCCTAGGTTCGGTTCCGGTCAAGGGCATGTACCTTGGTTGCGGGCACATCACCAGTGGGGGTTGTGCAGGAGGCATTGATTGATGTTTCTCTATCATTGATGTTTCTGACTCTCTCTCCCTCTCCCTTCCTCTCTGTAAAAAATCAATTAAAAATATATTTTAAAAAAAAAAAGGCAAATGGGCTCAGTACAGAAGATCTAAGTTGATCTTTGTCAGGGAAAATATCGGCCTAGGACATAACTACCCACTATAACCTGTTTGTAGTTAAATGTTTAATTTTCAAACCATCTTTTGTGGTTATTTTAGGTCTCTGAGTTTGCAAGACTGCCATGCAGGCCTCCCCTGAACTTGTCAGGTTAGCATGTGGCTCCTTTCGTCCACATAAGTATGTGCCCTTGACCAGGAATCAAACCCACGACCCTTTGGTGCACAGGCTGACCCTCTAACTACTGAACACACTGGCCAGAGCTGTCCTTGTCACTTAATAAGAGTTATTTTGGCCAGTGTGGCTCAGTGGTTGAGGGGCCACTCATGAACTGGTAGGTCATGGTTTGATTTCTGGTCAGGGCATATGCCTGGGTTGTGGCTCAATCCCCAGGAGGGCAGGCAGGAGACAGCAGATCCATGATTCTCTCTCATCATTGATGCTTCTATCCCCCTCTCTCTCTCCCTTTCTCTTTATTTTATTTTATTTTTTTATTTCAGAGAGGAAGGCAGAGGGAGAGAGAGATAGAAACATCAATGATGAGAGAGAATCACTGATCAGCTGCCTCCTGCATGTCCCCTACTGGGGATGGAGTCCGAAACCCGGGCATGTGCCCTTAACTGGAATTGAACTCTGGACTCTTCAGTCCGCAGGCCAATGTTCTATCCACTGAGCCAAACCAGTTAGGGCTCTCCCTTTCTCTCTCTGAGCTCAGTAAAAAAAAATATTTTTTACGAGTTATTGCTACATCACAGCCCCTAGATCACCCACTGCAGGTCCTTCCACAGAAGCAATGCACTATAGTTTATTTATGGACATTCACTTTTTCAGAATTGGAAATATGCTGTTGTGGATGAAAGGGGCCACATGCTAACCTGACAAGCTCAGGGAAGGTCTGCATGGCGGTCCTGCAAACTCAGAGACCTAAAGTAACCAACCACAAAGGATGGTCTGAAATTAAACTTTAACTAAAAGCAGTTATGGTGGGTAGTTACATCCTAGGCTGGTATCTTCACTGACAAGGTCAACCTTTACCTTAACTGAGCCTATCTGTCTTCTGGCATCTATAATAATATACCCTTTGAAATGTCTGGGTAACTTGTAACTTCCCTTTTTCTGGACCCCTGGGGGCACAACCTAATGTGCTGGGCCCCAGGACAGATACCACCAATCCCTTCATTATCGCGTTCATTGTTTCTGATGTGTCTATCATTTTACTTTTTATCCAATCCCAGGAGTTTCCCAACTTTGCTTTCTCCCGCCTCTCTAGTCTGTCACCAATGGATTTCATGTAACCCACCCACATCCCTTTCCTTTGATTGCAATGTATAAATACAGATGTAACCCGCCATTCTCCGGAGCATTACCTCAATTCCTTGAGGTTCTGCTTCCTGGCATATGTCGACAGTTTGGCTCAAATAAACTCACAAAAATTCTTTACAGGTTTCAATGGGTTTTTTTACATTAACATTACCATACATATCCTCCGCTATGCTGGCTTGATTCCATCTGGGTTTTTTTTCTTCAATATAGATACGCAAGTGCTTACAGCTCTTTTTGAATAATAATAATAAAAAAATAGATACCCAGAGTGGAATTGTTTTTAGAGCCACTTTGCATTTTATTGAAATGGTAATAGCTACTGCCAATTGTTGTAGGTATTAGTTATCTCATGTTGTTGCATAACCAGTTACAGTAGTTCCCCTTATCAGTGGCTGCCTGAAACCAAACCAGGGATAGTACTGAACCCTATGTATGCTACTGTAAAGGAATAAAATGGGCGGCCTCACTCCATCATGTTCAATCACGCTTTGTTCCCATGGCCTTCAGGTTAATAACTTCTGCTTAATCTTGCATATAAACATGCTACTCGTTAGAAGAATTCTGCTTGAGGCTTGAGTTTTACAAAAACAGCCCCTTACCAGAAGGTGCCTCTCCAGAGGAGATAAAGAAAGCATGTACAGAAATAATGATTGTGGTTGAGCTGAGCATCGACCTATGAACCAAGAGGTCACGTTTGGATTCCCAGTCAGGGCATTCCTGTGGGGTGCGTGTGGGAGGCAGCGGCCCTGGATTGGTGGTTCTCTCTCTTCATTGATGTTTCGGTCTCTTCCTCTCTGAAATCAATAAAAATATTTTTTAAAAATAATAATGATCACTTATCAATAATTGCAGGAACCTCTTGACGGAGCTCACATCCAGGAGGGTCAACAGACTAAGCTCAGTGTTTCTCTTCCTTAGACCCTGCTGGCAACAGATGTCTGCAGGTCCTCAATCACCGCTCATCCCTCCCATTTTCCCTCCCTTGACATAATAGAAACCTGAACTCTGTACTATCTTAAGATGGATTTGAGGTACTAGATCTCCCGTCTTCTCGATTGACCTTCTTGATCAGAAAACATTTCTTTTTTTTTAAGTTTGTCTCTCATTTTTAAAAATATACGTTTATTACTTTCAGAGAGGAAGGGAGAGGGAGAGATAGAAACATCATTGATGATAATCATTGATTGGCTGCCTTCTGCATGCCCCCTACTGGGGATCGAGTCCGCAACCCATGCATGTGCCCCTGACCAGAATCCAAGCTGGGACCTTTCAGTCCACAGGCCAATTCTCTATCCACTGAGCCAAATTGGCTAGGGCAGTAAACATTTCCTTTTTTTTTAATTTAATATATTTTATTGATTTTTACAGACAGGAAGGGAGAGGGATAGAGAGTTAGAAACATCGATGAGAGAGAAACATCGATCAGCTGCCTCCTGCACACCTCCTACTGGGGATGTGCCCGCAACCAAGGTACATGCCCTTGACCGGAATCGAACCTGGGACCCTTCAGTCCACAGGCCGACGCTCTATCCACTGAGCCAAACCAGTTAGGGCAATATATATTTTTTAAAAAGGTGCTGTTATAATGTTATGGTCATAAGGAACCCCTCTAAGGTGTGAAATGGTTATTATGTGAAATGTTTGCTGTGTGGAGACCCCAATAGTCTGTGACTTCCAAAATGTTACAATCATGGTGAAGGAGCCCACTATCTTGATGTAAACCCCCTAAGGCCTTAAAGTGTAACCGCCCTGCTCCTAGCATAAGGCACACCATCTGGCCCACACTGATAAGACACAAGTTGTTTACTACTATATAAGCACCGGACCTTCTTCAGTGGCTGTCTCCTGCCTGATAAGAGGAGGACTCCACGTCACTCTGGGAGACAAGCCCCTGACTGACTGCTCTGCTGTGCGAGCCTGAACCAACTGCGGCCGCCTGTCTGTCTCCATCTTCATCGTCCATCTTTCAGTGTGCATCGCCGGGTGGCCTTTGCTGGAGCCTAGGACCCACTAGGAACAGGTAAATGAACCTGTGTGATTGCATGCTAATTCTGTCTGGTATGTTCATGTGTTCCGGTTTGGCTCAGCTGTCTAGACATTGAAGTACCAGGGGATAGGCCGTTATTGCTGACCCCTGGTCACCTGCGTATGTCCCACGAAATCTAGGCAGATAATTAATTAATTGGGGCATAATTGGGACAATTGCACAATTTGAAACTTGTGAAATGTTTATTTCTAGAATTTTCCATTTACTATATTTGGACTACAGTTACCATAGGTAACTGAAACCACAGAAAACAAAAGTGCCACAGAAAAATAGTTCAAAAGAATAAAAAACATATATTATCTTTCAGTTTCTGTGGGTCAAGAATTTAGGAGAGCCCTAGCTGGTTTGTCTCAGTAGACAGAGAGGTGGCCTGAGAACCAAAGGATCCCAGGTTCAATTCCAGTCAAGGGCATATGCCTAGGGTTGCAGGCTCAATCCCCAGTAGGGGGCGTGCAGGAGGCAGATGATCAATGATTCTCATCATTGATGTTTCTATCTCTCTCCATCTGAAATCATAAAAAAATATTTTTACAAAATAATAAAAAATAAAAATAAATAATGTCTGATCCCATTTAAAAAAAAAAAGAATTTAGGAGAGGTTTAGCCAGGTTCCGACTCAGTCTCTCTTAAGGTTCCAAGCAGATGTTGGACTTCAGAAGACGACAGTCCTCTGAAGGCCTGACTGGGGCTGGAGGAACTGCTTCTAAGATAGCTCAGCCACGACTGACAAGTTGGTGCTAGTTTTGACAGAGATCTCAGTACCATGGAGTCCTCTCCTTAGGGCTGCTTTAGAGTTTCCATGACATGGTGGCTCACTTCCTGCAGACTGAGCAAGACAGAAGCTCCAATACCTGAACAACTCAAAATCATGTATTCGAACAGATATATGCACCTCTATGTTCACTGCAGCATTATTCACGGTGGCTATGACATGGAGACAACCAAAAGTCCAGAGATAGAGGACTGGATAAAGAAGATGTGGTACATATACACAGTGGAAGACTACTCAACCATAAGAAAGCATGAAATAGCGCTATTTGCCACAACATGGATGGACCTGTTGAACATTATGCTTGTGAAATAAGTCAGCCAGAAGAAGCTAGGAACTATGTGATTTCACTCATGTGTGGGATATGAAATGCATGAACACAAACCACAGTGTGGTGGTTGCCAGAGGGAAGGGGGGGGGGGAGAAGAGGGTCCTAATATGAGGTGAGAGGAGGAGATTTGACTTTGGGTGGACGGCACACGGTGCAATATACAGATCCTGTAACATAGAAACCCACCCCTGAAACCTGTATGTTCATGTTGGCCAATGTCACTCCAATCCATTTAATAAATAGAAGAAAAAAAGAATGTATTTAAAACCACTGAACTTACCACTTTTGGCCTCCTCTCCCTCACTCATCCTTGCTCTTTCCACCCACTAGCTCCTCCCTGCTCCTCTGAAGGTAATCTCGCCTAAAACCGTGGTCCCATCTGTCCACATCTCCGAGACCAGGCACCCCCCTGCAGTCTTCCTGTCTTCGCCTCGTTTCACACCAGGCACGGTAGGCTGGCTTCTGCTGCTCCAAGGAAAGGGCTCCTGTGAACACATTAAAAACCTCCCTGTTGCAGAATTTTGCCTCCTCTACCCTCTGAGGCCACCCTCACAACTGACCCCATTGGACCTTTGTGATTGCTCCTCCCATTCCTTCTCTATGTTCCTACTCTATGGGTGCCCCTTGGAAAACCAGTGTGTAAGGGGACATATGTAATACTTTCACAATAAAGAATTATCTATCTATATAAAGGCCTAGGCGACCGAATGACTGGTTGCTATGATGCGCACTGACCACTAGGGGACAGACGCTCTACCTGACCCTATCTACCTGATCCAGAGAGAAGGGAGCACAGGATCAAGCTCCCTTCTCTCTGGATCAGGCCTGTGGGGATCGGGCTCCCTCCTGTCAGATCGGGCCTGTGGGGATCAGGCCAAAACCGGCTACCCAACACCCCCCAAGAGGTCCCGAATTGTGAGAGGGCACAGGAAAGGCTGAGGGACCCCACCAGTGCACGAATCCGTGCACCAGGCCTCTAGTATATATATAAAAGAGAAAACCAGCCCTGACCGGTTTGGCTCAGTGGATGGAGCATCAGCCTGCGGACTGAAGGGTTCCAGGTTCGATTCTGGTCAAGGGCATGTACCTTGGTTGTGGGCACATCCCCAGTAGGAGGTGTGCAGGAGGCAGCTGATCGATGTTTCTCTCTCATCGATGTTTCTAACTTTCTGTCCCTCTCCCTTCCTCTCTGTAAAAAAATCAATAAAATATATTTAAAAAGAAAAGAAAAGAAAACCAGTGTGCCTTTTATTCTGCTCTCAGTCTACTCTCCTTTCCCCATACTTGTTTTGGCTTGGTGCATCTTCTCCAGCCCATAACCTCACCTCTAGCCTGACTCCCCCAGAAAGGCCCTCAGTTGGGTATCTGCACACTCCCTACCCTGCCTGGGGCCAACGTGAGCCTGGTCTTCCCTTAAACCTGCTCTTGCTACAGCCTCCTTGTGACAGGGGTGGTCCTCCTGTCTCACTCCATCTCTTGGGCTCATCCCTCCTCATCCATCACTGGTGTGTACTGAGGAACCTGCCTCCTTTCTAGATCTCCAACCAGCATTACCCTCTGTCCTCACTCCCTGCTCACCTGAGGCAACAACCTCCCGGCTGCACCCTTGCTCTGCTTCCTCCCCCTCCCCTGCCCAGGCTCTGCAACCCCACCGTGGAGTCCGGCCTGCCCTGGCTGAAGGCTGCTCTCAGGGTCACATCCACCTCCAGAAGGCGGGGTCTGGTCCTCAAATTTCCTTCCAGACGTGGAAACTCCTGGCAGCCTCCTGTCCACTCATTTCCCTGGATCTCGCCTCTGTGACCTTGCAGACACTGTCCCAATTCCTGGAATGCCTTTCCCGCTCCCACAAGTCCTCATCTGTTACACCACCCTGGGTGAGCGAGTCCCCTTTTCCAGAGAGCCTTCAGAGGAGCCCACTCCCACTGGAAACCTGGGCTCCTGGAGGCCGATCCTACTCTTCTGGCCCCTGTCTGGACCCTCGGGCAGTCCTCCGGACTCAGCCAGGACAGTGCTCCTCTCTCATCTATTGCTTTCCTCTTCTACAGTCCTCGCGACTTTTTTTTTTTTTTTTTTTAACCACAGGCCATCCAGCAGAGTAGGGGCACCCTGACCCTATCTATCAGCTCTATCAGGAGGCTCTGCTGGCTCGAACCTCCCGACACGCCCATGACGGATGAGTCTGGCAGAATGGGATCCTGTCAGAGTTCAGGCGGAGAAAAATGAATGCCAAGAGCCTCCTGGCAGACTGCTGGGACCAAGCTTTTGGACTGGGAATGGGATTTACTCCAGAATCTCAGTAAACAGGAAAACACCTGTTCACACTGGCTGCATTGAGCGCCTCTCCTCCACGTCCAGCAGAGGGCAGGCCACCGGCACGCACAGTCGCCTTGAAGGACTCGGAGGGAGGGAAGGAGAGAGTGAGGGGAGTAGGAAGGGAAAAAGGGAAGTAGAGAATGAATGTGCCAGCGAGAGAGAGAATGAGAGGGAGAAATGAATGAGTGAATGAGAGAAGGGAATGAGTGAGGGAGGGAATGAATAAGGAGGTGATTCGTGGGAAAGGAGGGAGAGAATGAGGGAGGCAGGGAACGAGAGAGTGAGGGAGGAAACGAGGGATGGATGTGCAGGGTGCGACCCTCGCCTGAAGGCATTCGTTCAGCCCAGCCGTGTGCCTGGAGCTGTGCCAGGTGAGGAGACGCACGGTCAACGGTCACCCTTCTCCTCTGAGTGAAACCGAGCCGCCTTCACGGTGCCCCTCCCCTCGTCCGGGGCCCGACGGAAGACCCGGGCCCGCGGCCCCCGCTATACCAGTCCCCTTCCGCCCTCCGGCCTCAGTTCCCCCGCCAGCCCCGCGCCTGCGCGGCCCGACCACGTGACGCAACCGAAGCCCCGCCCCGCGCCCGCCCGCCTGCCCGCCCCCGCCTCCCGCGAGTGAGGCCTCGGCTCAAGGCAGCTCCAGGTGAGCTGCGAGGCGCGGGCCGGGCGGGCTGGGCGGCGGGGAGCGCGGGCGGCCGAGGGGCTGGCTCCGGGCGAGGTCGCGGGGCCCGGGCGAGCAGCCCGGGGGACCCGGCGACGCGGGGGCAGACGCCGGCGGGAGGCGCGGGGCGGCGGCCTGAGGAGGGCCAGGGGCCTGACGTGGCGGGGGCACGGCGGGCGGGACCCCCGGCTGCGGCCGGGCCGTGAGCTGGCGCTAGCTGCGGTCCGGGGCCACCGCGGGGCAGTAGGGCCCTGGGGCCTCCTGGCTCCCTGCCGGCCCTCTTACCCGCTGCTGGTTCGAGCGCGGCCTTCCCGGCAGCGACCCTCCGCGCTGCGCGGGCGGGTCCTGCAACAGGCGGGCGGGTCCGGGCTAGGCTGCCGCCCCGGGTGTGACCTTGGACCTCGGCCTGCGAGCCTCAGTTTCCTCAGCCGCGTGCCCGGGCCGAGGGTCTGGGTCCCCGGGCTGCAGCCAAGAGAGCTCAGCCTCGCCAGCCCGCGCGGTTTCCTGAGAGAAGCCAGAGATCGCGCTGTCAGTGCAAAATCTCTGGTCCTGAAGCTGCGGCCGCCAGTTCTACTTCCAATCCTGGGCGCGCCGGACCTCGGGGCCGCCACCACCTCCTGCGGCTCCACCCCCAGGCCCCCCTCGCCTCCCTCGCGCCGGGCCTCCGGGGGGCCGGCCGGGGCCGCAGGGTTGGCGCGCCGAGATACTCCAACTCTGCTTCCTGGGAGGCTCGTTCCAGAGTGCCGCCGAGTGGGCACCCCTACGAAGGCTTCCCCGTCTGGAAATGAGGACCCACTTGCTCCTCTCCTCTACCCGAGCTGCCCCTTTCCCTTTGTTGCAGACCTGGCTTCACGCTGCCAAGGATTGAGGTTCGTTGGGCTCTACAGAGCAGTAGGTGCCTATTCAATAGATGGTTTGAGGGGAAAAGTCATCAGAAATGCTGTGACGCTTGTGATTCATGAGTTCATGAAACTTTGTTTTATGCCCTTCGGCTTGTATCTCCTTGGGTCGTAAAGCTTCCTGTTCTCTTCTGCAGCTCTGAACAGCACGGAATGGAGTGGCCTTGCTCTTGATGAATGTGATGGGGAGGGAGGAACTTAATCTAGGGAAGGGCTTCTTGATAGAGTAACCCCTGTCAAATGAATAGGAGAAAGGAGGGTGCCACCCAGGAAGCTCCTAAGACCATTCTTTATTTCAGAAAAACAGGCATGGGGAAGGAATCACAAAGGATGTACTGCATTCGACTTTCGTTTTTAGGCGTATTTATTTATTTACATAGTTTTTTATTGCTTTTTAGAGAGAGAGTGAAGGGGTGTGGGGAGAGAGAGAAAAAACATGGATGTGCGAGAGACACATTGATTGGTTGCCTCCCACACAAGCCCCAACTGGGGCGGGGCGTCCAACCTGCAACTCAGGTACCTGCCCTTGACCAGGATTCCAATCTAGACCCCTTGGTGTCTAACCGGGCACACTCTAACCATTGGGCACACCTGCCAGTTTTCATGATTTTTGTCAATTACCAACAGTAGTTACACTGTCAGATACTGGTTTTCAACTAGGTCAGCAAAGGTAAAAAAGAAGCACTGTTGTGGTCTAGTCAGTGGTTGGAATCAGGTTCTTAGGCCTTTGCTGGTGGGAACATAAATTGGTACAATCCCACAGAAGGGCAATTCGGCAATATCCATTTAAGTGACATACCCTAAAATTGAAATGATTCAGTTCTGTAGCTAGGAAATTTTCCTGGTACATACGTGGCACGTCATAATGATTTTCAGTGCAAAACTGTTTGCAATAGCAAATGGAGGAAACCCAGATGTTCAGTAAAGAATGGTTGTCCATATAATGGGCTGTGGGAAGTACATGGAATTATATGCAAGACTAGTAAAAAGGGGGGAGGATATAGATGGAGACATTCTCCTGTGACTCCATAGGTACCACCTGGAAGGGTGTTGGGGAAATAATTGTACTTTCTCCTGGTTGGGCTGTAGGTGGGAAGGAAATTTAGGTTTCAAAACAACGTGCCCGTTTGTGCGTTTTGAATATGAATCAAGTGAATGTATTACATATTCAAAAAAAGTTTGAAAATTCGATTATTAAATATTTCACAGTGACAGAAAAAGTACAGGGAATAACATGCCACTTCTCCCTATCACATCCATATATATATATATATATATATATTTTTTTTTTTTTTTAAGAAAAACATTCCCTTTTTTTTTCTTCCTGGAGATAATCATGACTGAAATTGTACTACACGCATTCTGCAATGTGCTATTCTTTTTCTGTGTGGCTTTGAGACGTCTCCATGTTGACTTGCTAGAGTTCCAGTTTGCTCATTTTCACGGCTGTCTGGTGGTGTGTGGAATTACTGCTGGTGACAGTACAGGGAAGGAGTGTTTGAGCCACATCACCGGAGCCCCAAGTAGGAGGCAGTGTGGAGCCAGCATTGGAGAAGTCAGGTGGCACACTCACGGGGAGTTTTGGGGAGCTGTGGGGGATGTGACAGTTGGTAGGAAACCAGTTGGGATGTTATTGCTGTGGTCTGATCCGAAGTGGTGGCTGTGGAGGAATAAGGGGATGGTCATCTGAGATGGTGGAATGGCATTGGAGAGTCTAATAGACGGGAAAGGAGGCCATTGACATCATGAGGTTGCTGACATGGAAACGGTGGTTGTATCAGTAGCAAAACTAGACCAATTGGGAGGGCTTCTGGCTGGATTAGGAATCTAGTTGGCGGTGTGGTTGGGAACGCAGGGCAGGCTCTTGGGAAAGAGGGGCGGGCTTGGGCAGTGTGTGCTGGCTGAAGGGAAGAAGTCAGAAAAGGGAGAATTGTCGTAGGGCAGTTTCTAGGCAAGACGCTGGTCAGCATGAGGGCTTTGGCTCCACGTGAGGGTGGGGAAGAAGGAGTGGGTGGGCAGAGGCCTACTGAGGGGCCAGCACAGAGGAGAGCATGTTGGATGGGAAGCAATGGAAGGTCCAAAGGAAGCAGGTCCTGGGAGAGGAGGAGGCACATTTTGTAGTAGAATCTGTTTTCCATTTTCTCTGGTAAAGACACAGTAGGGGATTGGATGAGAAACATTCACAGGAGGGGACAGTGTAGTAGCTAGAGGTGGGAAGGGCAGGTAGATGTTCAAGGCTCTGTGGCAGGCGGCCCCTCTGCGCCGCAAACCGGCTGGCTGTGCTCTGGAGCAGCAGTCGCCAACCTTTCAGACAGCGCGGACCACTGGTTGGCGACCGCTGCTCTGAGAGTGTGAAGCTTGACTACGCTGCGTGGGGCAGGACTGGCCGCCCCCTGATCCGGAGCCGCCGGCTGTCCATGGTCACTTCGGGTCGGTTTGGAGTATGTGTCCAAAGTGTGTTTGTTTTACTGAATCGTTTTTGAGCCTCTTGTTCAAATCTTTTTTTTTATATACTCAAATCAGTTTTTTAAAACATACTGACTCAAGTATTAGAAGGTAACCTTGACTTTATTTATTTATTTTTAAAATATTTTTTATTGATTTCAGTAGAAGGGGGAGGAGAGAAAGAGAGAAACATCAGTGATAAGAAAGAATCATTGATAGGCTGCCTTCTGCACGCCCCCTACTGGGGATCGAGCCTGCAACCTGGGCATGTGCCCTGACCAGGAATTGAACCATGACCTCCTAGTTCATAGGTCGATGCTCAACCACTGAGCCACACCGGCCTGGCAGTAACCTTGAATTTAAAACATGATGCAGATGATCGTGAATCTCCGAATGTCGGTTAAAAAGGCAGGTCCTGGATCACTCAGGCCTGTTTTGTGGTGTGTGTGTGTGTGTGTGTGTGTGTGTGTGTGTGTGAGAGAGAGAGAGAGATAATCCTTACCCAAGAATATTTTTCCCATTATAGTTAGAGAGAGTGGAGGGGTGGGGAAGAGACGGAGAGAGAAACATCGAGGCTAAGGCCTTGTACATGTGTGTTTGATATAATCCACCTCCATATATCATCTCAATGAGGTAGATGCTATATGATTATCCCCATTTTCTAGAATTGCAGATAGGCTTAAAGAGAAGTCACTTAGCTGAGGCCACATACTTAGTAAGCAGATTGTGAGGGAGACTGATGTGACAGTAACTACCTTTATGTTCCCAGGATTACTAGAAAAGACAGAGCAGTCAGTCACGCTAGCTATTCTTGGCAAAGACCCCACTCACTAAAGGTGTTATCAGCCACTTGAACAGTCCTGGGACAAATTTGGAGAGAGTGCCTCACTAGAGAACCAAGTGCCTGTTGTCATTCTTACGTGGAGAAACGCTGTTTTGTTCTTTCTCAGGGGGAGAGAAAGGGCTCTTGAGAACCTGGTCTGTGCTGCTGCTTTATGTTCCTCTTTTACTATTTCCCTTTTTTAAAAAAATTTTTTTATTGATTTCAGAGAGGAAGAAAGAGAGAGATACAAACATCAATGATGAGAATCATTGCTTGGCTACCCCCTGCACACCGCACACACGAGCCCGCAACCGGGTCATGTGCCCTGACCGGGAATTGAACCATGTACTCCTAGTTCATAGGTCAACACTCAGCCACTGAGCCACGCCAGCCGGACTGTTTCGCTTTTTTCAGTTGAGGAACCTGAAACTCAAGTTGATGATACAGTGGGTCCAAGGTGGGTGGGAGTTTCTTTACATGTCTCCAGAACCCTTGTTTTACAATGATGCTAAAGGAGACAGAGTGGATAAAGACTCTTGGCAATGAAGGAGCACAGGTCATCAGAAAGAAGGTCCTAAGTTTGGACAAGTGGTGGGCGGGAAGAGGGAATTAGAGTGTTTGAGACCACAGGGAAAGCACAGGTAAGCTGGAGGGAGAAACAGGTGCTGCTGGGACCAGAGCTGGCCAGTCGTATATGGTGTGGTGTTGCCTCCCTTACTCATTCCCAATCCCCTCTCTCTCGTTAGCTGACGGCCAAGGTGGTAAGGTCTGCCGTGGTGGTCAGAATGGCAGAGGAGCAGGAGTCCACCCAGCTGTGCAAGTTGCCCACGCAGCCCTCACACCCACACTGTGTCAACAACACCTACCGAAGCGCACAGCACTCCCAGGCCCTGCTCCGGGGGCTACTGGCTCTTCGGGACAGTGGCATCCTCTTCGATGTAGTCCTGGTGGTGGAGGGGAGACACATCGAAGCCCATCGCATCCTGCTGGCTGCGTCCTGTGATTACTTCAGGTGAGTTTCACACACCTGTTCTCATAAGAAAAATAATAGGTAATCCGGGCTCCACTGGGCAGATGTGTTGGCACTGACATGACTGGGTGTGAGGGACCAGCCAGAAGCTGGCAGGCACCCTCTTCACCCTTAGCTGCTCTTACTGCTTGTTTGGTGACTTGCTCAACAACAGGAGAGACAGAAGGGGTGTTAGGGTTTATTCTTCTTTCAGCTGTTCATCTGTCTCTAAGATATGTTCTCTTTTCTTTTGAAGATGACATGTTTGATAAGTTTGGCTTTACTTGTAATACTATACTTTATAAAATTAAATTTCTTCTCTAAGTACAGTATCTTGGTATAAAACAGATTTTCTTTCAACTTTACTCTGGCTTCCCAACATTTCATTTTGAAAAATTTCCAATCTGTGGGAAAGTTGAAAGAATATATGAATACTTGAATAGTAGTTGTTAACATTTTGCCATATTTGCTTTCTCTCTGGATGCATGCACACACACTTTTTAAAAATATGTATTTTGTATTGATTTCAGAGAGGAAGAGAGAAGGAGAGAGAGATTGAAACATCAGTGATGAGAGAGAATCATTGATCAGCTGCCCCCTGAACTCCCCCTACTGGGGATCGAGCCCACAACCTGGGCATGTGCCCCTGATTGGAATCGAACCCAGGACCTTTCAGCCCACAGGCCGATGCTCTATCCATTGAGCCAAACCGGCTAGGGCCACATCCACACTTTTTTAAAATTTATTTTTATTTTTATTGATTTCAGAGAGGAAGGGAGAGGGAGAGAGAGATAGGAAACATCAATGATGAGAGAGAATCATTGATCACCTGCCTCCTTCATGCCCCCTACTGGGGATTGAGCCCGCAACCCGGGCACGTGCCCTTGACCGGACTTGAACCCAGGACACCTCAGTCTGTAGGCCGATGCTCTATTCACTGAGTCAAACTGTCTAGGGCAGTGGTCGGCAAACTGCAGCTCATGAGCCACATGCTCGTGAGCCGTGGTTTGCCACTCTGGTGACTAATGAGTTTGCTAACCACTGTCATATACTACCCTTTACCTCTTTGCACACAATATGCCACAATTGCCTAATCCTCACAGCTTCCAACTACATGCTAACATTTAGTCTAGTCCAGTGGTCAGCAAACTCATTAGTCAATAGAACTGCAGTTTGCTGACCACTGGGCTGGGGCCACACACACTTTTTAAAAAGACAGTTTATGTCTCAGTCTTTCAGTGCCACATCTCTTAAACATTTGGTGAGATTACCTGTCTCATTGGTTACAAGGTTTCTCCCTTATAAAATTGATAGCATATGGCCAGTCCTATCAACGTGTAAATATATATAAAGCCTTTGTCCCAACAATTGCTTCTGTAGGAATTAATCCTGCAATCACATGTGCAAAATGTGGGGATAGGGCCATCCATTGGATGAAAAAATGGGCGATTAGAAGTAAACCAAGTGCACCCCAGCAGGAATGGGTTAAATCAATTATGATAGCCTATTCAGTGCTATCTATACCAATAAGAATCCATTTCCAAGGTGTATTGAGTCAAAACAGTATAGATGATGTGACTGCCTCTAGTGCTAGTGCTGCCCTGGGGAGGGAAACTGATGGCCTGGAGCAGAGGAGGGAGAGGCTGTCACTCTTCCATATATTTTAAATCTTGCACTTTGTATGTGTACTAACCTAGTTGAAAGTTTAAAAAAATGTAAAAACTGTTACTCTGTCATCTTTATGTTGTCATATTTTAGTCCTGATGCCTCCCCTGACCAGCAGCCCCTTCCCTCTGAATCGACTCTCTATTGGGATGCCTCATGAGCATATCACACTGATGGTGCCACAATAGGACTCCCACTGCCTTCTCTGACCCTGTTCCTCTCAAGTCCCCATCTGCCCAGCTGGCTGCACCATGACCCCAGTCAAGGGCCTGATTCTTCCTGTGCTCTGCTAGATTCATTCTGTCAGCATGTTCTCTCCAATCCTCTCCAGGGTAGTTTCAACTATAGTTCTCCAGCCATGTGGTCCTTGCCAGGCCTGGTGGAACCTTCCCACCTCTCCTCTAGCCCTTCCACTCTGGCCAACAGCACCTGAATTTGAAGAGTCAGTCAGCTCATGCCATGTTTCTGCATAAAATTCCCTGATAGCATCTCATTATGCTTGGATTTAAATCCAGACTCTACCCTGCCCTGCGGGTAGCAGGACCTGACCCTGTGTCATATCTCCAGCTTACTTCCTCTTTGCCCTGGCAGCCTGTGTGCCAAGCTTGTCCTTGCCCTGCACAAGTGTGTTCATGTCCACCTAGAACACTGTACCCTGGTTGGGGAGGGGCTGCCTAGTCTCATTTCAGTTCCTCAGAGTGGGCCTTCCTTGCCCCTGTTGTTCTCCACCTGCTCTACTCTCCCAGTCATGCTCTCCTCAGTCAGATGTCCTGTTGAGTTCCTTCCCAGCATTCTCACAATTCGAAATACCTTGTTTCTTTGTTGTCATTCTTCCTAGCATTAAACTTTTTGTATGTAGGAATCTTGCCACAGTACTTAACTGTTACTTCTTGTCTTCTGCTCTTGGAATAGTACCTGGCATTTAGTAGGCGCTCAGTAAGTATATACGGAATGGGATGACTCCCATTCATTCATTCTTTCATAACATGCTCTGGGCTGCTGCTGTGATTCAGGAAGTATACTTAGTGGATGCAGCAGAAAGCAAGCCAGACATGGTCTCTGCCCCCAGGAGGCTCATGTGTAACTAACTCCCTAGGGCCCATGAAAGGGGACACAGGGCAGTTTTTAGGATGGTTGCTCAAACTTGGTCAAGAACTTGTGGATGCCTTTTGTGGGATGACTCAGTGCTCAGATTGAGCCAACGTCCTGTCGCACAGTGGTGCTGGGTCAGCCCGCTCCTTGGTCTGGCTGCTCATGCTCTTTGCAGCCTGGGCTGGTGGCCCAATTAGTATAACTCCACTGTCTCGTGTCTTCACTTTGCAGAGGAATGTTTGCTGGGGGATTGAAGGAAATGGAACAGGAAGAGGTCCTAATCCACGGTGTGTCCTACAATGCCATGTGCCAAATCCTGCATTTCATATACACTTCCGAGCTGGAGCTCAGCCTGAGCAATGTCCAGGAGACGCTGGTTGCCGCCTGCCAGCTTCAGGTGAGGCTCACCTCATTGGAGCAAGGCAGACACCCATACATAGGTGTGGTTTCCCTGGATGCCTGCCAGGCACAGGCATGGGGGTGGGTCAGGCAGGTGAGGACACGAGGCAGTAAGAGAGAGTGTGGAGTGGGGTGGAAGTCCCCGGGCAGTGCTTGGCTTGGCCAGCTCTGGTCATTGAGCAGAGCTGCTCTAAAGGTAGTCAGGTCCAGGTTCCTCCTCTGCGTCTGGCCTTTGCTCTTCTGCTGGTTCCTTTACGTCTTCCTGGGTCTCCCTGCCCCTGGAAAGGTCCTGCACGTAAATAAACGGCCAAAGCCAAACCTGTGACATCCTGTGGATGCTGGCATCTGGCGAAGCTGAGCTTCCCCCAGTATTGCTGCCTAGGCCCTTTCTGCCCATCCTCTCCACTTGGTCTTGTTGATCTCTGAAAGTGCTTTCCCCTTTGTTATTGAACTTTACTTATTTAGGCTTTGACAGTGTAATATACATTTTAGAAAACTGCATTGATTCTTGGCAATGTTGGTGCACTTACACAGGCTGGGCCTGTGCATGCCTTTACTCTTACGAAGAGCTGTCCATCAGACAGCCTGACTGGGCTTGAGAGACATCCCTTCCCATATTTCTTGAAAGTAAAGTGAAATGCTACACTAAATTCATTATCCTCACCTTTTAAAAAAGTATTTTTTAATTGATTTCAGAGAGGAAGGGAGAGTTAGAGATAGAAATGTCAATGATGAGAGAGAGTCAATAATGAGAGAGAATCATTGATCAGCTGCCTCCTGCACACCCACATTGGGGATCAAGCCTGCAGCCTGGGCATGTGCCCTGACCAGGAATCAAACCATGACCTACTGGTTCATAGGTTGATACTCAACCACTGAACCACACTGGCCCGCTAATCCTCACCTTTTTTAGGTCAGAGCGTAGTTGGGGCAGTCAGAAAAAACTCAAGTCATAGGAAAACCAACCTGGTCAGGGCATCTGGAGACCCTACCCTGAGCTCCTTGTGCCATTACCCTCAGAGTGGCAGGTGGCAGAAGAATTTTCTCACCCTTTTTTAAAAATTTTCAGAGAGGAAGGGAGAGGGAGAGGGAGAGAGATAGAAACATCAATGATGAGAGAGAATCATTGATTGGCTGCTTCTGCATTCCCCTTCCTGAGAATTGAGCCTGCAACCCGAGTATGTGCTCTTGACCGGAATTGAACCTGGTGCCCTTTAGTCCTCAGGCCATTGCTCTATCCACTGAGCAAAATCAGCTAGACCTCCCCACCTTCTTTTATTCAGAGATCTCTTCTGTTCCCACATCCTGGTCATTGTTGCTTTGGGAACTCCCATTCAGTTCTTGCAACACCTAAGTCACATATTCAGCTCTCTACCCAGGGACTCACTGTCAGCATTGTCTTCTCCTCACTGCATGCTCCTCTCCCCACTTCCTGGTCTGTGGCCCATGACCATTCTGCCAGAGTCTCCATGGCTCCTTGAGCTCTACCATAGTCATTCCCTGTGTCCATGTCTGGACAAGTCATCCTTGTAAACATTACCTGTAGCTAGCTATCTCTGTTCTCTGTTTCCATGTCCTCTTCTTTGTCCTGGCCTTCACCTCTCCCTTTATACCTTCCAGCTGGTCCCTGCCTTCTCTTTGAATCCATCATGCATGCCAATACCAAACCATTTTCCAAAACACCCCTTTCCCTCTCCCATCCATCAGCTCAGTGATCTGCTGTTTCCCTAGGTCACTTATGGCAGAGGTTTGGCCAGTGCTCCTTGATACCTCTGGGCCATTCTGGGGGACAGCATGAAAGAGAGGAGCCCCCACTTCATCTTGAACAGCCCAGCTTTGTTTTGTTTTATTTTTAATATATCGGGCTTCTATGCAATGATGTGTTTTTGTTGTTGTTTTTAATTTTTTTAAATATATATTTTTATTGACTTCAGAGATGAAGGGAGAGGGAGAGAGAGATAGAAATATCAATGATGAGAGAGAATCATTGATCGGCCACCTGCTGCATGCCCCTTACTGGGATTGAGCCCCCAGCCCTTGACCGGAATTGAACCCAGGACCCTTCAGTCCACAGGCCAACGCCCTATCTACTAAGCCAGGCTGGGTAGGACTTAATATATTTTTATTGGTTTTAGAGAGGAAGGGAGAGGGAGAGAAAGATAGAAACATCAATGATGAGAATCATTGATAGGCCGCCTCCAGCATGCCCCCTACTGGGGATTGAGCCCGCAACCCAGGCATGTGCCCTTGACTGGAATCGAACCCAGGACCTTTCAGTCTGCAGACCGATGCTCTATCCACTGAGCCAAGTCAGGTAGGGCTATGCAATGATGTTTTTAAAGCAAGTTTTACTTGGCATAACAGTTCCAAGTCCATAGGCCCATCAGATCATGTTTGTTCGTATAGCCACTAGCTGTTGGTGACTTGTCCCCACCCCCACATGCTATGCCCTGTGTCTGAATTCCAGCAACACCACCCACACTGAGTCATCCTCAGCAAATGAGTTTCCTCCTCTGGCCCCTCGTGGCGCTCTTTCATGGCGTGGGCCTGAGGTGACCCCTCTGTGAGATTCCATCCGGCAGAGGGCCCACTGCTCTTGACAATGAGAAGGCAACACAGTCCTTATTGAGGAGGCTTTGGTTCTTCAAGAGCTGCTTCTCCAGGCCCACTGAGGGCAGTTTGCTCTCACCTTCTACCCAGGTCCTTGGTGTCCTGCCCATGACAAATCAGAAGTAGTATTTTAGGAAGAAGAAGCAAAGCAGAAGCTCAGGCTAAGAGAGAAACTGTGGTTGAGTCAAGACTTTCATGACCTAACAAAGCACTCTGAGGATATTCCGTTTGGGGAAATACATGCCTGGAACTTTGCAGGTTTTTATTCAGCCCTTAACGTGTCACCTGGAAAATAAAAGTAAAACCATTATAAATGTTTATCTTCAGCTTCAGATGCCAGCAGAATTGCTCTCTGTGCTCTGGCCAATTTGTTAATAATGCTGAAAAAGTGAGGTGGTCCTGTTTTTAGAGAAACTCCCAAACCCTGTTTTCCTAAAGAATTTAGCAATACCTGGGCAGCTTTTCCTAGAGCTCTTCTCTCTGTCTCCTTTATTCTGTCATGCTTTGATTACCTACTAGTGATAACCCTTTGGTTAAAGGGTTTGGTGTCCTTTAACCCTGTGGCTCAATTCTCAGCTCCCGCCTTAGTGTCATGCTCTCTCTCGCCCTCCCTCCCACCCACTGGGTCTCTGAACAGATGGGAAAGGGAAGGTGCAGGCCACCTGGGAGCTCCCTTGATGAGGAGTTGAGCGGGCCTCTGCCCTGGCAGGGTGGCTTTCAGCTTTTCAAGAACTCTGGGTCAGGTTGAGTGCTGGGTGGGTGTTTGGGAATGCGCTGCTGGTGGTTTTTTATTAATGTTTTTAGAGAGAGGAAGGGAAGGGGCGGGGGGGGGGGCAGAGAAAGAGAGAAACATAGTATGTGGGTAGCTTAGGGCCTTTCTCTTGGGGGAGTGGGCAGGTTTCCTGGGCCTGAAGCTTTGGCTGGGCCTCCAGTTGTGGGGGTTGTGGCAGGAGAAAGGAGCTGGGGAGTCGGGTGGAGGTCCCAGGTGCCTTCCAAACCAGGGACAGTGGACACCGTGACCATTGTGCAGCTTCCAGCTTTTCTGGAGATCCAGTACTTTGGATCTAAAAGGCAGCTGACAGCCCTAACTGGTTTGGCTCAGTGGATAGAGCGTCGGCCTGCGGACTGAAGGGTCCCAGGTTTGATTCTGGTCAGGGGCATGTGCCTTGGTTGCGGGCACATCCCCGGTGGGAGGTGTGCAGGAGGCAGCTGATCGATGTCTCTCTCTCATCGATGTTTCTGGCTCTATCCCTCTTCCTTCCTCTCTGTAAAAAATCAATAAAATATATTTTAAAAATAAAAGGCAGCTGACATATATCAAGGGTCCGTTCTGTGCCAGGGAGTTCCCAGGCATGATGTCACTTGAAATTATTCCTTTCTACTTTATCCCTATTTTATAGATAAGCAAACTGAGGCTCAGCGAGGTTAAGAGCATTCTGCAGATCACTTCTGAGCCAGGATTTAAACCCAGTCCATCTGCAGTGAACTCCATTTGTCTCTAGTGTTGGGGAAAGTGGCTGCACCAGCCTCTGCTCCAGGAAACGTTGGGGATGGTGAGAGGGTCGGGGGGTGGGGGTGGGGAGGGAGCGGGAACCTGCTTCAGAGGATAGCCACGTAAGGCATGTAACTACGTCGCTGTCTTCTGTGCCCAGACACTGTTTCCCAGGCTTGAATGAGTCTTGTTTTCTTCATAGATCCCAGAAATCATCCATTTCTGCTGTGATTTCCTCGTGTCCTGGGTGGATGAGGAGAACATCCTTGATGTCTACCGGCTGGCAGAACTATTTGACTTGAGCCGTCTGACCAAGCAGCTGGACACCTACATCCTCAAAAACTTTGTGGCTTTCTCGAGGACTGACAAGTACCGCCAGCTTCCTCTGGAGAAGGTCTACTCCCTCCTCAGCAGCAACCGCCTGGAGGTCTCCTGCGAGACCGAGGTGTATGAGGGTGCCCTGCTCTACCATTACACTCTGGAGCAGGTGCAAGCAGACCAGATCTCATTGCAAGAGCCCCCCAAGCTCCTTGAGACAGTGCGGTTTCCCCTAATGGAACCCGAGGTCCTTCAGCGGCTGCACGACAAGCTGGACCCCAGCCCACTGAGAGACACAGTGGCCAATGCTCTCATGTACCACCAAAACGAGAGCCTGCAGCCCAGCCTACAGAGCCCACAGACGGAGCTGCGGTCAGACTTCCAGTGCGTTGTGGGCTTTGGGGGCATTCACTCCACACCATCCACTGTCCTCAGTGACCAAGCCAAGTACCTGAACCCCCTGCTGGGAGAGTGGAAGCACTTCACCGCCTCCCTGGCCCCCCGGATGTCCAACCAGGGCATCGCAGTGCTCAACAACTTTGTGTATCTGATTGGAGGGGACAACAATGTCCAGGGATTCCGCGCTGAGTCCCGATGCTGGAGGTAAGAAGGGACCCCTGGCCATATTTCTTCGGGTGATGCTGTAGTGTAGGAATCATGGGCTCAGAGGGCTGGTTAGGGAGGGCTTCTGCATGGGCACATCACTATGGACCAAGGTGATCAGCCTTTTATATTAATCTTGTGCTTGTTGGGGTACCCCTGTTTTGTGGAACAAATTTCAGGTTAATTGGAGGATGTAGATGGTGGTGACATAAGAAAAAGGGGACCTGGATTGCTTTCTTTCGCTCTTGTCCCCTTCTCAGAAGTACTCTCACCCTGGATCACACACTGCTGTCTTGTCGGTGGGGGGCTGAATTGTGACTCTGCACTTGGCTGAGCGCAGGGGAGGGAAGCCCTTGGCAGGAAGGGTGGTTAGGCCTCAGAAGGAGGGGCTTCAGGAGCTGGGAGCATGGATAGGCACTTGCTCCTTCCATTTTGCCCTCTCTTGAATTTTGACACAACTCGTCCCAGCTTCCCTTTGCCTATCTGCTTTGCTCTTCTGACCATAAGCCAGTAGTGGAGCATGACTTCCTGTTGCTACTGCTCCCCTGAGTGTGCAGTCCTCAGCTCCGGGATGCAGGAAAGGCCAACAGGCACCGCTGAGCTTCTTGCCAAATCCCCACCCCTGCCCCTAGCATCTACTCCCTCCTCAGCAGCAACCGCCTGGCGGTCTCCTGTGAGACCGAGGTATATGAGGAGGTGTATGTTGTCAGTAGAGTGGTCTCCAGAGAAGGAAGTTTTCTAAGGGGGGTTTGGTGGACTGCCATGCTCTGTGGGAGGCTTTAGTTCTGTCAGTCTATGAGGCCGATTCCACAGAGCCAATAGGTTTTCAGGTCCCATCCACTGTACTTCGGTTTGATTTCTTGGGATTTGACGCCGGTGGGAAGTTTCCACCTGCACAAACTGAAAGATGGTACTGTACTGCAGAGGGAGAGCAAGAGTTCCAACTGCTTCTTGCATCTGTGAGCTGGGTGCAGACCAAGTTCATATCCATGATTTTATCTTCTGGGGTGAGGATGGTGTGGGGTCTGGCCTGGCTATGCCTCTCTGAAGCATGGTGACCAGGACTGAGGTGGAGGTGACCATTCCTCAGCCACTTCTGATCTCCTGGCTCAGGAAGTGATTACCTTTGTTAGACTGATGAGACCCAAAGCCAGGAGGCAATACTTGCACTCATACCAAATGCCATCCCCAGTGGGTGTGGCAGCACCAGGTTCAAGCCTCCCTCTAGCCAAGCCTTGAAGTTTGTTTTTTAGGGCACTCAGCTTCCCATTTGGAGAGCCAAGGTCAGATCTCCTTGCTGAGCAACCCACAGACCTGTAAAGCAGATGTCTCCAGAATGTCATGGTCTCCAGCCCTCAGCATATGGTAGGGTGGTTGTGTACGTGCAGGGATGCTGCTAGCTCACAGTCTGTCCTGTTACATGCAGTTTCACACAAGATTGGTCTGAATTCCCCTTTCTTGAACATGTGCTATGAGACCCAAGCTGGACTCTGGAAAATGCTAATATCATCCCTGTGGTTGATAATTATAGCCTCAAACTTCACTCAGGAAGTGGATCACTGTGACAGGTGGGGTTGTGAAACCTGCCTAGTGGGAGGAGGCAACACTGAGGGGCTGGGGTTTAGAGCATCTGGCAAGGTGGTGGGAAGGGTCCCAGGGTCTGTCATCTCTACAGAGCGAATGTTCCCTTAATCTCCCAGTGGACTCTTTTTTTTTTTTTAATATATTTTTATTGATTTCAGAGAGGAGGGGAGAGGGAGAGAAAGATAGAAACATTAATGATGAGAGAGAATAATTGATTGGCTGTCTCCTGCATGCCCTCTACTGGGGATCGGGCCTGCAACTCAGGCTTGTGCCCTTGACCCAAATCGAACCTGGGGCCCTTCAGTTCTCAGGCCGATGATCTATTCACTGAGCCAAACCGGCTAGGGCTCTCCCAGTGGATTCTTAAAGCTACTAGATGGAAGATGGATCTTAGTTTGATCTAAGAGTTTGGTTCTCTCCCCTTCCTCCTTCTGTTATTTCACCAGCCTTTGAACCTATAGGCTCTCAGAATATAAGAAAACAAGATTTTGCAGTAAATTAGGGTTTGCACTTTAAGGAGCTAGGGACTTACCCGGTTATATCTTAAAGCATTGGTACAGAAACTATATAAAAAGTTACCTCTTTTGGAGCAAATTGTATTTGCCTCCAAGATACCACTGTTTCTTTCTTTGATTGCATCTTTAGTATCCACCTTCTATGTTTGCACCTTTTCCATAGCACTGGGCTTCTGAAAACTGACTGCATGCCTTACCTGGTAGTAGCTGGTCTCATGTTGCCGCATGTTCTGACCCTACTTAGAATAATAACATTTTTCCTTAGGTATTCCCATGACTTATAGTATATTTCAAATAATGTTTTAATTGTAATAAACTTCATTATTAGATTTCACTTCTGAGTTTGCGGTTGGATGATCCACAATCTGCATTAAAGTGATTAAAACTGATTATATCCTTATATGCAGTAATAAAGCTTATTTTTATTAGAAAAAGAATATTACTTGGGGATTTATTCTAACAAGGTGGCACATTAATCCGATAAAGAGGAAAGTGTGGAATTTAGGACACAGTGGGGAGATAAGAAATCAGTGAAACTGTGGTTCTTGTTAAATTTAGTAGACCTTTTCTTTGGTGCCTTTAAATTATTGATGTGGTGTGTGTGTGTGTGGGTGTGTGGGCGCGCGCACATGCCCTTAAATCTGAAGCCACATCCAAGTGAACTCTGCCAAGGAAGCTGTGTGAGCAGGAGACCAGAAGGAAGTAAGCGGAAGCATCTAGAAGGTATTGTGTCACTCTAGTGGAAGATGCTGACTTATGCTTGGCTCAGAATAGGGAAGAAGAGGATGTGAGGGCGATCTGGCTGTGACATTTGTCACCTCATTGATCGCTAGGATTAACTTGGCTGATCTGGCTGGTGTTCCCTTCCTCCCTCACTGCTTCATGTGTATCCCTCCAGAAGCTGTGCACTTAGTTGAAGAGGAAAAATAAATATTTTTAAATAGGGAAAAAGAGACATGTACATGAATGAGGGTCATGCACAGGAAAGGCAGTAGAAGGCATCATCCTAGCTAGTTGGTGGCCTCTGAATGGTGCACTCTGGACTGAAGTGGCTATCTGTTCCCAGCCTGACCTTCACCTGGCCGTGCCTCTGGTCATTCAGGTCTCAAATGTCACCTTCTCAGGAGGCCCTGCATCTCTGTGAGAGCTTTGCTCTCCCCAGACCTTGCTGCCAGGTGAATCACTTTCCTTACATCATCATCATCATCATCATTATTGCTATTATATTTGTGGTACCTGCATTATACTGAGCACTTGTTCACTCTGTTCTCTTTAGCTTGTTTCGCATTCTGATGGAAAGCAGGGCCCTTGTCTTGAGTTTCCCTCTGGATCCCCAGCACTGAGCAGTGCCTGATCCATGTTGGGTGGTCAGTACATATTTGTAGAGTGAGGGAATGATTTCACTGCTAGTAATCTTATTCCTTCGTTAATTTATTCAGCAGACAGTGCATGATGTACCTTGATCAGGTGCTACACTGAGGTCTAGGAATACAGATGTAATTTTGGTCCTTTACAAACTTCCCTCAGGTTAACAAAGATCCTTTTTATGTATGTTGTCCTTTATGATTCTTAAATAGCTTTTCTAGGCAGATGGCATCACCTTATTGGACAGGTGCAGAAACTGAGTGAATGTCTAGAGTAAAACTGATGCCCAGATGCACCCAAGTAAATGGGCGGAACTGGGATTCAGGCCTGCATCGGTGTGTGACCCAGATGCATGTTCTGTCTCTTGTAGCCCTTACTCCTGAGACAGCTTGTTTCCTGGAATTCCTGGGTGGCAGGGTAGGAAGAATCAGCTGCAGAACGTGCCTCACTTGTGCTTTGGGGCAAGGATGCATCTGATTTTCTCACCAAACATCATAGGACACCGGCCAACGAAAACTTTATTCACTCTCTTCAGAACCACTTGAAGTTTGACTTACTCTCTTTGGAGTTCGTCTTCCTGGGTCGAAATAAAAACACTTATCTGAAAGATGCTGTATCTATGCACTGGCCATTGAGCAAGGAGGCTCCAGATGTAGGAGCTCAAGTGCAGGCACCTGGGTGGATGGATGCCCTGGGAAAAGGGCCAGATGCTGGTCAGGGAACGAGTGGGCCCTGGGCCTCGAACTCACAGGGCCCTGGGCCCTTTAGGCTTTGTGATCATCTGTACTCACCCAAACAACACACCACATGGGCCCTACAGAGAACCAGGCCTGGGCCACGGAAAGGAGGGGTAGAGGCAATAGGAGGCCCCCTGAAAGTGGGGCAAGCCTGGGGCAGGCTGTTGGGGCTGGAAAGTTGGGTATGGACTTGGGCTTTGAAGGGCCTGAGCTACAGTGTTAGGATTTTGGAGTGTGACCAGGAGCTTTGCTGGTGAGGATAGGGTCAATGGATAGAGGGAGCATGGGGTTCCATTTAGGACAGGTGAGCAGCCAGCTGGAGATGGGTGGGAGGCAGTTGCAGTGTAGGTCTAAAGTGCAGGAGAAAGCAAGGATTATAGTTAGTTGGTCTGGAGTGTCTGAGATCACCTAGTCTGAGAATTCGAAGCCCTTTGAAGGCAGAGAGGGATAAGGTGGGCTTTGCCCAGGAGTGCAGGATGAAGCTGCTTGGGGACTAGACTTCTTTATAAAGGTTGATGAGAAGAAAGGAGAGTGAAGGGCTGTGACTTGGGGACAACTGCATCTCCAGTCAAAAGGGAGTGAAAGTGGCCTTCATGTCAGGAGAGCAACTTATGGTAACGGTTAACTGCTCACATGGTGCTGGGGCTCAGCAGTAACTCAGTAGAGGTCAGCTTTTCTCCCAGTTGGCCCAGCAGTGCTCCTGCAGGCCAGGCTGACTCCTCCAGCTTCATGCGAGTGCCTGGAATCCCAGAGGACTCCACCCTCTTGATACTCGCAGTCCAGTGTGGGAGACAGCACCTTGACTCTCACAGAGGGAGACCTTGAGAAGTGGAGAGGGCACCCCAGCTGGGGAGGTTGGGAAAGCATGAGGCGCATGAAGAGATGAAGAGGTGGGTTGTGATGAGCACGTGTGGGCACTGTGCACATGGCAGGCTCGAGCAGACCACCCATGAGGGAGTGCTGGTGTTAGCTAGAGGCTAGGAGGCTGTTGTGTCCATCCACAGTTCATGGTCATCCTGAATGAATGGAGACAGGGCTATGGGGGCCATGAGGTGAGATGGAGGTGGCTGAAAGAATAGCCCTCGGTCAGCCTGGGGTGGATAGTAGAGGTTATACCTGGAAGGGACCAGCTTTGTGGGCAGAAACCGAGGAGGCTTCTGGCCACACCTCCCAGGTGTGTATCAGCCTGCTGCCATGGCTGTGAGTGGGTGTGTGCTAGTGTGTGGAAGCAGATGATGGGAGGGTTCAGGGGACATGGGCAGAACAGGAGGTGCTGTCTCGCCTGTCAGTGATATGCTGTCCTCATGTCCCCTCAAAAGGTATGACCCGCGGCACAACCGCTGGTTCCAGATCCAGTCCCTGCAGCAGGAGCACGCCGACCTGTGTGTGTGTGTCGTGGGCGGGTACATCTACGCAGTGGCGGGCCGTGACTACCACACTGACCTGAATGCTGTGGAGCGCTATGACCCTACCACCAACACCTGGGCCTATGTGGCCCCGCTCAAGAGGGAGGTAAAGAAGCCCTTCCAAGAGGGGTTTTTCCCCACCCGCTCTCCTCTCTGGGGTGTGTAGAATGAGCCAAAGACCCAGCCAGGGAATCAGGGCCAGTGAGCTGAGTCCACATCCCTCCAAAGACCCTGCACTGAGAGCAGGAGGGGGACCGCTGAGATTCTGCCAACTACCTGGGGGGAGCCTGATCAAGCATCCAGACCGCATGCCCCAGAATTTCACCCCTTCTTGTCTTGCCACCTTGGCCCTGGGAAGCTACTTCAATCCTGAAGTTCAAATGTAGACAGAAACCTTCCCCTCATCTGTCCCTAAGCACAGCTCAGATGAGCTAGGTTGTGTCCAAAGGTGTTAGACAAGAGAGATGCAGGCTCAGAAGCCTCACACTTCTCCCCTAAAGGTCCCCTGGAGGGTGGGGCCTTTAAAATGCCAAAAACACATGAGAATTTTTATTTTTCAAAGTTTTTTTTTTTTTAGATCATGTGCCTCCTACACAGAATCTTGGTTTGTTCCAATTTGGAGATGTTTACTTTAAGAAGGTCCCTCTTTTGTCCTATGGTTGTGGGGTACTTGGAGCCTGTCCCCAAAATCAGACATGAGATCCCAGGGCAAGGAGGAGGCTAGCTGATCCCCCATGTCCCAGGTTTCAGCCTCTGAGGGCAGGGTATGCACCCTGTTGGTACCGGCATTGTAATTTTCAGAGCATCTGTTGTACACCTTTGGGGATCCCTAAGCACCTCAGAAGCAGGAGATGGCATGGGGGATGAGTGGGGCTCTGCCTTGGGCTCTACTGAACTAGCTCTGGGACCTTGGCAGAAAGGAGCTCCTGCCTTTCTGAACCGCTCTCCACACATCCCCTCTTTATCTCTCACCCTTCCCCAGTCCTCAAAGGCCTTAGACTTCGACTCTTGGGAGCTAGGGGACTCCCTGATGAGTCCAGCTCCTCTCCAAGGTCAGGGTCTCCTACCATGCTTCCTTTCAGGCAGGGAAAGCTGGCATGCTCCTTGCTCCTCAGCTTCTTTGGGGAAGGGAGCCTCTCTGGAAGGGTACTCTCTACCCACAATCTGGAGAAAGGAGCATATTTTGCATGGGAAATGTCAGGACTCCTTGACACCTGGGCGATGAGAATGAACTGAATTCCTCTCTGCAAGGGTCCTAGATGGGAGTGAGAGACGGGTGGGGGAGGGGCCTGAGGATCTTTGTTTGGGAAGCGGCCGTTCTCCAGTGTGGCCACAGAGGGGCAGCCTTATCCTTTAGTCCAGCGATCGCCAACCTTTGGGACCTCGTGGACCACCGCTTGGCGATGTGACCGCTGCTCCACAGGTTTCCTTAACCCAGCTGTCGCCAACCTTCCCGATCTCTCGGACCACCAGTTTAGTTAACTTCTTCCTGACTGCCAATGTTCCTCACTTCATACATTCATTTACTCAGCAACTATTTATTAAGCACCCACCCTTTTTGTTTTTTTCTTTTTCACCTACGCTTTTTCTAATACCTGGGGATGCAATTAGGACAAGAAATGACAAAGGTCCCCCCATGGTGTTTACATCCTAGCCACTAAACAAATCTGTAAAATAATTGCCAATTGTGGTAAGTGCGATGAGGAAATTAAGAGGAGGTTGAGCTAAACAGGCTCAGGGTGGGGAGTTGGTGGGGGGGCTTTGGCAGGACAAATCTAGATGGACTATTTGGGGAAGGTCCATTTGAGGACATGTCAGACTGAGGGAGGAAGGACCTTGTAGGCCAGGAGGGGGCTTCATAGTTTATTCTGAGAAAGGAAAAGTGCTTGTGAAGAGAAGAGGATTTAGAGGAGCGGGAGCAGGGACAGAAGTTCTTTGTTAGGGTGGAGGCTATTGGAGAAGGAAGAAGATGGATGGATTTGAGGTATAGTTTGGAGATAAACTGACCAGACTGTTGGAAACTAGTAAGCAACACACTTCTAAGTAATCCATAGGTCAAAGGGGAATAATAAAATACCCTGAACTGAATGAAATGAAAAGGCAATGTGTCAAGATTGATTGTACCTAGCTATAGTTGTTCCACCAGGAAATTTTGCAGCACTAAAAGCATACATGAGACGGGTGTGTGTGTCTCAAGTCAATAATCTAACTCCTACCTCAAAGACCTGAAAAAAGAAGAGCTAAGTATATCCAAATCAAACAGAAGAAAGGAAGTAATAAAAAGAGCAGAAACCAAGGAAATTAATAGCAGATAAACAGTAGAGAAAATCAACCAAAGAACTGTGTTTTTCTTTCCCCACAAGATCAATAAAATTGACAAACTTCTATCAAGACTGACAAAAAAAAAAAAAAAAGAGAGAGAGAGAGAGAAGACAGAATTTAAAATATCAAGAATGAAATTGGGCATTCCTGCAAATCCTGCAGATGTCAAAAGAGAATAATACAAACAACTCTACACATGTAAATTTGACAACTTAGATGAAACGGACCAATTCCTCAAAAAAAACTACGATTTCCACAACTTGCTCAGCATAAAACAGATAAATTGAATAGCTCTATACCTGTTGAGGAATGTGTAGGCCCAGGTGATTTCACTGGAGAATTCTTTCTTTCTTTTAAATATATTTTTATTGATTTCTTTACAGAGAGGAAGGGAGAGGGATAGAGAGTTAGAAACATTGATGAGAGAGAAACATCGATCAGCTGCCTCCTGCACACCCTCTACTGGGGATGTGCCAGCAACCAAGGTACATGCTCTAGACTGGAATCAAACCTGGGACCCTTCAGTCTGCAGGCTGATGCTCTATCCACTGAGCCAAACCAGTCAGAGCTCACTGGAGAATTCTTACTCTCTCAAACATTTAAAGAAAAGTTGGCACCAGTTCTGTGTGATTTTCCCCCCAGAAAAGAGAGGAGAAGGGAATACTTCCCAATTCATCTTATAAAGTTAATATTACCCTGATACCAAAACTGACAAAAACAGTACCAAAAAGGGGGACAGATCTCTTATAAATATACATATGAATATCCTTAATAAAATAGTGGCAAATAGAACTCAAAAACAAACAAAACAAACCACCACACCATTGCCAAACAGGGTTGATGATAAGGATGGAGGCTAGTTTCGTATTTGAAAGTCCGTCAGTGTAATTCACCATATTGAAATCATATGGACATATGAAGAAAGAAAACATTTCACAATAGTTATCCTATTACCAACAGACTTAATGGTAAAAGACTGATCTGAATGTTTTTCCCCTACAGTGGGGAACAGGGTAAGATATCTGCTCTCACCGCTCTTAATTCAGTATAGTCCTGGGAAGTTCCAGCCAGTGAAATAAGGCAACAAAAGGAAATAAAGGCATGGAAATTGAAGAGTAAAAATAGCCCTGGCTGGTGTGGCTCAGTTGGACATCATCCTGTGCACCAAAAGGTTGCCAGCTTGATTCCCAGTCAGGGCACATGCCCAGCTTGTGGGCTTAATCCCTGGTGGGGGGTGTGCAGGAAGCATCAAGGTTTTGCTGTCACATCGATGTTTCCCTCTCTCCATCTTTCTAAAAATCAATTAAAAGTCTTTTTTAAATATAATCCTCACCTCACGATATTTTTCCCATTGATTTTTTAAGAGAGAGTGAATGGGAGGGCAAGAGAGAAACACCAATAAGAGAGAGACATTGATTGGTTGCCTCCTGCATGCTCCACAGTGGTGATCGAGCCCACAACCTGAGTATGTGTCCTGGCTTGGAATTGAACTGTGACCTCTTGGTTCATAGGTTGATGCTCAACCACTGAGCCATGTCAGCTGGGCAAATTTTTAAAAAAATATATTTTATTGATTTTTTACAGAGAGGAAGGGAGAGGGAGAGAGTTAGAAACATTGATGAGAGAGAAACATCAGTCAGCTGCCTACTGCACACCCCCTACTGGGGATGTGACCGCAACCAAGGTACATGCCCTTGACCGGAATCGAACCTGAGACCCTTGAGTCCGCGGGCTGACGCTCTATTCACTGAGCCAAACCAGTCAGGGCCAGCTGGGCAAATTTTTTAAAAATTTATTTTTATTGATTTCAAAGAGGAAGGGAGAGGGATACATTAGAAACATCAGTGATAAGAGAGAATCATTGATTGGCTGCCTCCTACACACCCCCTACTAGGGAACAAGCCTGCAACCCAGAATCTGCACAGTGACCTCCTGGTTAATAGGCCGATGCTCAACCACTGAGCCATGCTGGCCAGGCTAAAAATCTTTTTAAAAAAGCAAAGTAAGCCTGGCTGTTGTGGCTTAGTGAATGGTTGAGCATCAACCCATGAACCAAGAGGTCCCAGCCAGGGCGCATACCTGGGTGGTTGGCTCGATCCCCACCCAGTAGGGGGCGTCCAGGAGACAGCCAATCTGTTTCTCACTTTGATGTTTCTCTCTTCCACTCCTTTCCTCTCTCTAAAAATCAATGAAAACATTTAAAAAAAAAAATAAAGACAAGTTGCAGAATGGGAGAAATATTTGCAAATCACATATCTGACAAAGGACTACTTAATATATCATCTGTCGGGTTACGAAGGGGATTCAGGGCAGGAAGGGAATAGGTGTGACTATGAACAGGCAACAGGAGGGATCCTAGTGAAGATGGAAATGTCCTGTGTTCTTAACTGTGCCAATACCAGCATCCTGCTTGTGATGTAGTTATACCAGCTCTTAACCACTGGGGACTCTGAGTGAAGGATACATGGGGCCTTTATTATTTCTCAGAACTACGTGCAAATCTATACTTCTATGAAAATGTAGTTAGCTTTAAAAAAACAAAATCTCCCTAGTTCTCCACCACTGATGGGCGAAGACATGCCCACTGCTCTGTCCCTGCTCTCCACTCTGTCGATGCCACCATGAATAGTGACTCTCCCTGGACCAAACCCTGCAACCTCCACCCCTCAGGGGGTTCCTCTTCCCCCAAAACACACAATGCCCACGGGTGCAGCAGGAGGGCCTTCCATGTGGTAGCTATGGATAGGAGGTCCTTGGGCAGTAGTGACTAGCGTGAGGCGTGCCTGTGGTGGGGTCTGGCTGGGCACAATGGAAAGCACATGACAGGTGGAGGGCCAAAATTAAAGGCAGGGTGGTGTATTCTCTTCCCACACACAATCCCATAACTGAAAATTAACTTTTTAAAATATTCTTTTTCATCGATATTTAGAGGGGAAGGGAGAAAGAAACATCGATGAGAGAAACATCCATGCACTGCCTCATGCACGCCCCTCATTGGGGAATAAGCCTGCCACCCAGGCATGTGCCCTGACCAGGAATCGAACCAGCGACCTCCTGGTGCATGGGTCAGTGCTCAGCCACTGAACACCACTGGCTAGGCTAAAAATTACTCCGGGTGTTTTTATTAGTAATAATACTCACCTGAGGGTATGCTTATTGATTTGAGAGGGCGGGGAAGGGAGAGAGAAACATCCATGTGTGAGAGAACATAGATTGGTTGCCTTCTGTGAGCCCCACTGAGGATCAAACCCACAACCTTTCAATATACAGGACAACCTTTCAACCAACTGGGCCACACTGGCCAGGGCTTGGTGTTCGATTTTTTGACTTTTGCATCTCTTTTTCCCTCCCTGTATCAGCCATCATTTGCAAGTAAATATTCTAAAAGTGGAGTCCGCAGGTCTGGAGGATTGGCTGGCCATTGGGAATGGGGGATAGGTGGGGGTAGGCAACTAAGGGTGGGTCAAGGGTTCCCAGAACTGACAGATTCCGTTCTTCCCCTGTGGAAGCTCAGGCTCTGTAGAATCATGCCCCATTAGGAAAGGACATGGGTGGGTGACTAGACAGTACGTCCAGCAAAAATCCAGGGAGCTTTCTCGTCCGAATGTGAAGGAGGAAATCAGTGAAGCCAGGAAGTGTCGGGCAGTTGAGGGGTAGGAGCAGCCTTGGCAAAGGCCACTGGCTGCCCTCCCTCACTGCTCTCTTGCTCCTCCCCATCTGCCCCTGTTGTCTTGGTGGCCCATGTAGGTGTACGCCCATGCTGGCGCCACGCTGGAGAGGAAGATGTACATCACCTGCGGCCGCAGAGGGGAAGACTACCTGAGGGAGACACACTGCTATGACCCGGACAGCAACACCTGGCAAACTCTGGCAGATGGGCCTGTGCGGCGGGCCTGGCACGGCATGGCCACCCTCCTGGACAAGCTGTATGTGATCGGGGGCAGCAACAATGATGCTGGCTACAGGAGGGATGTGCACCAGGTAAGTGCGGCTGGGCTGCCTTACACACCTGTTGTTACTCTGCCCCTCCCAATTGTTATGGAGGAAAAATTATTTGTAACATGCGCCTCCTTTTTATTTATATTTTTATTGGTTTCAGAGAGGAAGAGAGAGAGAGAGAGAAACATCAATGATGCGAATCATTGATCGGCTGCCTCCTGCAAGCTCCTTACTGGGCATGTGCCCTTGACCGGAATTGAACCCGGGACCCTTCAGTCCACAGATTGACGTTCTATCCACCGAGTCAAACCAGCTAGCGCTATATTACTTTATTAATTTTTTCAAGCAGTTTCAGGTTCCAGCAAAAAAAATTTTAATGATTTTATTTTGCAGTTTGGTTCACAGCAAAATTGAACAGAAACTAGGTAGAGCACAGAGGATTTTTAAAAGTACGAAAATACTTTGTATGATATTATAACGATGGGTACATGTCAGTATACATTTGTCCAGACCCATAGAATGTACACCACCAAGACTGAGCCCTAACTATGGATTTTGGGTGATTACATGTCAGTATAGATTCATCAATTGTAACAAATGTCCCACTCTTGTAGGGGATGTCGACAGTGAGTGTGTGTGGGAATGGGGGTATATGGAAAATCTCTGTACTTTCTGTTAATCAAAAAAAAATTTTTTAGAGTAGTTTTAGGTTTATTACAAAATTAAGAAGGTATAGAGATTTCCTGTATATGCCCTGCTCCCACACATGCACAGCTTCTCTCAGTATCAACAACCCCTGCATGTGACACATTTGTTACAATTGATGACTTCACAGTTTACATCAGGGTTCACTCCTGGTGGTGTACATTCTGTGGGTTTGGACAAATGTCTAATGACATGTGTCTACCATTATAATCATATGGAATAGTTTCAGTTATTTTTATTATTATTAAAAACCTTAATTATAAAGTTAATATAACCGCATTGCAGAACCTTTAAATAATGGAGAAGGGTGAAGAAAAACACGCACAATCCAGCCCCGTGCCACTATTTTTTTGTCCTTCTACCTATGCATGGTTTCCACCCAATTACAGTTAAAGAACCTCCCTTTCTGCTTCTGGCTGAAGTTCATCGAGGATGTCTCCCAGTTAATATTGGTCGCCGTAGCCACTACTTACCCCTCCCTTACTGGCTGTGCAGAATTCTGTCAGACTCGTACATCATTTGGGTAACATTTGCTTTATAGAGCTTTTCCGGTATATTGGGTTATTTCCTAAGGCTAGAGCAATGGTTCTCAAAGTATGGTTCCCAGACCAGTAGCATTCACATTATATTAGAATGCACTAGAAATGCAGCTTCTCAGGCCCAACCCAAGATGCCCTGAGGGAGCTCTGGGGGTGGGCTCCGCAATCTCTTTTTAAACAACCTCTTTCTCCCAGTGGTGAGACCACCTGGACTCTAGTGTATTTGTTTCCTATTGCTGCCATGACAGTTCACTACAAATATCACAACTTAAAGCAGCTTACCTGTATTTCATATCCTTGTTTGCTCAGGGTTTTGGCAGATTCAGTTCTCTGTGGTTGTAAGACTGAGGTCCCCGTTTCCTTTCGGGCTGTCAGCTAAAGGCCCTTTATGGCTTCTAGAGACCTCTGCATTCCCTGGCACGGGGCACTTCATCTTCAAAGCCAACAGCAGATTGTCCTTCTCATCTCCTGTCACACCTTCCCTTCCGCTTTCAAGGGCTTGTGAAACTAAGTGGTTCCACCAGGATAAACTCCCTTATCCAGGTTCACACCCTTAATCACATCTGCAGAGTCCCTTCTGCTATGTTAAGTAACACAAGTTCTAGAAATGAGGACATGGCCTTCGGAGGGCCAGTATCCTAGCCGGAGAACTAAAGCTGATTATTAAGTCAAAGAGGTAAGATTTGTATGGCTCTTTTTTTTTTTTTTTAAAGGTCTTACACATTTATTACTGAACCATCCTACTATTGCAGGGGGGGCGGAAATCAACAGAGCAAAATCACAAGTCCCTTAATTCTCCAATTAAAATGCCCCAACTGTCCAGACAGTGACATCTTTTCAGTCATTTAAAGGTGTAGGCAACCTGGATACAGCGTAAATATGTGAGTCATCTCTCATGTGTCATTTCTCATAGGCCCAGTTTGGTTCTTCTCCAATGTCTCCTCTTCGAGTTGTACCTGATTTTATTACCAGTTTTCATCCGAATCCATTGGGGAATGGGCCGATTCTGCTTTTGTTTCTTGGCCAGGAACCTCTTGATCCTGAAAGTCTTGTGGGAAGACATCATGAAGGAGAAGCGAATGCGCGCACCTCGATGGCGGAGAAAGAGCTTGTATGGCTCTTAATACATATTGCCAAATTGCTTTTTTCCAGACTTATCAGACAAGTGCATAGCAGTATAGCTTCACTACATCTTCACCAGCATTTGGTTTTATGGGTTTTGGTTATGGTTGCTGGTTAACAGTTGTCAATTTTTCCTGACCATTTATTTTACATTCTTTAAAAATATTTTTTTATTGATTTCAGAGAGGAAGGAAGAGGGAGAAAGAGAAACATCAATGATGAGTGAGAATCATGGATCGGCTGCCTCCTGCATGCCCCACCCTGGGGGTCAAGCTCACAACCTGGGGCATATGCCCTGACTGGGAATTGAACCCTGACCTCCTGGTTCATGGGTCGACGCTTAACCACTGAGCCATGCCAACCAGGCTATTTTGCATTTTTTGAGTTACTAGTAGGTGGAACATTTTTCCATGTATTTGTTTATTGTTTGGGGTATTTTAAGAAAAGAGAACATTGAGGATCATTAGCAGTAGCTATTTCCATATTTTATTTGCACTTCCACCTGGTGCGGGGTGCTGTCGGTGGGGTTAGGGGCGGCGGGTAAAGATATCACATGGGACCTCAGTCATCTTCAGTCTTGTGAAGGGGAGAGAACCAGTACCACCAGACCATGGAAAGTAACAGCCACCAACTGGAAGACGCCCACACACTAGGGGCCACAGGCTGACTGAGGGCTCTGGAGATGGGACAGAGTGTCAGTCTGGCCCTTGCTCAGAATGTTTTAACACTGGCCCTGAACCCTTCCTCCATGGGGACAGGGTTTGCCCACAGCCCTGCATGTCCCTCAGCTTTGGTTCGAATCCAGGGCCTGGCTGAGAGTGCTGTCCTGCCCAGCTGGTCTAGGCCAGGCTGGCAGCCCCGTCCCAGCAGGTGCCCCAGCTTTACTCCGGCCTTGACTTTGCAGGTGGCCTGCTACAGCTGCACATCCGGGCAGTGGTCATCTGTCTGCCCACTCCCAGCGGGGCATGGTGAGCCTGGCATTGCTGTGCTGGACAACAGGATCTATGTGCTGGGCGGCCGCTCACACAACCGTGGCAGCCGCACGGGCTACGTGCACATCTATGATGTGGAGAAGGACTGCTGGGAGGAGGGGCCCCAGCTGGACAACTCCATCTCAGGCCTGGCGGCCTGTGTGCTCACCCTGCCCCGTTCCCTGCTCCTGGAGCCGTCCCATGGGACCCCTGACCGCCAGGCCGACCCGGACTTCGCCTCGGAGGTGATGAGTGTATCCGACTGGGAGGAGTTTGACAACTCCAGCGAAGATTAGGGCTCTGGGGCTGGTGTCAACAGGAAGGGAAGGGTGTCAGGAGCTCCGAGGGCCGCCCAGGCCAGAGCACTTTACCCCAGGGCATTGAGGCCCTTCCTTCTGCACCCCCAGCCAGCTGGCTCTTGCCACCCTCCCTTCACACCAGCCTATCTGCCAGCTTTCAGCAGGTCTTTGTGGGGCTCTGTAGATCCTGGCTGTGGATCACCGTGCAGGGAGAAGTGTTCAAGAAGGCTCTGGTCCCCTGAAGGGGTTTACCAGGCCTGCTGCTCCTCAGCTCACACAGGGTGTGCCATCACCAGCTGTCTTGGTCTCCCTGGTTCTGGTCCCTGCTGGGCTGAGAAGGTGTCCTCCAAAGGGATCTGTGCACTGGCACCCGGTGAGGCGGCTGAGGTATATTGAGTCCCCTTCTGTGGGCAGTGGTAGGGTGGGCCCCTCAACTACCCAGTAGCCAGGAGAGCAATTGAGAGCTCCCAAGGACTGGAGAGGGAGCAGAGATGCATAAGGTCGCTTGAGACTGGTTCTAGTGATAAGAAGATCCCCTACAGCTGGGCTTTTCTGACCCCATGTTGTTGATAAATGGAATAAATCATCTTACAAAAGGTATGAATTGTTCTTGTGGCCATGGTCTCAATTTCTTTCACAGCCTGTCCGAGGCTGCAGCACTGGGAAGCACCGGTTCCCTTCGGGGGTGGAAGTTACTACTGGGAAAACCGCTCTGGTGTGGGATTTGGCATTGGGAGGCCAAAATCCTGTCTCAAAGGCAAGAGCACAGTACACTCACCAGCTAGAAGGGTGCCACCTAGAGACCCGCCTAGTCCGTGACAGGTGGTCACCTGGTCTGCTGGAGTACCTTCTCTGAGGAGGAGCTCTTTGAACAGTTGGCAATACTTGAGCCCCAAATAAAGCTCATCCTGAGGTTCAGGAAGGGGGCTCCAGCACCAGGGGAGGGAGGCCCTGTCAGGATGGGCTCCTTCCCACTTCCTGGATCCCAGAGTGTAGCGGGAGTGGGAAGCTGCACTTCCTACATATTCGCCAGGCGAGTTAAGTTCTTAGCACATCGGCTCCTGGTGCAGTGGATGGGACCTTTCTGCGCCACCAACTTTGCCTCTGCTCATCCGAGCTTCCGCCTGAACAATCTCTTGCCTGTCACAGGCTCTGCACCAGCAAACCCGCACTGCCCTGCGGGATCTGTGACTTCCGAGGGCTCTGTCCTCTCGTAGTCATAGGGAGAAGCCTTCTCTGTTACTTGGTGCCTTGCCCAGAGCCTGCTGAGACTAGCACCATGTCATGGATGGGAGGGGAGCAGAGAGGCAGTGTGAGCTACTTAGTGGGAGGAAGGCATGTGGAGAGGGACAGGAAATCAGTTGCTTTGGGTTCTCCTTTTTGATTCCTTAAGGACTTTGGGGTGTGGGGGTTGCTGCCTGCTCCTCAGGGCCATGCAAATGACCTTCCTTGCTGTCTCCTGGGGGCTGGGTACTCCTGAGGAAACATGCCCCCACTCCCTAACCCCATGTGACATCATACACCCCCACTTCAGGGTGGCAAGCTCAGTGTGACCCTAGTAGGTCACTTCCAATGGGACAGGCTGGCCACATTCTCCAGTGTCTTCTCCCCTGTTCCTGAGGGTGCGTATGAAAACATGGGATCAGAGTAAGGACCCAGCACATCCTTTCTGCTACCACCTTACAGGCCAGGCTAGCAGTTTCTGCAGACCCCAGAGATTTCTGGGAAGGAGAGCCCCAGAAATGCTTTCCCCACCCGTTAACGTTCAGAATGTCCCAAGCTTGGTGCTGTCTCCCCACCCAGAGCCACCAAGGCCTGGCCATAACTTTACAAGAGACCTCTGGTCTCAGGGGAGGTGAGGGGAGTCTTTCATGCTGTGAGCATGGGCTGGGGTCAGGGGTCCTGAAAGCTGGGCAGCAGCCTGGCAGCCATTGCAGCCTTGGGGCCCAGCCGGCGTTTGTGGCAACACCTCCCCCACCTCCTGCCCCTGGGTCTCAGCAGCCCAGGCTCACAGGCCCTACATGCATGCTTTCATTTGGCTTGTTGCTCATCCCTTTCTGCCTGTAAAATCCTCACCCTTCAGTTGACCACCTTCAGGAAGCCATCCTGGCCAGAACAGGTCAGCTTGGGCTCTAGGCGCCCACAGTTTGCCTGTGGGTACCAGGGTACCACAACTTTCTCATCCTGGTATTCACCTGGCACCAGGCCAGGCACATGGACCATCATTCATTCCACCCGCACTTCTCATTCTCCGATAGCGGTGTGGTGGTGTCCGGGACAGATACGGACCCTGCCTTCAATACCAGATCTCGCCGCCATGGCACACACGCGGTGGGCTGCGGGCTGTGGGTCTGAATGAGACAAGGCTGGGATGGTCCATGTCCTGCAGGCAGCGGGGGGCAGCCAGATAGGAGATTAGGAAAACTACAATGATTGGTATATAGATGGGGTGAGTAGAGATATGAGACATTCAGGAGTGGAGGCATTGTCCAGTGGTGTTCTTCACAGGTGGGAATTTAGGGGCGAGGAGCATTTGTGGGGGAAGGGGAAAGAAGGTGATGAAGTCTGAGGTGCCTGTTCATGACTTCAGTCCAGCTGGGGTGAGTGCGTCCAGCCCTGGGGTCTGTGCCTCTAAAGCTGGGAAGGGGGCAGGGCTGCCACAGGCTGCTGGGCGTCACTACCACCACATGGACCTCTGCTGGCTCTGTTGGTGGCAGCCAATGGGGGCCTCCCTGAGAGGGGCCCTGGTACTGGGAGGACACTGCTGAGGTGAGGGTCATGTCTAGGAGGAACTGCCCAGAACTGGTTTGGCCAGTGTACTTGTCTCCAAGAAGTGTTTGCATTTGTGATCGCAGTGGACTTGCCCTTCCAGTCCACCCAGCTGTTACCAGCATGACTGAGTGAGGGGCCCTAACCTCAGAAGCCCCCTCCCCTGCTGCTTTCCATTCTGCCCTCTGCTAGCCTGCCCTGGACAGGCCCCTAGCTCAGCCAGCCTGGTGTGTCCTCAGGCTTGGGCCTTTCAGTGGCCCTTGTTCCAGGCCTCCTCCTCCCGTCCCACTTTCCACCTTGACAGGCCTCCACATAGCTGAGGAAAGACACCACTCCTCCCTCGGGGGGTCTGCATCAGCCTGCTTCCCAAGAGAAAGCAGCTACCCTCCCCCTGCTCAGGGCCTCCTGCCAACTCTTAAGTCCTCGAAACACATGGTCATCTTTACTGGGACCTGGCTGCTCCCCTGGTTTCATCCCCAGAACTGCCTGCCTACCCTGCTCCATGGGCCCTGGGCGTGGACCTGCCATCCCCCAAAGCACCAGGCACCCCTCTACTTCCCAGAACCAGAGTTTCTCTTCCTTGCAGGCCGTCTAGGCCCTGTTCCTCTTAATCTTGTTCCCCTTTTTCCTTACTTGCTGCCCTGCTCTGCTCTGTGCTGTTACCCCTGCTCTCCTGATGCAGGAGTCCTCTCCAGCCCTGTCCGCCCTCTGCACTTGTCCCTCTGATTCAGCAGCCTTTTCAAGCAGAATCACCCTCCCAGGTTCCCTAGACCCTTTCAACCCCTGACAAGGATTGCAGGGTCTCTGTCCCGAAGCTCTTCCACCTGCTTCCTCTGCCTTTACCCCCACATTCTGTGGGAGCCCATGGCTGGTCCATTCTATCTCCCTGCCATCTCTCCAATTCATCCCTACGAGAACACCCACCCCCACCCCAGGCCTCTGGTCCAGACTGAGTCTATCCACAGGCCTCAAGCATCCTGCTCAGCCCACTGCAGGCTTTGCACTGAGTGTGTGAAAGAAGCTGACCACCCAGCTGGGCACCACAGGGCTTCGGAAGTGAGGGGGGGCGGGCAGTGTAGCAGAGGCGGGGTTGCAGCCTTGACCTGGGTTGTCTGTGGGACACCCTCCCATGGCTGATTCAGAGGCGCTGGGGACAAGGGGGACTTTGGTGTGTCGCGCTCTTGTCCCCCAGCTCCCTTCCTGCCCTGGGCCTGGCCGCACAGTGAGTTCGCAGAGGTGGCTTCTCCACAAGGTCTGGGGAGGGAAGGGAAATACAGGGGGACCGAAGATTCCTCGGGTGGGCCCCCGTGGCCCCGCCCTCCCCCGTTGCTTGGCTGGCCTCCTCCAAGTTCGCCCCAAGTTTGAGAGCTGCCGCGTGGGGGCGGGGGTTGCGCGGAGGGGCGGGGGCGCGGCCAGAGGGTGGGGTCTGGCGCGCGGGGCGGGCGCTGCCGCCTGGCCGGCCGCGGCTGGCCCGGGATCAGGGAGCCGATGTGGAATTTCCTGCCCGGCCCGGCGCCCCTCCTGCCGCCCCCCGCCCGGCCACGCACTCCGCTTCCGGCCGCTCTTGCTGCGGCCGCACCCGCGTCCGCGCCCGCCCCGCGCCTGCCCCGCGCCGCATGGAGGGCGCAGGGTCCCGGGGGGCCGGGCCGGCGCGGCGCCGGGGAGCCGGGGGGCCGCTGCCGCCGCCGCTGCTGCTGCTGCTGCTGCTGCTCTGGCTGCTGCCCGGCCCCGCGGCGCCCGAGGAGCTGAACCCGCGCGGCCGCAACGTGTGCCGTGCGTCCGGGTAGGAGCCCGGCCTGGCTGGGGGAGGGAGGCCGAGGAGGACGCTCGGGGCCGGGGGAGAGGGGATGCCCGGCATGGGGGAGGGTGGCATCCGGGACCTCCCTACGCCCAAAGCGCCGGCCCCTTCAGCCACCCTCGCCGACGCCGACTCCGCTCCAGGCCAAGACTGGGCGCCGGGCCACGACGGAGCATCCGAGGATACCCCGGGCGAGAAGTCAGCAGAGGGGAGAACGGAGTGCAGTGGGCGCCAGGAGGGGTGACACACGGGGTCCGAGCTTTCAGACCTAGAAAAAGGGAGGCTTGGGCGGGGTTTTGAAGGCCGTAGGAAGAAGTCGGGGAAAGGCATTCCAAACAGATGGAATGGTATGTGCAAAGGCCCGCGGCATGATTGTGACTCCAGTTAAGAGGAAGGATGAGGGTCGGGGCAGATGGAGCTGCGCTGTGGAGAGGCAGGAGCGGGAGGTCTTGGGGCAGTCGAGCATCGGAAGGACCGATCTGATGTGTTTCTTAGAAAGAGCGGGCGCGGTTGGGAGAAGGGCGGTGACAGAGGTGGGCACCGAGGAGCCTGTGCTCAGAGTGAACCCGAAGTGGGAATGGAAAGGACAATGAGGTGCACCGGTCGGAGGACGTGAAACTCCCGGGTGGGGAAGCCAGTGTGGGACCGGCACGGGACAGGCCCTGCCGCAGGGCGGAGGGCAGGATGCTAGGACGGGGCACAGGAGCTGGAGGACCTGGTCGGCCAGTCGGAGGCCACGGCGAGGTCAGGACATCTCCGCTCAGGGGCCAGGAGCCGGCGTGTGGGGGTGCCTTGGCGCGTGTGGGGAGGAGCCGCGCGGGCGGGAAGCTGGAGAGGCTGCCCCGGGGCTCCCAGCTGGTCCCGTCGGGGCGCCCCGGGCCGCAGAGCTCTGGGAGGCCGCGTCCGGGGGCTCGGCCGTCGCCCTTAGACAAGGGGCTGTGAGGGGGCCGCGCGGGGTTTCCGAGCTTGGATCCCGAGGCGCAGACCCCTCCCCGCTGCGAGCCCCGCCTCTGGGGCGGGGGCCGGCCAGGCCCGCCATCTGCTTCGCATCGACGCCGACCCAGCCTCCCGGGCCTTCCCGGCCCCAGGAATGCAGCGGCGGTGGCGGGCGGGGCCCTGCCTGGAGAGGGGGAGGGCGCGATCGCTGCGGGCCCGGCCTCTCTGCCTCAGCTGTTCTTGCCCTCGGGGTGGGTGCTGGGGATCCGGTGGCCGGCTGGAGCTGTCGGAAGCCTGAGCCCTTCGCCCCCACTCCCCGTGGCCCTGAGACCTCCCCATTCGGCGGCCTTTTCTACTGGCCAAGAGCTCAGCTCGGGTTTGAGTTTCAAATCCTGTTGCTGCCTCTCTTCCGCTGTGTGGCCCTGGGCAATGGCTTCACCTCTCTGGGCCTACCTCGTGCAGTGGAGTGGAGGGGGTGACTTCAGTCATGGCTGGAGCTGCCCACCCCGCGTCTGGGCCCTTTTTCTGTTACTCTCCCAAGGCTCCCACCAGCAGTTCCCTTTCCCCAGAGGTCGGGGGACCAGGGGAGGGGAGCAAACAGCCAGTAAAACCCACGTATCTCCTGTGTGCCAGGCCTGTGGTTGGTGCAGGGACGCAACAGGGGATACAAACATCCCTGCCCCGGTGGTGGAGGAAACTTACAGCAAATCATGGGCCACCTAGCAAGTGCTAGGAGGTGTTCAGCTGGGGAGTGCTGTTTCCCTTAGGGTCATCTGGGAGACCCACTGCGAGGTGATAAGTGGGCAGAGGCCCACGGAAGAGGAGGCAGTGCCTTGTGGGGTCCAGGGGGAGGCTCTGAGAGCAGAGGGCCTGCTAGAAGGACCCTGGGGGCTGGGCAGAGCCTGGGAGGCGGATGGTGGTGGAGAGGCCAGAGTAAGGGTGGCCGACCACAGTGGGGTCTGCCCACCGCAGGGTCTGCCCACTGCTCTAAGGACTTGAGTTTTTTGAGGGCCATGGGAACTCCCCGGAGGCTTTGTATAGAGGAGGGCTGGCTGGCATCTGACAAGGTTTGACTCTCAGGTGGCAGAGACCGAGGAGCTGAACCCGCGGGGCAGGGGGGCAGAAAGTGAGGCCAGTTAGGAGATCAGGAAAAATCAGGGAGAGCCAGGTGGCTCTTCCAGGGCGGGGGCAGAGCAGGGGAGCCGTGGCCTGTGCCATCCTAGATCCCGTTTGAGTGGTAGAGCCAATGGATGTGATGTGTGCTGTGCGTGTGCGGAGTCAGGGACATCTCTGGGGATGCAGCCTCCCAGCCTGCAAGGACAGGGCTTCCCTGTGGTGGGCGGCAGCTGGACGGCCCCTGTTGGAAGGAGGGCTCCTAGGCTTGGATTGTCTGCATGTAGATGGGACCAGTGAGCTTCCAGAGAGGAGAGAGCCTGGGGGCCGGGGAAGCCAGAGGAGGGGTGTCCAAGGGGGCAGAGGAAAGGCAACTGGTATGGGAGCCTGAAGCCTGCTCAGCGTGGGCTGGCGAGCGAGCTACGGGCTTGGCGGAGCTCTTAGTTTGTGCCACTTGCTTGAGACATCTTGGTTTAATCTTCCTGCCAAACCCATGGGCTCCATTCTTTGGATAAGGAGCCTAAAGCTCAGAGAGATTAGGTTCTGTGCCCAAGGTCACATAGCAAGTGGCAGATGCAGGCGCCAAATCCAGCTTACTGGGGCCCTAAAACAGGCTCTTTTTTAAAAAAAATTTTAATTAAAAAACATTTTAAAAATATATTTTATTGATTTTTTTACAGAGAGGATGGGAGAGGGATAGAGAGTTAGAAACATCGATGAGAGAGAAACATCGATCAGCTGCCTCCTGCACACTCCTTACTGGGGATATGCCCGCAACCCAGGTACATGCCCTTGACCAGAATCTAACCTGAGACCCTTCAGTCCGCAGGCCGACGCTCTGTCCACTGAGCCACACCGGTCAGGGCCTGAAATGGGTTTTTCCCTACAGAACCATGTGGCCGGCAGAAGGTGGTCAGTGCTCCCAGGACCATTCCAGCAGGTCCTTTGGCAAGGCTGCCTGCAGAGGCTCTCCTCCCAGGGACGTGGGTTCAGAACTGGCGGAAAGGGCAGAGGGTGATGGACCTACTTTTCGATGGGCACCGGGGGCCCTGGGGCAGGCCTGGGGGGTGCAGGTAGTGGGGGGCAGGAGAAGCCAGGCCTTAGTGTTCCCTGTGTCCGGTATCCAGTTCAATTTGTGGAAAATAAGCTGAGCCCCATTCCTCCACTTGGAGGTTTTTATGGGTCCTGTTCCCCGGTCCTACGTCTTGGGCCTAAGGGAGAATCAAATTTGTGGGTGATATCCCAAGGCCCCATCCAGGGTGTGCTGATGTCGGCAGTGGTCGGCAAACTCATTAGTCAACAGAGCCAAATATCACCAGGACAATGATTGAAATTTCTTTTGAGAGCCAAATTTTTTAAACTTAAACTTCTTCTAACGCCACTTCTTCAGAATAGACTCGCCCAGGCTGTGGTGTTTTGAGAAAGAACCACACACAAGGGGCCAAAGAGCCGCAGGTGGCTCGTGAGCCGCAATTTGCCGACCACGGTCCTAGAACATACTGGGGACGTGGGGCATCTTCTGAGGGGTGTGATGTGGGGCAGCCTTTCCCTTCCCAACCTGGACCCCTCACCAGGGTCCTTAGGCCCCCTCCCAACCTCTTCCCATCCAGGTTCATGTCCTTTGGAGAAGCACACTCCTTTTCTCTAAAATGTGAATGGCTGCTACGTGCCTTTAGGATTTGGATGGAATTCTTCTAGGTTTGATGGGGCCCTATGAACCTGCGTCTGAGCGTCTGCTCCCTCTCAGCCTCCTTTGCCCCCCAAATGTGGGCACACCGCATTTCAGCCCTTGTGCAAGGTCTCCGAACCTTCATGCCCACACGCCCCATCAGCCCAGAGTTTTGGACGCTGTCCTACCCTGAAATGTGACCGTTCTGAAGTATTTGCCTCCGACTGAGGTGACCTGTACCTTGTAAAGCCAAATAAAATTAAACAAGATTTTAAAAACATGTAAATAGGTGCTTTAATATCTCCTTCCTACACCTCAGCTCGTGCCCTGGGGACCTCCCAGTTTTCCCTCCCTTGCTCTTGTGGAGAACCCCCAGGTGTGCCCTGCCCCTCTCGGAGGCACCTCCCCTGAGTGGATGCCTCACTGTCTGCGCACCTCACCCAGAGGCTGCGCATCTGCCTTGGCACTTCACTTCAACTGGTCATCCAGAATGCCACACTTAGCAGGTCCTGGAGGCCCAGGGATCTCTCCCCAGCCCCTACGTCACTGCTGCCCCTCCTGGGACAGACACCTGGGGTCTCTTTCTCAGGCCCAGGGGCAGGGGGGGAGGGTACAGAGAGTTAGGTGGGATGGGGAGACTGTAGAGAGAACTGGGAAGTTCTTAGAAGTTAGGTCTATTGGTGGTCTGCCCTCTGCACCTCCCGGTGTCACATGCTGGAGGGCTGGAATTTGTGTCTCATTCGCTGCTACTCACCCAAACCTACACTAGTCCCTGGCCCCAATACGCAGCAGGGCCATGCTAACCACTCCCCCAAGGCAGAGTGGAGGTTCAGGGGAGCCCCGCCAGGATGGGGATTGGGGCTCAGGCTCCTCTCTCTGCCCGCAGCTCCCAGGAGCCCATGTGCTGTGCCGGCTGGAAGCAGCAGGGGGACGAGTGTGGGATCGGTGAGTGGGACATCCTGGGGACCTGGGCAGTGGGGGTGGGGTCAGTGGGTGGGGGTACGGAGCAGCGGAGATAGTGTGGGGACTGGACGCAGGGCAGCTCAGGTCCCCTCTTGTCCGCAGCGGTGTGCGAAGGCAACTCCACGTGTTCGGAGAACGAGGTGTGCGTGCGGCCTGGCGAGTGCCGCTGTCGCCACGGCTACTTCGGTGCCAACTGCGACACCAGTGAGCGCGGGGCAGTGGGGCTGGATTATAGAGCGATGGGCGTGGTCTGTGAGTGGGGCGGGGTCTGATCCGGGAACCCGATCCAGCGTTGAGAGCCGCTTCCCCGAAGCCGGGGTGGGGACTCTGGCAGGTTCAGGGTGGGCCCCAGGCTCCCTCCAGAGTGCCCCGGCCTGCCACTCTCTCCGCTCCTCCCTGCAGAGTGCCCGCGCCAGTTCTGGGGACCCGACTGCAAGGAGCTGTGCGTCTGCCACCCGCATGGGCAGTGCGAGGATGTGACCGGCCAGTGTACGTGTCACGCGCGGCGCTGGGGAGCACGCTGCGAGCATGCGTGCCAGTGCCAGCACGGCGCGTGCCACCCGCGGAGCGGCGCGTGTCGCTGCGAGCCTGGCTGGTGGGGCGCGCAGTGCTCCAGCGCGTGCTACTGCAGTGCCACGTCGCGCTGCGACCCGCAGACGGGCGCGTGCCTGTGCCAGGCGGGCTGGTGGGGCCGCAGCTGCAACAATCAGTGTGCCTGCAACACGTCACCGTGCGAGCAACAGAGCGGCCGCTGCCAGTGCCGGGAGCGAACGTTCGGCGCGCGCTGCGAACGCTACTGTCAGTGCTTCCGCGGCCGCTGCCACCCTGTGGACGGCACGTGCGCCTGCGAGCCGGGCTTCCGCGGCAAGTACTGCCGGGAGACGTGCCCTGCCGGCTCCTACGGCCTGGGCTGCCGCCGCAGGTGGGCGCGGGCCCCGGCCGGGAGGGGGTGGGGGGAAGAAGGGCAGGCCGCCAAAGGAGGCGGGGGTTAGGTGGTTCAGGGTCCCGCCTAGCCTCCCACCCCTTCCTTCCCTAGATGCGGTCAGTGCAAGGACCAGCAGCCATGCACCGTGACGGACGGCCGCTGTGTGACCTGCGAGCCCGGCTGGAACGGCACCAAATGCGACCAGCCTTGCGCCGTTGGCTTCTACGGCGAGGGCTGCAGCCACCGCTGCCCGCCATGTCGCGACGGGCACGCCTGCAACCACGTCACTGGCAAGTGCACGCGCTGCAATGCAGGCTGGATCGGCGACCGGTGAGCACCCTGAGCCATAACCGGTCCCAGTCCCACGGCCCCACAGCCCCACCTCCCCTGATGCCCTTTGTGGAGGGCATTGTGGGCTTGGGTTCGCTTGCCCCCATTTCCACTAACCCTCCTCCCCACGTTTTGAGGTGCGAGACCAAGTGCAGCAATGGCACTTACGGCGAAGACTGCGCGTTCGTGTGCGTCGACTGCGGCAACGGCCACTGCGACTTCCAATCCGGGCGATGCCTGTGTAGCCCTGGTGTCCATGGGCCCCAGTGAGTGCCGGGGCCTAAGGGGACGGGGGTGTGAACCCACCCACACAGGGCTCCAGCCAGACGCCCAGGTGCTTCTGTGTTGGTGAGACCAAGGCTTGACCCTTCAACTTTGGCCCCCTTTCCTAAGCTAAGGAATGACAACAGACTCTTTGGAGCCGGCACTTTGAGCTGGATCCGACGTCCAGGCCAGCCTGTGGTCAGTGGGCTCCTAAGGTGAACTGAGCTGGTGTAGAGGGAGCAGGGACCCCCACTTACAGCCAAGGGCCTGATCAGGCAGCCCCTTTCCCATCCACACAAGAGTCAGTCTCAGGGATGGGCACTGTGGCCCGGTGGCCACTGGCCGGTCCCCCAGGCTGCTTCCCACTGGTGTGCACACACATTCATTTCTAAAACACTGATTGTGTGCCCTGACTGGTTTGGCTCAGTGGATAGAGCATCGACTTGAGGACTGAAAGGTCCCAGGTTCGATTCCAGTCAAGGGCATGTGCCTTGGTTGCAGGCACATCCCCAGTGGGCGGTGTGCAGGAGGCAGCTGACGGATGTTTCTCATCGATGTTTCTAACTCTCTATCCCTCTTCCTTCCTCTCTAAAAAAATCAATAAAATATATAAATAAAATAAAACACTGATTGCGGAGTATGTGCCCGAAGTGGAGGTGGGCATCAGTTCCTAGAGAATAGAGCTCCAGGACAGGGGTTAGCTGGCCGCAGGAGCCAGGGCGGAAGGCCTCGCGGAGCGTCGCTGTGGCCCGCCCTGAACCTGTGCCTCCATCTTAGCTGTAACCTGACGTGCCCGCCCGGGCTCCACGGTGTGGATTGCGCCCAGGCCTGCAGCTGCCATGAGGACTCGTGCGACCCAGTCACTGGTGCCTGCCGCCTGGGTGAGTTGGTGAGCGGGGCGTCAGGTTGTGAGGTGTGCTGGCGGGGGGCGGGGCGGGGAGGTTGCTGGCCACCCTCCCTGATCCTAACACCCGACAGAGACCAACCAGCGCAAGGGCGTAATGGGCGCGGGCGCGCTGCTCGCCCTGCTCCTGGGTCTGCTGCTCTCGCTACTCGGCTGTTGCTGCGCCTGCCGTGGCAAGGACCCCGCGCACAGGTGAGGCCCCAAGCGGTCCGGCTTTCCTGGATCAGGACGCACCCTGTCAGTGGAGTTGCGGGACCTTTCCCTACCCACCTGGCCCCGCCCCGGTCCTGGCCCCGCCCCTGGCACGTGGCCTTGCCCCCTCTTTAGCTCAGGCCCCTCCCTTTCTGTTTCGGCTCCCACGGAGAACGAACCTCTCTAGGCCCCGCCCCTAACCCCGCCCCTTCACTCAGGCTCCTCCTCGCCCCGCAGGGAGCTCTCACTTGGGAGGAAGAAGCCGCCACAACGACTCTGCGGACGCTTCAGCCGCATCAGCATGAAGCTGCCGCGGATCCCACTCCGTAGGCAGAAGCTACCCAAGGTCGTAGGTAAAGATACCCGCACAGGGTCTCTGGGGGAACATTCTTACGCAAGAGGCTGCTGGGAAATGGGTGTGAAGGTGTGGGTGTGGGGGAATGTTGATGTGGGTGGGCGTGGGGGAGGTGCGACCAAAGAGAAGGAAAAAAGGGATGATAATGTGCGTGAGCCCAGGGAGGAAGAAGGTAGGAGGCCTAGGTGTGCAGGCAGGTGTGGGAGGCTTTGGGCTCTGGCTCTGTATGAGTGCTTGCATCTGGGGTGCCATGAGGGTGTGTGGACATCTGGGTCGGACAGCCCTCCCCCCTACTCCCCAGTTTGTAGGAGAATAAGTTGGTGTGTTCACCTGGGGTTGGAGCACCTGTGCAAGGGAATTGCTGGCACCAGTTGGCAGGAGGGGGGTCCTGCCTGGATCCCCTGCAGTGCCCTGGGTCCTTTCTGGAACCCTCCACCCTACCAAAGGGCCCTGGGTGAGGGGTTCTGCTTCGATTATCACTCTGCCTGTTGAACTGCCTGTACTACCCACAGTCAGGGTAGGGCTGGTGCTCCATCATTTTGTGGCAGGAGGGCTATGGAGGGCACAGGCTCTGAGGCAGGGCAGGCCCCCTGGCAGCCGTGCCTCCTTCTTTCCCTAGTGGCCCATCACGACCTGGATAACACACTCAACTGCAGCTTCCTGGAGCCGCCATCTGGGCTGGAGCAGCCCTCACCATCCTGGTCTTCCCGGGCCTCATTCTCCTCCTTCGACACCACTGATGAAGGCCCTGTGTACTGCGTGCCCCACGAGGGTGAGCACCACTCTGCTTAAGCCTCACTCCAGCCCAGGGAAATGTCCCAGCTTAAAAGAGCTCTGTGCTCTGGGGTTTGGGCAGCATGGAGAGGAACGGTGTGGTGATGCTGTTAACTGGGGGGCTGGACTCACAGCTGAGGCTGCAGAGCGGGGTTCTGTGCTGCCCTGTGTTGAACTGAGGCGGGTTCTGGGGAGATGGGTGGGCTCTCCTTTCTCTAACCACAGCCCAGGTTCACTTCTAGGGGAGAGACCAGGTAGAGAGAAGGTTCTGCGCCTGAGTAGGAGTTGAAGGAGGGGAGGTCTACAAAATATGGGCACACCCCTTGGCCCACAAGCAGCAGGAAGGAGCCTGACTGGCTGAGATTCTGGCTTCTTTCCTAACCTGACCATCCACCTGGGTGACCTTGGGCAGGTGACTAACCTGAGCCTTAGAAGCCGTCTCTCTTAAAGGAGAACGTAATCCCCTTGCAGGTGTTAAAGGGTTACATTTGATGGTGGTGGGTGGGCTCCAGGCTGGGGGTGTGGGGGCGGGGCGGTGCCGAGGCCAGGCTGAGCTTGGTTGGAGCTTTAGCTGGGAGCGCGCTTTTCACCCCCAGCACTCAGCCACAGCCCGGGCGCTAAGAACTAGATGTGTGGTTAGCGCTTTGGATGCCAGGACGAAACCCCGGCGAGGGCCTAAGAGAAGGTGAAGGTTTGTGCCTGGAGGCTGGATGGCTCGGGCACTTTGTGTTTGCGGTGACCGACCCGCTTATTCTCTGTCAGAGGCGGCAACCGAGAGCCGAGACCGGGAAGTCCCCACCGCCCCAGCTGAGGCGCCGGCCCCCGCGCCCGTGACCACCCCGGCGCCATCGGAGGAGGCGCCCCTCCCCGCATCCTCTGACAGCGAGCGCTCAGCGTCGAGTGTGGAGGGGCCTGGTGGGGCGCTGTACGCGTGCGTGGCCCGGCGCGAGGCCCGGCCGGCCCGGGCTCGGGGAGAGGCTGGAGGCCTGTCGCTTTCACCATCGCCGGAGCGCAGGAAACCGCCGCCACCCGACCCCGCCACCAAGCCCAAGGTGTCTTGGATTCACGGCAAGCAAGGCGCTGCTGGCGCTGCCCGTGCGCCTTCACCACCATCCCTGGGCCTCGAGGTGGCGCCCAGCCCCAGCAAGAGGAAACGGACACCCAGTGACACATCGGCGCGGCCCGAAGAGCCCGGCAGCTCCCGGACCCAGGACCCGACGCCACGGCCCCCGGGGCTGGCCGAAGAAGAGCCAGCCCTTGCCGCGCCCTCCCCGCCCCGGGCTCGGGCGCGGGGCCGCGGCCCTGGCCTCTCTGAGCCCACGGACGCTAGTGGTCCCCCGCGCAGCGCGCCCGAGGCCGCTTCCATGCTGGCCGCGGAGCTGCGCGACAAGACTCGCAGCCTGGGCCGCGCCGAGGGGACCCCGGGCTCACACAACCCCCGGGAGAAGCCGGCGCCACCTCAGAAGGCCAAGCGCTCGGTGCTGCCGGCCTCGTCGGCCCTCACGCCCCCCGCACCCGAGGCCCCAGGTCCCGAGAAGGCGGCGGCTGGCGCACCCCTGCCCGACACCCCCCGGAAGAAGACCCCCATCCAGAAGCCACCGCGCAAGAAGAGCCGGGAAGCGGCGGGCGAGCTGGGCAGGGCGGGTGCGCCCACCCTGTAGCAAGCGGCGGCGCGGCCGCGCCCGCAGCTTCACCCGGCTTCGCAGCGCTGCTTGCCACCCCGTGCTCCGCGCTCCGCGCCCGCTTGGCGTCTCCCGCGGCGGGCCGAAGTCACGGGTCCCGAGGGATCCTGGGTCTCATTGGCTCAGGCCCCAGCTGCGGCTCTCATTGGTCAAGGCGTGACTGGCGCTTAGCTGACGGCTCTCTTTGCATTGGCCGAGTTATGTAGGGCTCAGGCCAGCCGGGTCTCAAAGGCCAGGGCGGGAGGCTTCTGCCCGGAGACCACCTCTTACCCGCCTGGTGTGCACTTGGCTGGGCCTGCCTTCTCATTGGCTGAGGCCAGAAGTACTTCTGCCCGGTCTGCCTCTCATTGCCAGGGCCTGGCGCCTCTGGCTGGAGTCTCCTTTCCTTCCCCGCAGCCCCAGGCCTTTTCCCCTGGCGGGGCATCAGGGTCTCTGGTTGACCTGAGCCTGGGGAGGAGGGCTGGCCTCTGCTCCTCAGGAGGCTCAGCACCCAGGGCTCAATCCTTCCCACCCTCCCCTTTCCTGCGCCCGCCGCCCCAGCCTTCCCAGCCCGGGCCCCTCAGCCGTCAGCTGGTTTTGATGGCCTCCCACCACGCCACCCACTGGTGGGAATCCCAGGGGCACTCCAGTAGTCTGAGGAGACATATTTATAGGCCCCCAGCAGGGCTGCTCCCGCCCCATCCGGGTGCCCCAGGATGGGCTCCTCCCGGCAGGGGCTTGGCCAAAGCTTTCTAAATAAAGTGCCTTTCCCCCCCTCTGAGCTCTGACTGCTTCCTATCTGCGGAGCCTAGGACAAGGATGTCCCCAAGCTGGCATTCACACTCCCAGGACCCCTAACCTAAGCAGAGCCTGGGAGTCCAGGGATGGGTCTCCCGGGACCACCTGGGAAGCCAGGTTGTGTCCATCTGCCCATCATTCATTTATCAAGTTAATTTCCCACCCACCTTGGCCCTCCCCATCCTCCCAGGATGACCAAAGGGTCAGAACAAATCAGGTGGAGTCCCTTGATGACAAGGAGTGGGTGTGCAGGGGCTGCGACTGACCTGACCTGCACTTTCCCCTCTGGCCACTGTTGTTACACTTGGGGGCTCCGAGCTGTCTGGTGTGGCTAGGTCAGGTCAGAGGCTGAGGCCAGGGGGCAGTGGGCCACGGGCACAGCCTCCAGCCTGGCCTCATCTGGCACAAACAAGGCAGCCGGGCACTGCACAGAGCCCCGCTGTCCGCCTCAATGGGCTCCTTGTCCTCGGCCGGAAACTCTCACCACCCACCCCGCCGGTCCGAGGGTGTTGGGGGCTAGAGGGAGGAAAGTGGGCCTGGCCCAGAGCCCTGGCTAGCCTCAAAGGCAGTCGCGCCCCCCCCCCGCCCCCCGCCTCCACACACACACTCTGGCCTGACCTTCTATCTTGCCGTTTGTCTGCCAGTGTCTTCACTGGCCTCCCAAGGACCCTTCCACAGCTGCAGAGCCTTATTTCTCCATGGTGCCCACCGTCCTCCATCTCCCTGGACTTCTATCTCTCTGCCTCTGGCTATTGGGCCTCTTTCCCAGCAATTTGGATCAGGAGATTCTGTCAGGATTCTCCAACCACCTCCCACCCCCGGCACCACAGGAGTCTGACCAGCGCTGGCACCTCAGGGACCTCACCTGGCAACTCTCCGGCCTCTGGCTGGATACCACATTGAGGTCGATTCCATGACCCATACAGAGACCCAGCCACCTGAGTGGAAATAGCCTCATGCCACCGGGGGGTGGGGGGGGCAGCGCAAGGGGGGAACTTCTGGCAGGGCTGGCGTCAACACAGTCCCTGTATCTGGCCTGATTGGGCAGCACGTGGGCTGCATATCTCCAGGACATGCTGCTTCCCTCGGGCCAGCGGGGTACCCCCCCAGCTCTGGCCCTGTGGCTGGCTGGCCTCTGACCCATTGGGACACCAGGCCATGCTGGCTGCTGGGGTTGAGAAGACAGTTCAAAGTCTGCCAGGGGGAGCCCACGACCAGCTGAACCCGAGGGCAGGGCAGTGACTGAGGGGGTGGAGGTGGACAGTGCAGTGGCCCAAGCCACACTCTTGCTGTAACCCCCTCCCCCCTAGTTAGCTCCATCTCTCCCTCTCCCCCCAGCCTGGACCAGTAGGGGTCACATCAACCAGGCCTTTCCTGGGGTCTCTCCTCCCACTGTCCTGGGAGACTTCCAGGTGTTCCAGACCCCAACCTTCAGGCATCCCTCTGTGTGGGTGCCTCCCAGAAGAGGAGGGGCGCTTCCGGAACTTTCGGCTTCCAACCCTTGCCACTTGCCTCCCTGCCGTTATGCTGTGGCCTGGGGGCCAGGCAGGACCTAGGCTGAGAAGCTCCCCCCACACAGGGTGACCCAGGTGGCCATCTGGGGAAGGAGCTGCTGGGACCCTTCAAAACCCCCCTGTCCGACATGCACTCCCTCCCCACCCCCTTGGGCCTGCAGCAGTGCCAGCTCCCAGGGCAGGCGCCACAAAAGGAACCGCGGCTGCTGGAACCTCCGTTGCCATGGGGACCAGGACCACAGGGCCCACATCTGGTAGCGATTGAGGAGGAAAAATTATGAGTCGTGGAAAACGCAAATATTTTTTGTAGCACAGAGCACAAAGGGGCGGGAGGAATGTGGGACTGGAGAAGGCCTGAGCCCAGCCGGGTTCCAAACAGGAACGCAGACACACACACAGACGGAGTTACACACACACACACACACACACAGAGTTACACACACACAGAGTTACACACACACACAGTTACACACACACACAACAGAGTTACACACACAGTTACACACACACACACAGTTACACACACACAGAGTTACACACACACAGACAGAGTTACACACACACACAGTTACACACACACAGTTACACACACACACAGTTACACACACACACAGTTACACACACACAGACAGAGTTACACACACACACACAGAGTTACACACACAGAGTTACACAGACACACACAGAGTTACACACACACAGACGGAGTTACACACACACAGTTACACACACACACACAGAGTTACACACACACACACAGAGTTACACACACACACAGAGTTACACACACACACACACAGTTACACACACAGACGGAGTTACACACACACACAGACAGAGTTACACACACACACAGAGTTACACACACACAGAGTTACACACACAGTTACACACACACACAGACAGAGTTACACACACACACACACAGAGTTACACACACACAGACAGAGTTACACACACACACAGTTACACACACACACACACACACACAATGCCAGACTCACAGAAATGCTGAGACACAGGCAACGCAAAACACACCACCAGACCCACAAAAACACTGAGACTGACACACTCCCTGCAACATATACCCACACATACAACCAGCCTCAAAGAAACACTCCCTCTCCAACACAAACACACAACCCACCACACACAGAAACACATCGTGCAACTCTGTACTCTGCACACACACACACACACACACACACACACCCCAAATGAATCAAGCACTGGGAGAGACATGAGCTGCAATAAGCATACACGTACAACCTGCCCACAGGTACACAAGGAGGCATCATCACCCCGCAAGACACACACACAGTCCAGATGATGCACAGAACAGAAGAAAAGACTCACTCCACAATACACACAATGTTTGCAGATACAGGAACGCCAGGAGAGATGCTTGCTGCAGTGCACACACACACACCATGGGCCACAGGGAAACCACAACACGGGCACAACCCTGCAGTGCACGCACGCGCGCACACACACAGCCCAGACTCACAGAAGCGCTGAGAGGCACTCACTTTGTAATCACATACACCCTCCACCGGAGACACCCGGGTGGACATGCTGAGACACCTATACACGTGCCACAAGACAAACAGAAACTCCGTGCGACACACATACACCCCTCCAGATCCATAGAACCATGAGACACATACCTCATAAACACACACATCACCTGACACAGAGATACATAGAGACAGCCACACCAAGAAACATCCACCGCCCATGACAAACGGAAACACAGACACAGACAGCCAGCCTGCAACAGCCACACAGCCCACCAGACCCAACTAAAGGCTGAGACAGGCCCTCACTCTGAAACAGGCCCGCATGCCGATAGAAACAAAGAGATGAGTTCTGCACGTGCACAGCATGCCTCCAGACACACAGTGGAAACACGCAATCCACCAAGCACTCAGAAACCGACGAACTGAGATTTCCCTGAGCCCCACGCATATATGGGGGCACAGGAAAAGCAGCGATGGTTGGAAGATGCCCCCCTTCTTCCGTGCTCTGAGAAATGGCTGGGCCTAAAGAACCACTTGGCCCTCCCTCCTCCTTATGCTCCTTGTTTACCTGCCTCCGGAGAAACCCAAGCCCTTCCTTTCCTGGCAGATGGTCCTCATTAATGAGTGTTCTTCCTGTTGCCATAGCCTGAGGAAAATCATCTCCCCGAGTGTCTGCTGCGTTCCCCCCACAGTTCTGGGGCCCTGACGACTTAGTATGGATTGCACCCTGCCTCTGGGTCCCCATTCATTCCCTCCAGGTAGTGGGCCTCTTGGAGGCCTCGTGTGCCACTGCTGACTGGCAAGCCTGGACCTCCCCTCCCCTGGGCAGTCCCACGCTGGTCCTGTGCTCTGGGCTCTTGCTCATCGTTACACAGAAGTGGATTTTTCATTCTTTTTTGAGGACATGTTGATTGCTGGTACCAGCTTCTTTCAATATCATGACCTGACCGCTTGGTCTTTCCTCCGTTAGGCTTATCTGTTTGTGTGTCTGTTTTGAGCTTGAATCAATTAAGAGTTTATACCCACTGGGAAGACGAGTTGGAGATGTGGCCAGTGGATGGAAAGTTTCCTTCAGGTCTAGCAGAGAGGCTGTAATATGAACGGGTACGTGAGTGGGTGCCTTTGATGTGTCCAATAATCGGTACACTTTGGTGATGCTCACCCAGATGCTTGGCAATGCCTCCTTCGAGGACAGTAGTACATGGGTGGGGTTAGGAGAGCAGAGGTCTGGGAAGCAGAAAGCCAGACTTGAAGGACAGGCGAGGTTGGGGCCCACGAGGAGGAAGAGGAGGGGAAGTAGGAGAGGGAGGGGAAGTGGGAGAGGAAGGGGAAGTCTAGGTGGAGGTGCCACCTGATGGGGTACAGTGGGGCATGAATCAGGGGTGATTGCACCTGGGATCATCATCAGGGACAGTCCATCTTCTAGGAGGTCCAGTTGCAGGGCTGAGGTCAACTGGTTTAGTCAAGAAGTTGGTTAGTGCCTGGCCAGTGTGGTCCAGTGGTTGAATGTCAACCCATGCACCAATAGGTCACTGATTCAATTCCCGGTCAGGGCACATGCCCAGGTTGTAGACTCAATCCCCAGTAGGTGGTGTGCGGTGGGGTGGGGGGTCTGCTCTTTGCTATTTGTATTGGGCTTGGAGTTGCCCAGGCGAGGCCCAGCTGTGAAGCAAGGCAGGCTGGTGCTAGTGCTGGTCTTGGGCCTTTTATTGACGGGTTGGGGGCACACTGTCACCAGCTGCAGCTTCTTTGAGAGATTTTAGCAAAGTCTGAAGCCTGAGCCAGGACAGGCCATTCATATGGAAAAGCTGCTGCAAACAGCTTGGGTGGGGCTGCAAACTGGATGGGGCAGGATTCAGGGAATCCCCAGGGCGGAGCAAACAGTGTGCTCCAGGCTGGTTGAGACTCAGATATGGCTGCCAATCAGCCCTGCCCTGCGACAGGAGAGGTCCCAGCACAGAAACAATGACCCCTGTGAGCACCCCCATCTGGGAGAAAGTTGCCCCCCCCCCCGGGTTCCTGAGCCTAGCCCTCAAGAGCTAAGTATAGCCCCAAAGAGCCGAGCTAACCCCAAAGAACCAAGCTAACCTCAAAGAGCTGAGCCTAGCCCTAAGAGCTGACGCTAGTCCCCAAGGGATGGCCCTAGTTCCTAAGAGCTATGCCGAGCCCCAAAGAGCTCAGCGTAGCTGAGCTTAGCTCCAAAGAGCCGAATCTAACCCTGAACCGCTGAGCCCAGTCCAGAAGGTCAAGACCAGCCCCTAAGTGCCTAGTGTAGCTCCAAGGAATGCGATCGGGGCCTGAAGAGGTAAAGCTAGTCCCCAACGGGTGACCCTCACCCCGAGGAGCCCTAGCTAGCCCGGAAGAGTTGAGCCCGGACCCAAAGGGCAGAGCCAAGACCCTCAGAGGCGAACCTCATCCCTTAGGGCCCAGCCCAGTCCAGAAGGGTGGCCCCAAGGTGCCCAGAGCCGGTGCTCAGTTAAGGGATGGTTTACATCATTTGATTACTTACAGGAGTAGAGAGGTAGGCTCGGCTCTTCTGGGCTAGGCTCAGCTCTGGAGAGCCCAGAAAATCCAGTTCCTCCCGTATGTGTCTGGGTCCCCCAGATGCCAGACAATCCCGTTCCTCCCCATGTTTGTCTGGGTCCCCCAGGGCCACCCAGTGCTGGAGCTGGGAAGAAGTGGGACGGTGTAAGTTTGTGCTCGGGCCCTTTAAGAGGAACACGGGATCCCAACAGCCCCCGTCACTTAGTCACATCCCTGCTGGTTTTCACTGCCCAAAGTTACAGGGGATTTCTCTTCCCAGCTCTGGAACCCTGGGGTGGGGAGCTGGTGTGGGCCTGAGACCCCTTGCTCCTCATGGGCTCCGCAGGAGTAGGGATGATCCCCCTCCTGATTAAAAAGCAACACAGCCCTAGCCGGTTTGGCTCAGTGAATGGAGCATTGGCCTGCGGACTGAAGGGTCCCAGGTTGGATTCCGGTCAGGGGCACATGCCTGGGTTGTGGGCTTGGTCCCCAGTGGGGGGCATGCAGGAGGCAGTCAATCAGTGATTCTCTCTCATCATTGATGTTTCTTTCTCTCTATTCCTCTCCCTTTCTCTCTCAAATCAATAAAAATATATTTAAAAAAACGCCACACAGCCCTGACCGGTTTGGCTCAGTGGATAGAGCGTCGGACTGCAGACTGAAGGGTCCCGGGTTGGATTCCGGACAAGGGCATGTACCTCGGTTGTGGGCACATCCCCGGTACGGGGTGTGCAGGAGGCAGCTGATCGATGTTTCTCTCTCATTGATGTTTCTAACTCTCTATCCTTCTCCCTTCCTCTCTGTAAAAAAATCAATAAAAAAAACCCAACAACACAGAAACAAACAAAAAAACGGCACACGCGGGTGCCAGCCCAGCCCATTCGGCGCCTCCGCCCTTCCTATCAGTCTCGATGTGCTTTCATTTTTACTTCTGTAGCTGTAGGACTTCCATTCAGCCAACTTTCAGGCAGTTCTGAATGATGGTTCCGCATTTTCGTTGTAATTTTGATGTGGTTGTGGGAGGCGTTTACCTACGCCACCATCTTGGTTCTCCGATAGCTTATTTCCTTTTAGCACTGAATACTATCCCATTGTCTCAATGTACCAGTTTACTATCCATTCACCTACTGAAGGACATCGCGGCTGCCTCCAGCGGTTTTTTATTAATGGTCTGATACGCATTTTGAGAGGAGAGGTGCAAGCACAGGTCAAGAGACCTTACAGTGGACTTTCTGGATACATGTGCTGCCTTCTGTGGGATGGACTCCCGGAGTGTATTTAGAACAGCCAATAGGACGGCCTCCCAACCCTGCGGAGCCTTTTGCCCACCGGGTGGAAATGGAACAATGGTGCCATCTAGCGGTTGGCCGTGGCAGCATAGTGAAGAGCCCAAATAAGCCTGGGTGACAGGACAGCTGGGATGCAGCGCTCCTGCGGTCAGATGGGGCCCCCCAGTGGGATGCGGTGTCCAAGGCCCATATTATTCCCCAAAGCAGGCTCCCCAGGTGAGAAAAATCAGAAGGCCGACGGGTAGCATCTGCCTAATGTGGGTGCTATATCATCTGAGACACCGGGCGGACCCTGATCAACATGGTGTAGTGTGGACCTGTTTGCTGTGTGAGCACCTCACTGAGGCCCAGAGCCTCGTACCTCACCATCGCCTATACCCTCTCCACGCTCTGTGCAAACGTGGCCGCTGCCTCTCCCCATGAATGTGCTCCTGTGGGCAGTCAAGTAATGAGTGTCGCGCCCTTTCAAAAGTGGATGTGGTCGGCCACAGGACGGAAGGAAACTCGGCCACAGGCTACAACATCAGTGAGCCTAGAGGCCCACACCTAAGCTGGGAGCAGGGACCGCCTTTAGCAGAATCGCTGAATTTTGGTTTGTTTCACAGTGACTCCGATCATCAAGCCCTTTAGGAAGGCCCCAAGGTAAAACACTTAGGTCAAAGTTGTGGTGTTTTTTTAAAATATAATTTATTTTTTTAGAGTAGTGTTAGGTTCACAGCAAAGTTGAGCAACAAGTAGAGATTCCTATAGCCAACCCCCCACCCCCAATATCTGTACCTACAGAGTGAGACATTTGTTACAACTGATGAATCTACAGTGACACATCATTATCACTAAAGCACAGAGTTAACATTAGGGCTCACTTTTTAAATATATATATATTTTTTATTGATTTCAGAGAGGTAGGGAGAGGGATAGGGAGATAAAAACATCAATGATGAGAGAAAATCATTGACTGGCTGCCTCCTGCACGCCCCCTATTGGGGATCGAGTCCACAACCCGGGCATGTGCTCTTGACTAGAATCGAACCCAGGACCCTTCAGTCTGCAGGCTTGACGCTCTATCCACTGAGCCAAACTGGCCAGGGCAGGGCTCACTTTTGGTGGTGTCCATTATATTGGTTTGGACAAATGTATAATGACAAGTCCACCATTACGGTATAGTATCATACTATAATGATCCTATATTTTAACTGCCCTGAAAACCCTCTGTGCTTTACCTGCTCATCCCTTCCTCACCGCTAACCCCTGGCAACCACTGATCTTTTTACTTTCTTCATAGTTTTACTTCCTGCATTTAAGTTTCCTCCATGTCTGTCCCTGGCCTGATAGCCCATTTCTTTTTAGTGCTAAATAAGATTGCAGGTCTGGGTAGCGGTGGTCACAGCTCTATCGCAATTCATGTTTCTGGCGAGATGTCTTTCTACTGTAGATTCTTTTCACTGCGATACCCATTTGCGGTTCTCTCCCGGACAGCGCCTAGTGAAGGTTGGAGGAGTCGCGGGTTTATCTAAAAGTTGGTCTGAAGCCCTAGCTGGTTTGGCTCAGTGCATAGAGCACTGGCCTGCGGACTGAAGGGTCCCGGGTTCAATTCCAGTCAAGGGCACACACATGCCCAGGCTGCGGGTTCCATCCCTAGTAGGGAGCGTGCAGGAGGCAGCTGATCAATGATTCTCTCTCATCATTGGTGTTTCTATCTCTCTCTAACTCTCCCTTCCTCCCTGAGGTCAATAAAAATATATTTTTTAAAAAGGTTGGTCTGAAGATAACAGGACCTGGCAGTGACAAATGCCCTGGAAGTGTCACTGAGGGAAATTATAACCCTATCCTGCTGAACTCTCCAGGGGCAACCACCTCTCATTTCACTACACAACCTTCAGCTGCTCCTCTCCAAATGGCACATCCGTGGGCATTTGGAAATCACTAAAAAGCCAAAAGAATACAACAATCTTTGTATTCCCTCCACCAAAAGTTTGTTTTTTTTCTTTTTTGAAAGGAAGATCCCCTGGTTAACACACCTGGGACACATCACTTTTATTTATTTTTTATTATTTTAAATATATTTTTGTTGATTTCAGAGAGGAAGGGAGAGGGAGAGAGATAGAAACATCAGTGACGAGAGAGAATCATCCATCAGCTGCCTCCTGCACGCCCCCCCACTGGGGATCAAGCCTGCAACCCGGGCATGTGCCCCTGACCAGAATCGAACCTGGCTGTGCTTGCCAGTTCTATCCACTGAGCCAAACTGGCTAGGGCACTAAAAGTTTTTTTTGTTTTTTTTTTAGATTTTATGATCTCTTAATGGAAGGCAGCTGTAACAAAGCAGTTGCTAGCCCAGCTCCAGAGTGAGCTTCATTTTGTGGAAAAATGAAGGAAGGTGTTTCAGTCTTTAAAGACCTGGGTTTGCTATCTGCTGAAAAGTATGTTTCTGCTCCCAGCATCAAGATTTACAGTAATCAAGGCCCTCAGTCTTTTCTGAAAATAAATGTGTAGTCCTGTATAAAAAAACAATAAAAATAAATAAATACGACTGCATTGTCTGGAGGCGCCACCGTTTATTTATCCATTCCCCTCCTGACAGGCATCTGGGTAGCTTCCGAGTCTCTGCAGTTCAGAGTAAAGCTGCTATAAATAAATACCCATGTGCAGGTTTTTGTGTGGACAGGAGTTTTCAGCTCCTTTGGGTAAAGACCAAGGAGCAGGATGGTTGGGCTGTAGAGTAAGAAAGCATGTTTAGTTTTGTAAGAAACTGTCAAATTGTCTTCCAAAGTGGCTGAACAATTTTGCAACCAGCAATAAGTGAGAATTCTTTTTTTCTTTTAATCCTCACCCAAGGATATGTTTATCAATTTCAGAGAGAGGAAGGGGGGTAGGGGGAGGGAGAGAGAGGGAGGAGGAAGAGGAAGAGGAAGAGGAGGAGGAGGAGGAGGAGGAGGAGGAGAGAGAAAGAGAGAGAGAGGGATTGTTTCCTTCCCACTTTATCACTTAGCAAATTTCGGGGGTTTTAGGAGCTCTTTGCCAGAAAGAGAACAAAGACCAAATATATATTTCTTCTTAAAAAATCACAGTGTCCCAATCAGGGGTGAATTGAAATAAAGTCAGATTGGGGGGTGTGGGGTGTGTGTTGTGTTTTTTTTTTTTTTTTTTTTTTGGTTTGTTTTTGCTGCAAAAAGCTGTATTGTTTCCATTCGGCCCAAGGCACGGGAGAGGGCTTCAGGGTGGTTAAAAGAATGGCTGGGGGTTTTCAGGGAGAGGCTCAGGCAAAAGGCAGACACCAGGGGGGTGCAGAGGGGCCCCTCAAAGGCCTCTGGGCTCCACGGGCTCCCGGTCGTGCCTGGGGGTGAGCCTTTCCAAGAGATGCTCGCCCAGCCGAGCCTGGGGCCGGCCGCCTGCGGAGGTGAGTCAGGTGTGGCCCATCTTCCTGAGGAGTTTCACCTGCTCACCCAGGCAGTGTTCTCCAGGAAGTCACAGAGCTGGGGGTCGTGGGGGCAGCACCAGGGCCTGCAGCTCCACCAGGGCCTGGGTCAGGTTCCCCTCCACGGCCGCGGCGTCCTGAGTTGTGCCCACTCCTCCCGGGAAGGCCTCCGCACGTCCTGGAAGAGGATGTGGCCACCTCGCTGGTTTTGCACATTTAAGAGCCGCTCAGTGCCCTCGCGCTTCTTCTCCGCCATCTCGCGGGAGAAGTGGGCCGCGCCCTCGAGAGCCACATGGTCGCGGTGGAAATGGAAGCCCGGAGAGGTGGGTGTGGGGCCCGCGGAAGCAGGCTGGCCAGGCGGTTGACCGCAGCCTCGGCCTCGGTGGAGAAATTCTGACGAATCTGGGAGCTCAAGGCTGTTGGGCAATAGGAGTTCAAGTGGGTAAAAACCCGGTGTGTTGGCTGGTCTTGAAGGTGGTTCTGAAGGTGGTGACTGGATGAGACGCCGGGGGCGGTCAGAGGCCGGAGGCTGGGAGAAGGGGCGTCCCTGGGTCTGTTCCGCCCCAACACGGCTGAAGCAGGAGACAGACCGGGACCGCCCCTCGGGCACCGCCGGACTTTGGTTTCGATGTTTTTAGCGCTAACCATGGTCAAGTCCTACTTTCCCTCCGCCCCACAGGGCACGCCCATGGCACCTGGGGAACTTCAAACCTGGGGCCGCAGCCCTCACTCGAGAATTTGCCCTCATTCCACCCCAGACTGGTCTGAAGGGCCCACGCACTTGGTAGGAGCCGCTTGTGCCCACCTGCTCTCCACGGAGTCCGTTGTGGGATTAATAAGCTGCTTTCAAATATTCCTGTTGTGTGGAATGTCATCAGCCTCGATGGCTGAGCTATTAATTGGGAGTGAGCCCGTCGCATTTTCATGGAGTGACCACAAAATAACTGCTGAACACTTGGCATGATCCAGGCTGGGACTGCCAACTTCTGAGATTTTTTTTTTTAAATATTTTATTGATTTTTTACAGAGAGGAAGGGAGAGGGATAGAGTTAGAAACATCCATGAGAGAGAAACATCGATCAGCTGCCTCCTACACACCCCCCACTGGGGATGTGCCCGCAACCAAGGCACATGTCCTTGACTGGAATCGAACCTGGGGCCTTTCAGTCTGCAGGCTGACGCTCTATCCACTGAGCCAAACTGCTTAGGGCATTGATACCTTTTTTTTAAAAAATATATTTTTATTGATTTCCCAGAGGAAGGGGAGGGAGAGAGCGATAGAGACATCAGTGATGAGAGAGAATCATTGGTAGGCTGCCTCCTATATGCCCTCTACTGCGGATTGCGCCTGCACCTGGGTGTGTTTCCTGGTTCATAGGTCGATGCTCAACCACTGACCACACCAGCCAGGCCTGAGGTCTTTCTTCTCTTGCGCTTGGTCTCAGAGCAGGAGCCTTGGCTTGTGGTGAGTGGACTGGTTCCCCACTTCCTGGATGAGCTTGCCTGTTTCACTGAGCTGTGTTCCACTCGCTGGTGCCTCCTGAGCCTGTTATGTATTTACTAGAGGCCCGATGCATGAAATCTGTGCAAACGTAGGCCTTCCTTTCCCTGACTGCCAGCACCGGCTTCCCTCTGGCACCTGGGACCCAGGCTTCCCTCACAGCCCTGGCTTCGTCCGGAAGGTCATCCAGAAGAACGTCCGGTCTAATTAGCATTTTATGCTTTTATTATTATAGATTATTATAGATGACCTGAGTCACTCTGGGGGAAGAGTACAAGATTGGGGCCCCCTTATCAGCATAAGGGTTCAGGGAAAGTCTCTTAACTCTGTGATGGTTGTGTGTCTCAACCGGGAGTGATCCCCATTCTGTAGGGCACTCAGGAAAACTGGTACCCTGTGCAACACGGGACCCCTGGGTGGTGACTGTGTAGTGTGAAGACCACCAGTAACTAGGTGACATGCTGGTCCATACTCTTCTTTAAAAAATATTTTTTGTTGATTTTTTACAGAGAGGAAGGGAGAGGGATGGAGAGTTAGAAACATTGATGAGAGGGAAACATGGATCAGCTGCCTCTTGCACACTCCCTACTGGGGATGTGCCAGCAACCAAGGTACATGCCCTTGACCGGAATAGAACCTGGGACCTTTCAGTCTGCAGGCCAATGCTCTATCCACTGAGCTAAACCAGTTAGGGCCATACTCTTTTTCTTAAAAAAAAAAAATATTTTTATTGATTTCAGAGAAGGAGAGAGAGATAGAAACATTAATGATGAGAGAGAATCATTAATCAGCTGCCTCTTGCACGCTCCCGACTGGGGATGAAGCCCACAACCCAGGCATGTGCCCTTGACCAGAATCGAACCCGGGACCCTTCAGTCTGCAGGCTGACGCTCCATCCACTGAGCCAAACGGGCCAGGGCTCTGGTCCATACTCTTAAGAACAGATGGCCCATTGGGACCCTCCTAGGCCTAAATGCCTTTGCAGCTGCTGCCCCCGCCCCCGCCCATACCTCTGCTAGTTACGGTGAGAAATAATTTCCAGGTTCTAATTCTCAGCATAAGTGAAAATGTGCAAGGTGTCCGGGGGCACCAATACTTAGGGAAATGGCCCCACAGGTTTCCCCCGGGCCCTCCTAGAGGGCAGAGGGTACATGGGCAGGAAATGACTCAGCAGGCCTGCGTTGCTCAAACCCACACATTCCCAAGACAGGCCTGTCTTCAAGTTACCCCTGAGCCTCTGGGCTCTTCTGCAGTGTGTGTGTGCCTGAGGCCTTTGCAGATTGGACCTGTACCCTTTCATGGCAACAAGCTGTAGCTATTTCTGAGTCCTGTGAGTCCGAGGGAATCCTCAAGCCTGAGGTGGTTTGGGGACCCTGATACACTAGAAGCTGATGGGATCAGGTGACTATGGGTCCTCTTCGGTGCTGCTGCAGATAAACATGCTAAAGGGAGTCTTTGCTCCCAACCTCAGTCCAGGACCCATAAAGCCATCTGTCTATAATAATAAAAGCATAATATGCTCATTAGACCAAACGTCCTTCCAGATGACCTTCCGGACAAAGCTGGGCTGTGAGGGAAGCCTGGGTCCCAGGTGCCAGAGGGAAGCCAGAGCCGGCAGCTGGGGGAAGGAAGGCCTACTCTTGCAGGAATTTCATGCATCAGGCCTCTAGCCTATATAATAAGAGCCTAAGCAACTATTAATGGCTATGACGTGCACAGACCACCAGGGGGCAGATGCTCAACGCAGGAGCTGTCCCCTAGTGGTCAGTGTGCTCCCACGCTCCCACAGTGGGAGTGCTGCTCAGCCAGAAGCCCGGCTCACAGCTGGCGAGCGCAGCAGCAGTGGCAGAAGCATCTCCAGCCTCTGTGGCAGCGCTAAGGAGCAGTGAGCCAAGTGGTAAGGAGCAGTGAGCAGGCAGGCAGTAAGGAGTGAGGGGTCCTGGACTGCGAGAGGGATGTCCAACTGCCAGCTGAGGCCCGCTCCCTGCAGGCAGACATCCCCCAAGGGCTCCCAGACTGCCAGAGGGTGCAGGCTGGGCTGAGGGATTCCCACCCCCCCGCTTTCCCCCAGGGCACGAATTTTGTGCACCAGGCTTCTAGTAGAGGAAATGATCCCCATGAGGTGTGTGTGACCTAATCCGATGGTATTGCCTGGGCTCCCTGCAGGAAGATGCGTGCTATTGTGAGCAGTGGGAGAGGATGCCCCGGAGCCAACTCCAAAACCACCCCCAAAAGAACTGCACAAGGGGAGGAACCCAAACCAGAAATAGACTTCTCTGACTTGACTCAATTGGAAAGTCAACATGTTACTGGGAGAACTGACGCAATTAGACTATGAAAAGGGTGTAACTGGTTTTGTGCCTAAGTGATCTTGGCTCTGAATTAGCTTGAACTTCTGCTGAGAGGTGCAGATGGGTCTGCGTATCTGTGGTCCGCCGATAAGTAATCACAGGCCACTGGGCTTGGGGAGGTGGATGTGCCGTTTCCGCCTGCCCCAGCACTCACAGGAGGGATGCCCATCTTTTTTCTCGCTCCAGCAGGTGCTCAAGGCATGAAAAATAGCCCACCTGCCTGGCCAGCGTGGCTCAGTGGTTGATCCAATTCCCCGTCAGGGCACATGCCCGGGTTGCAGGCTCGATCCCCAGTGTGAGGTGTGCAGGAGGCAGCCAATCCATGAGTCTCTCTCATCATTGATATTTCTCTCTCTCCCTCTCCCTTCCTCTCTGAAACAAATAAAAATATATTTTAAAAAGCCCACCCTCTTCCAACCCTAACTCCTACCCTATCCAACCTCTAAACACCCTAGGCCTCGCCCTCTTTCCTATCCCCCCAAAACCTAACCCAAACCCCACCCCCAACCCTGATCCTAACTAGTACACAGACTAGTCACTCCGGACTAGGCAAAGTGCCTGCAGTGCCAGGAAGGCCCCTGTGTTGCTGGGGAAGGGAAGTGAGAGAGGCAGGCCAGCGCCCTCCTTTCACTTACAGTGTCTGTGGCTTCCTCCGGCACCTGGAGGCAAACTGGCAAGAAACGTGGTTTGTTGCCAAGCCCCAGAATCGTGGGGGCCTGACTGGGACAATATGCGTGCTCTCCCTCCTGCTTCTCTCAGACACAGCTTTGGTCAGGACAGAAAAGTGTCCTTCTGGAGCAGTATCACAGGGAGCGACGGACCCTATACGTCACTGTTCACAGTGGAAATTGCTCATTGTACTGATTGCAAGAGATAAGTACCTGTCGTTTTCCATGATTCAGAGATGACAAGTCCGTCCTAACCCACCATCTAGAAAGCGACAGCACCTGGTGCATCTCCTTGCTGATGCCCATATCAGGGGATCTTCCCAGCCACCATGCCATGGTCTGGGGGAGGCCCCCACCCCCACACTTATTTTTATTTACGTATTTACTTCTGTTGTTTAATCCTCACCTGAGGATTTTTAAAAAAATTTTTAAAGATATTTTATTGATTTTTTACAGAGGGGAAGGGAGAGGGATAGCGAGCTAGAAACATCGATGAGAGAGACATCGATCAGCTGCCTCCTGCACGCCCCCTACTGGGGATGTGCCCGCAACCCAGGTACATGCCCTTGACCGGAATCGAACCTGGGACCCTTCAGTCCGCAGGCTGATGCTCTATCCACTGAGCCAACCGGTTAGGGCTGAGGATATTTTTTCCACTGCTTTTCTGAGAGTGGAGCAGGGGGGCGGGGAGGACAGAAAAAAAGGGAAACATGCATGTGAAGGAAACACATCCATTGGCTGCCTCCTGTACGCACCCCAACCAGGGGCAGGGAGCGAACCCACAACCCAGGTATGTGCCCTTGACCGGGAATCAAACTTGTGACCCTCTGGTCTATTGGCCGACGCTCTAACCACTGCTCAGTGGCTATTTATTTTTTTAATAAGGGGGAGGACAGTCCTATCGATGACGCCACTGAGGACTTGGCATGACCCTTCCGCCTGGGTACCGTCACAGGTGGTTTATTTCCAGGCCAAACTTGGAGTGAAATATTGGGCTCACTGCTGGGCAATTCCGCTCGTTGCACCCCAAGTTCTAGAAAAGCGAGTCCACACGCAGGAAACAGTGCGCCATTGCTAAGGGGGGTTTATTCCAATAACACAAAGCTGGTGTGAGAAAATCTCTATGAACTCAACTGTACCTCCGTAACAAGGAAGGAAACCCGTATAATCATTTCTGAGATAAGCCAAGGTTTGGTCAAATTCGGCATCGAATGCTGATTTTTCAAAGCCTCAACAGCCCAGCCAGGTATCTCCGTTGGTTAGAGCATCGTCCTGATACGCCAAGGTTGCGGGTCCAATGTCTGGTCAGGGGACATGGGAGAACCAACCAGTGAGTGTATAAATAAATGGAACACCAAATCCATGTCTTTCTCTCCCTTCCTCTCTCTCTCAAATTAATAATTAAAAAACGTTTTAGGTATTAGCATAACCCAGTGGTCGGCAAACTGCGGCTTGCGAGCCACATGTGGCTCCCGAGCCGCGGTTTGCCGCTCTGTTGACTACTGAGTTTGCCGACCACTGCCTTAGGGAAAAACACTTAAAAAAAACATTTTAATAATGTACTAATGTCTTTAACCTGAAGTCAAAACTTCTGGATGAGGGTAATGCCTTACAGCAGTGGTCGGCAAACTCATTAGTCAACAGAGCGGCAAACCGCGGCTCGGGAGCCGCAGTTTGCTGACCACTGGCATAACCAATGGACACTGGGGCGATGGGGGCTTGCCCGGGGGAAAAGGAGACATATGTAAAACTTTATAGACAAAAAAAAAAAAGTTTTTGCAAACTAGGCCCATAAAGGTAATTCATTAATGTACACCATCGGTCTGGACAAGGGCTGGCGATTTCCGAATAGTGAAATGCTAGCTCTGTTTCCCTTCAAGTCCGAATAAACACCGGGTGCTGTACCAGCGAGGAGGGCAGCCGCTGTGCGGACTGAGGCCGTTTCTTTCTCTTACACAGCAGGAACTCAGGGACTTGAATGTCGGTGCCGAAACAGTCGCTCAAAAATTTCATCCAAGCCCTAGGATCCTTCTAGTTTTCCATTTCACTGTGTGTGGCTTTTGTCAATTGCCTCAAGGTTGTAAAACGACTACCACACCTCTGGGCGTTGCATCCAAGCTCCCGGCAGGAAGGAGGAAGGAATAATATTTCTATCAGGAAAGCAAAGGCTTTTTCTCCATCTCTGGCGGACCTCCCCTTGAGCCTCATGGGACAGAACTGGGCCGTGTGACCACCGCAGCTACAACTGAGTCTTACACCCAAAATGTTCCGAGATGGACACACATCTCCCTCCGATGACCACTGTCCCCAACACAGTGATGCTCTGGAAGTGCTGGCCAATGTGGGTGGTTTTTTATTTTCTTAATGTTTTTTTTTTGAGAAACAGCATTTGTTGTTCTACTTTTTTATGCATTTACTGTTCAGTTCTTGCATGTGCCCTGACCAGGGGTGGAACCCACACCTTGGTGTATTGGGATGACGCTCTAACCAACTGAGCCACCCAGCCGCAGCCCAATGTGGGTTTGAAAAAGAAATGAAATTAAAGGCTACTATATGGAAAGGAGAGGCAAGCTTCTTATTTCCAACTGCTATGACTGTTTACCTAGAAAACCCAATGAACTGAGAAGCTGTGAGACCTTAGAATAACTCAGTAAAGTTGTTAGGTATAAAATAAATATACAAGAAGATAGACATAATCAACAGTGGTCCTATATATAACAAAAACACCCAATTTACAAACTCCACAAAATCAGAATGAACTTAAGAATAAATGTGGGAACACTTACGTAGAAAACTGTAAAATTTTCCTGATGGTTAGAGGTAGATTGGAATGACGTGATCTACCACATTCTTTTATGTGAAGACAGTATTACATGGAACTCAATTTTTCACAAACTAGTCAATTCTAACCAAAATCCCAACGACATATGCAGGGGAAGGAAGAAGTTACGTGCCGAGACAGTGATACCTGGCTCCCTGGAAGAACAGATAAAACAGATCGTTTACCAGCCGCTGAAGATGTGGATGTTACGGGGAAGCATGGAGCTACAGTGAAAGGAAAGACAGGCCTATGAACAGTGAGGAATGCAATTCAACAACGACCCAGGGACCTTAAATTTTATATTCCAAATAGAGGGTTTAAGAGATAAATATAAAATAATCGAACCAAAAATAGACGTAAGAGAGAGGCTTTCTAAGAGCCAGAGAAACAGAAAGGAAAAAATCTAATAGACCTTATTACACAGAATTTTAAAACCTCTGTGCCGAAACCGGTTTGGCTCAGTGGATAGAGCGTCGGCCTGCAGGCTGAAAGGTCCCAGGTTCGATTCCGGTCAAGGGCATGTACCTGGGTTGCGGGCACATCCCCGGTGGGGGGCATGCAGGAGGCAGCTGATCGATGTTTCTAACTCTCTCTCTCTCTTCCTCTCTGTAAAAAATCAATAAATATATTAAAAACACCTCTGTACATAAAATAATGCAGTAACAAAGATAGAAAATGTGCTAAAGTAATATATATGAGTGTGTACATGTTGTATATATTTATTTGTATATGTATTTAAAAAACGGAATAGTGGACAAAAGATAGGAATAGACAATTCATATGAAAGGGGGAAAAGGTAGAAAAAAAAAAATGAATAACATTGTAATGTATCAAAATGCCAAAGAAGACAAGTGAGGAGATTGTGCGCTTGCTACGGTGCGCATATACTAAACCACTGGCGCTTCAGACGCACAGTAGACACAGGGCCCAGGACCTGTGAAGATGGTTTCGTTTCTTTTAAAAAGAAAAATTAGGATGATAATCATGACTCAGGCCTAGATTGTCTGTGTTTTCCCAGCGCAGATGTGATGTAGAACGTCTCCTATTTGTCATGGAGGAAGGGCCTGGGACTGCCAGGAGTCCCCAGGGTCCGCATGATGCCAGGCCAGCTCACAGACACTCGGAGGAAGGCGACGGCGCACAGGGCCCGGGCTCATGGCTGTGTCGTCACCGTGCCCTGAACAAAGTGCCCTGAACAAAGACCGTCCGGACATCCACTCTGAACAGTGCCTGTGTCCGGATGACGTGCAAGGACGTTCCTACCTGGCGGGCGCTGCTGATTGGTTCCTTGGTAAGGAAACAGGATTACTTCGCACACAACCAAAAACATACTGAAATGATTCCTTAAGCCAGTCGTCGGCAAACTGCGGCTCGCGAGCCACATGCGGCTCTTTGGCCCCTTGAGTGTGGCTCTTCCACAAAATACCACGGCCTGGGCAAGTCTCTTTTGAAGAAGTGGCGTTAGAGGAAGTTTAAGTTTAAAAAATTTGGCTCTCAAAAGAAATTTCAATCGTTGTACTGTTGATATTTGGCTCTGTTGGCTAATGAGTTTGCCGACCACTGCCTTAAGCTATTTGTTTCCTTTATCTCAAAAATTGCACTTCTAGAAATCTACTCTACGAAAATGCTGAAGTATAACCCAAAAATGCTACATGAAGAATGATTTATAATAGTGAGAAAAATAGAAATAACCTCAACAGCCAACAAGAGAATATCTAATAGAATACTATGCTTCCACTTAGAATTGTGACTCCACAGACAGGACAGTCAGTCACTTGGGAAAAAGTTCTATGTAGCTAAGTGGGGAAAGGAGATTAAAATGACATATCCACTATGATTAAAGATATGTAAAAATGCAATATGAAAAATTATCAAAGTGCGAAAGGCAGCTTTATTAAGAATTATGGGTGTTTTCTCTTTTATTCCACATTCTCTGAAATGTGGTTATCTTGCCTCCGTAATTTAGAAAGTATAAGAAAAAGCATTTCATAAACTATAGTGCTGTATACAAATGTCAAGTATTATCACTGAGAAGGCATCTTGAACTTGCTTAGAACTGAGTAGAAAGAACGTTAATTCCAGATGAACCGTGTCCTCCTGTCCCTGCAGGGAACATGGGGATGGTCTGGGGGAGGGGCTCCTCCCTCAGGGTTGCACTGATGAGCTGAGCTTCATGGTGAGGGGAGGCCCCGCAGGCACCCCAGCTTGGGGGGAAGGTGGACTTCTAGGCTCATCTGTCCCGACACTGCACCCATCCTCCCTGGACGCACGGGCACCGCCTGCGTGCTCCACTGCCACCATGACCCGGCGGCCAGGTGTGAGGCCGGCACGTCTGATGCTGACGGTGCTTCTGGGACATGGGTGCGGCCTCTAGCAAAGGACTCTGCGGCGGAGCCGCTTAGCAGGTGAGTCCAGGAAATTCCCTTTTTCCCAAACTCCCGCCTCTGAGATTATTCTCCTCGCCAGCAATACAATAATGTTTGCTTGGAGGCAATACTGTTCATAATTCTGGCTTTTAAAAAGTCTTCATGTTATTCTAAATATAATAGTTCACAGGTGAAATTCTTGATCTAAGTCAGGCCAGGAGCCTGAGGACATGACTGACAGACCTTTCTTTTACCTGCAGGAAAGACCGAATCCCTGGTCAGTCACTCCCAAACCCATCAGAGGAAACGGGACCCTGGGACATCAACCCGACCCTCCGGCAGGTGCGACCGCTCATGAGAGGGTGTCTGTTGTGGCACACACGCAGTCCTGTGCCGCAACAGACACCCTCTCACGTCCGTTCCTGTGAGTCCCTGTGCTTGCCATTCACCCGGGGAAGAAGCCAGAGGACACGCACACCATGTTAATTTCCAGGTTTGCCTCCCAGGGGGAAGTTCCTGCTGGCGGAGGGCGGAACCACGCACAGGAGCTCTGCCACGTCCAGCGAGTTCATGGGGTCCATGCCGCTCACACCCACGCCGCCTGCCCCCAGCAGGCTGCCGGGAACACAGTACGTGCTCAGCAAATGCTTGTTGAACTGGATGGCAAAGGGCTTCTCTTCGCGGTGCGTCCTCTGGTGCTCGGCGAGGTGGGTGCTCCAGCTGAACACTTGGCCACACTCGTTACATTTCAACGGCTTCTCCCCGGAGTGGGTTTTCTGATGTTTAATGAGGCAGTGATTCTGGCTAAAGGCTCTGCCGCACTGGCCGCATTTATAGGGCTTCTCCCCCGTGTGGATCCGCTGGTGCACGATGAGGGACGACTGGCAGCTGAAGGCCTTCCAGCACCGACTGCAGTCAAACGGCTTCTCCCCCGTGTGCACCCGCTGGTGCACGATGAGGTAGGAGTGGGAGCTGAAGGCCTTCCCACACTCGTTGCACTTGAAGGGCTTCTCCCCGCTGTGGATCCTCTGGTGCACGACCAGGTAGGAGTGGCAGATGAAGCCCTTCCCGCAGTCGCCGCACTTGAAGGGCTTCTCTCCCGTGTGGATCCTCTGGTGGAGGGTGAGGCGGGAACGGTTGTTGAAGGCCTTGGCGCAGTCGCTGCATTTGAAGGGCTTGTCGCCGTTGTGGATCTTCTCGTGCACGGTCAGGGACGAGTGGCAGGTGAAGGCCTTCCCGCACGCGGCACACTTGTAGGGCTTCTCTCCCGTGTGGATTCTGTGGTGCCGCGTCAGGTGCGTCCTCTGGTTGAAGGCCTTCCCGCACTCGCCGCACTTGTAGGGCTTCTCCCCGGTGTGGACCCGGAGGTGCATGCTGAGCAGCGAGCTGCAGCTGAAGGCCTTCTCGCAGCCCGTGCACTTGTAGGGCCTCTCGCCGGTGTGCGTCCTGTGGTGCACGTTCAGCGACGAGTGACAGCTGAAGGCCTTGCCGCACTCGCCGCAGAGGAAGGGCTTCTCCCCGGTGTGGATCCTCTGGTGCTCGATGAGGTTGGTCCTCCAGGTGAAGGCCTTGCCACACTCGCCGCACCGGTAGGCTTTCTCCCGGGCATGCCAGCGCTGGTGCAGGGTGAGGGACGAGCGCTGGCGGAAGGCTTTCCCGCACTGGCCACACGCGAAGAGCCCCTCCCCGGCCCCCGTGCTCGGATGCCTGGCGGGGGGTTGCCTGTGTTCACTGGACTTGCAGCTGTTCCTCCCTGTGCTGGGTGACAGCCCCCGGGGCTGGGTGACAGCCTCGCTGGACTGGCGATTCTCGGTGTGTCTGTGAGGAGACTCTCCGTTGGTAGGAATCAGAGTTCCTGTGCTCTGCTGGGCGGGGAGGAGGCACTTGAGGGGCAATGCCTCCGCAGACGACTCGTGTCCCTGCCGGCGCTCCTCTGTGGAAACCTCCCCACAGCCACAGCCGGGGGGCACGCTCCTCCAGAGCACAGCCTCACCTCCAGACAGAGCAGCCACTGGGCCCTCCCAGGCCCACCCAGCGCCTGGACCGAGGCTGTGGAGACAGGACCTCCCCGGCCCCTCCACCATCGACTCCTGTGCTGGCTCTTCCTTGCGGCTACCCTGCTGCTGACACAGCTCCTTCATCTCCGGCCTGGGCTCCCACGCTGTAAGAAGCGGAAATGCAGTTTTCTGTAAGCTGGCGAGGAGTGGCACTGGCACTCAGACTTGAGATCTGGCCAGGAGGTGCAGGTAAGCATAGAAAAGAGAGCAGAGACCAACAGAGGGCGCTCAAGAGCAGGGGTGGGAGGGGCACATGCATGGTAAGACAAGCAAGCAAGCAAGCTGGTAAGAAGGGCAAAGGGAAAGAAACAGGGAAAGGAGCCCCCGAAGGGAATTCCAAAAAGAGCCAGGGGGTCAAGGGCTCATGGATCTGATTCACTTTTTTTAAAAAAAAATATATTTTTGTTGATTTCAGAGAGGAAGGGAGAGGGAGAGAAACATCAATGATGAGAGAGAATCACTGATCGGCTGCCTCCTGTACGCCCCCCACTGGGGATCAAGCCCAAAACCCAGGCATGTGCCCTTGACCGGAATCGAACCAGGGACCCTTCAGTCCACAGGCCGACACTCCATCCACTGAGCCAACCACCTAGGGCTACGATTCACTTATTGAACCATCTACTGAGAGACTGTTGTGTGTCAGTGCTGGCTAGGATAAATGCACGTCCAAAAACCATAAATTTAAAATGTCCTGTTCTGGCGGTTGGTTAGAGTCTCATCCCAATATGCCAAGGTTGTGGGTTTGATCTCTGGTCAGGCACATATAAGAAGCAACCAATGAATGCATCAATAAGTGGAACCATAGCCCAGCTGGTGTGGCTCAATGGTTGACTGTTGACCTATGAACCAGGGGGTCATGGTTCGATTCCTGGTCAGGGCACATGCCCAGGTTGCGGGCTCGATCCCCAGTGTGGGCCGTGGAGGAGGCAGCCGATCAATAATTCTCTCTCATCACTGATGTTTCCATCTCTCTCCCTTCCTCTCTGAAATCAGTAAAAATACATATATTAAAAAAATTAGTGGAATAAATTGACGTTTTTCTCTCAAGTTAATAAAGAGACTCATTTACTTCATACCCTATAAAAAAAATTTAAGTGTCCCTTGTTCAAGAGGGGAAAAAGAACTCCCCACCCCTCCCTCTCTGAAATCAATAAAAGTATTTTTTTAAAACAGAAAAATTACTTCCGTCTCCTGCCAACAGAAGGCAGATGTCTTTGCCTGTTTCCTTACTGTATTCCCAGCACCGTGTCTGGGAAGGGAAGAGGGAGGGTTCTAGAACGGGCACTGAGCAGGTGCAGATGGAGCCGGGGCAGTGGACTGTGGAAGGAAAAGGGCTAAGATGGGAGGGCCACTTGGGGTGGTAGGAGGGGTGCTGGGGTGGGGGCTCCACATCCTTTCCTTGCACCCCCCCCCTCACCTGGACGAGCCCCTCCCAGCACTTCTCTGGGCACCTGCCACGGCTCTTCGCCTCGTTCCAGATGGGAGATCACTTCTGGCTTACTGACCGGAGGCCCTGCTTGTGGGGAGGAAGTGGCATGGCTGTGTGCTGCAGCTCTCTCTCCAGAACCAGCGATGTGACAGGAGAGCTCCCGGAACAGCACGAGGTGGCACAGAGAGGTGTGTGCCATCCCCGAGGATGGGGGTCCCAGAATGGGAACTCAAATGAGGCATGCATTCTGAGGAACCCACGGGTATTCCTCCCGCGCCCTGAGGAATCCATGGGTATCCCACACGCCCCCTTCTCCCCGCCAATCTCCCTTGGAAAGCTCCAGGGCAGGTCAGGCTTCCAGGACGCTATCCTCCCTCTCCCTCTCGTTCTGGCTCGCCTTGTGTCCAGCCACACCTCCAGGCAAGGATGCCAGTAGCACCACAGAGACCACAACCCCCACACCAGGCTGGTGCTGAAGGGGGACTCAGTCATACCTGTGGTGTGGCACAATGCCCAGACCACAGACTCCGAGCCTCGGGGAGCCTCTTACCCAGGGCCAGAAGGTTCTGGTAGTTCTCCAGCATCACATCCCGGTACAGGGCCCTCTGAGGCGAGTCCAGCTGGCCCCACTCCTCCTGGGTGAAGTCTACGGCCACATCCTTGAAGGTCACCGATTCCTGGGATGACACACGTTCTCAGTCACCCGGGGTGGGAGTGATCCCCATTGGGTTCATGCTTCCAAGGGAATTAGGGTTAACCGCGGTGACCTTCTCCCAAGCATGGAAGGTTGTGCTTAGACATCATCTGTCACACAGTCCCACATACACACCACAGCTGGGCCAGGAATCACCATCTGGACCCGAAGGGCCCGGCTCACTGGGCAGCCCCTGTGCCTGCCATGCTGGACAGAAAGCTGCTGTGAGAAGTTCTGGGTAAGAATGTCAAACTGAGAGAACTTGAGAGAATAACACAAAGAACCCAGAAACCTTGTGCAAATCTCACGCTGCCAAAAGCCCTGGCCCTGAGGAAGCAAACCCTGGGCTTACCAGCAAGTTCCGAGCCTAAGAGACCAAAGGAGCTGAAGCATCCATCTTATATAAAAACTGCTGTTGGAGATTTTAACTCTGCTATTTGGCTTCTGTAGATGCTTGCTTAAATAATAAGGAAAATAAGACTACCCCCACTTCAGAGAGGCCACTAAACCTTCCCCGGACGAAGTTATCAGTGCTGGCGCCAGGCCAGGCCTTTGGTTGAGGTCTCAAGGCCCCAGCACACAGGGGCTCTTTAAGAACTTGCAAAGGGGCCGGAAACACCCCATATTTGGAAGACAAAGAAGGTAAAAACATATAAATAGGGAAAGTTCCTCCATATTGGGGCCCAGAATTTGAGAGACATTTTCCTCTGGACCTGCGCGTTAATAAATGTAACTCCATCTCTCTAAGGATTGCTTGGTTCTTCTCTGGTTTTCTGTAACACAGCTATTCCATGTCCTTCCTGCCTGGCCCTCCCTCCTTCCTACTGCACTCTGCTCCCCTGCCCTCCCAGGCCTGACTCCTGGCCCATCCCTCCTCCAAAGCCAGCCACTGAATGCAGGGTAACCCCTCCACCCACTTGGTCACTCTGGTTCCAAGTGTCACAAATGCCCCTAATGACCCTACCAGTACTCATGCCCTCACATCCTAGGCTCTTCTACCACCCGGGGCTCCTCACCTGCCCTGAGCCTCCAGGCTGTGGCCCCTAACAGTCTCCACACTCATGCTCCACCTCCCCTCCCCCCCCCACACACAATAAGCTCTCAAGGCCGCCAGAGCTCTGCCCTCAGGCAGCAAGGGTGGGCGGCTGCTTTGTAAGCAGCTGCTGACTAAATGCTTTTTCCAGATGCTGGTGCCATGGCCGCCTGGCTTAACTGCAGCTGGGATGTAGTTACGTTAAACGTAAGAGTGAAAAATAAACCAAGGGAGGGAAGTCTGGTTCCCACCTTGTAAGCATTTGCTGGGGAGTGGCTGGTGGGGCCATGCTCCCAGGGGCCACCAGACTCCTCGAGAAGCTCTGGACCCACATCAGCACCCAAAGTCAGGCGGGGGGTGCAGACTGTCAGCCTTGGGAAGAGGCCTCACACCTACCAGGTGCTTACTGGGTAGTCAGCAAAAGTGGGGACCCCCTCTGGGGTCACAGGAGTTTGACCTTTAGTTCTGAAAGTAGCTTATACTTTTTAACTTCTTTGTTGATTTTAGAGAGAGGTGATTGGGGGGGCGGAATATTGATTGGCTGTTCCACTTACACATTCATTGGTTGCTTTCTCGTATATGCCCTGACAGGGACTGAACCCACAACCTTGACGTATCAGGACGATGCTCTAACCAATGAGCTCCATGGCCAGGGCAGAATACATATTCTTTTCAAGTGCACACAGAACATTTACCAAGATAAACCACATTCTGGGCAATAAAATAGGTCGTAGTATATTTGAAAGAATTCAAATTATACCAAGTTCCTTTTCTGACTACCAGTGAATGAAATTAGAAATCCATAATAGAAAGACAACGGGAAAATCCCCCAAATGTTTGAAAATTAAACAACACGCTAGTAAAACAATGCATAGTTGAAGAAGAAATCACAACTATTTTGAACTAACAATGAAAATGCAACATAAAAGCCCTGACTGGTTTGGCTCAGTGGATAGAGCGTTGGCCTGCGGACTGAAGGGTCCCGGGTTCGATTCTGGTCAAGGGCATGTACCTTGGTTGCGGGCACATCCCCAGTATGGGGTGTGCAGGAGGCAGCTGATTGATGTTTCTTTCTCATGGATGTTTCTAACTCTCTATCCCTCTCCCTTCCTCTCTGTAAAAAAATCAATAAAATATATTTTTAAAAAAAGAAAAGAAAATGCAACATAAAATTTGTGGGATGTACCTAAGGCAGTGCTTACTAAGGGGGATATTTCCAGCAATGAATGCTGTATGGGGAGAGAAGAGTGTCAAATCAATATCCAAGATTCAACCTTAAGAAATCAGCATAAAAGAAGGAAATAATAAGGATCAGAAACCAACAAAAGGAGAACCAAGATGGCGGCGTATGTACTCGTGGCCTCCCACAGCCACATCAGAATGACAACTATAAAATACAGAACCACCATCAGTCAGAACCGCCTGAAAGCTGGCGGAGTGGAGGTCCTACAGCTAGAGAAGGAAAGAAACAAGCACAGAGACTGGTAGGAGGGGTGGAGGCCCAGAGTGAGCTGGTCCAGAACCACGTGTGCTGTTTTTAATCAGGAGGGAGATCGTATCTGCAGAGGCTGCTCGTGAGGAACAAGGGGTCCCGGATCCACACCAGACCCCCAGCCCAAGATCCCAGAGCTGGGAAGAGAAGTCCCTATAATTTCGGGCAGTAACAACCAGCAGGGATATGGCTGAGTGACATGGAGGCTGCTACAATCTCAGGTGTCCCTCTGAAAGGGACAGCACACAAACTTAGCCAGTCCCACTTCTTCCAAACTCCAGCACCAAGGGATGCGGATACATACAGGGAGGAACTGGACTGTCTGGCATCAGGGCAGGAACTCAGGGGTGGCTCTCACCCAGGTGGGGGTGCTCACAGGGGTCACTGTTCCTGTGCTGGGGGACTGCCCCTGTCCCAGGGCTGACTGGCAGCCATATCTGAGTCTCAACCAGCCTGGAGCACACTGTTTGCTCCGCCCTGGGGATTCCCTGAATTCTGCCCCACCCAGTTTGCAGCCCTACCCAAGCTGTTTGCAGCAGCTTTTCCATATGAATGGCCTGTCCTGGCTCAGGCTTCAGATTTTGCTAAAATCTCTCAAACAAGCTGCAGCTGGTGACAATGTGCCGCAAACCCGTCAATAAAAGGCTCAAGACCAGCACTAGCACCAGCCTGCCTTGCTTTACAGCCTGGCCTCACCTCCTGCATAGCAGCTCTCCCACTGTCTTTGCAGCTGGTCCTCACAGCCAATTGGCCTGGAGGTCAACTCCTCCCAGAAACACCAACAGCAATCAAGGCTCAACTACAAGACTGCACACAGCCCACACAGGTGCGCACCTAGAGTGCCCAGCTCAGGTGACGGGAGGCTGAGCCAGAAAGCTAAAGGAGTTCATCACCACCAAACCAGTATTATATGAAATGTTGAAGGCATTATTGAAGAAGGAGAGAGGAAGAGGAGGAGGAGGAGGAAGAGGGATAAAAAATATGAACAATAAAATGGCAACAAACATATCTATCAACAATCTAATCTAAAAATCAAAATAAATGAACAAGAAATCTAATGAACAAAATAAATTGGTGAATAAAACAGAATCAGAGGCATGAAAGCATAGAACAGACTGACGAATCTCAGAGAAGGGGAGTAGAAAGAGATTAACCAAAGATATTACCTATGGACACAGTAAGGGGTGAAGGCCTGGGGTGGGGTGGGAACCGGGTAGAAGGGGGAGTGTGTGTGTGTGTGTGTGTGGGAGGAGGACACCTGTAATACTATCAACAATAAAGATTAAAAGAAAAAAAAAAGAAACCAAGATAGCTTTTTTCCCAAAGATAGCTTTAAAAAAAATATATTAGATAAAAAAAAAATGTTTTTATTGATTTTAGAGGGACAAGAAGGCAGAGGGAAAGAGAGATGGAAACAGAGAGACATGGATCGGCTGCTTCCTGCATGCCCCTAATGGGGCTAGAGCTCACAACCCTGGGCATGTGCCCTGACCCGGAATTGAACTGTTGACCTCTTGGTGCATGGATTGACAATCATTGAGCCACACCAGCCAGACAAAAGATAGCTTTTTGAAAAAATCAGTAACATTGATTATCATATATTTAACATCTGATGGAAATGTTCTATGTCATGATTGTGGGGCTGGTTACACAACGGTATATACTTGCCCAAATTCATCAAATCCTACACTTAAAATTGAAGAACTTTATTGTATATAAATTATACCTCAATAAACCTGATGCAAAAAAATCCCACTGAGGAGGTGGGTGTGAGGACAGACGCTGAGAACACATCCATAACTGAGACACAGGAGAATGAAGCACAATGGTGCGGCATCAGCAGCGGGAAGGAGAAAATGGGCAGAAACACAGCTCCAGAGACCTCAGAATGTCGTGCTGCCCTGACCGGTTTGGCTCAGTGGACAGAGCACCGGCCTGCAGACTAAAGGGTCCCAGGTTCGATTCCAGTCAAGGGCATGTACCTGGGTTGCGGGCACATCCCCAATAGGGAGTGTGCAGGAGGCAGCTGATCGATGTTTCTCTCTCATCGATGTTTCTAGCTCTCTATCCCTCTCCCTTCCTCTCTGTAAAAAATCAATGAAGTGTGTGTGTGTGTGTGTGTATATATAATGTATATATATATAAATAAAAGAATGTAGTGCTGATGAGAGGGGCCTGTCAGAGGCCACATGGCTTTAGTGTGGGGCTGTCAATGAGCAAGAGCAGGGTGCAATCTGGGCCTTGCACAAGCCCCTCTTGGGAGGGGGTATGCCCAACCCACGGGGAGGAGACCATGTCAGGTGCGTCTTCATTCTGCGGGACAGGAAACAAAAAGCTCAGGGCATCTATGGAAATCAACGCACGCGTGATGACCAAACTAGCGGGGAAGGCGGACTGGACCCTGAGGATGTCCCAGGACAGCAGAACACTTGATCGTGAGTGTGAGACTGCTGGGGAGGCGCACTCAGGGGAGGATGCCAGTTACTCATGGATCTAAGAGGAGCACTCAGGAGAGGAGGCCAGTTACTCATGGATCTAAGAGGAGCACTCAGGAGAGGAGGCCACTTACGCATGGATCTAAGAAGCTGGTATTTTAAGAATAATTTCTATGCACAAGGGCATTACCTCGAGGTAGTCACTCACATGCATGTACACACACACATGCACATGTCGCACTTTGCTACATCATCTGAAAGTAAGATGCAAATACCATGACATCTCAGCCTACATTTTTCAGCTTGTATCTCCCAAGGACCTTCTCTTTAAGAAAAAAATTTTCCCCTTTATTGATTTTGAGAGAGGAAAAGAGGGATAGAGAGAAAGAAACATCAATGAGAGAGAAACATCATCAATTCACTACCTCCTGTACGCGCCCCCAATGCGACAGCCTGCAACCTAGGCATGTGCCCTGACCAGGAACTGAACCAGTGACCTCTTGGTTCATGGGTTAACGCCTAACCACTGAGCCACATCAGCCTGGCATCTCCTAAGGATATTCTTTTACACAATCACAGTGCCATCATCACACCCCCAAAATTTAATATTGATACAATATGACCTAAGATACAATCCATTTTCAAATTTCCTCAACTGTCCCAAACTGCCTTTGACGGAATTTTTGGATCTGTGAGGCATTGAGAATCATGTATTGCATTTGACTGTCATGTCTTCTGAGTATTTAACAGAATGACAGAACATTCTAACGCATTACAGAAGCTGGGCACATCTCACAGTACGTGTCTGATAGCTATTTCTAGCTGTCCGTAATCTTTCAAGTGGGGTTAACAGAATCACAAAATCCTAAAAAAGCCAATCCTCTAAGGGGCTTAATCGCAAGGAACAACAACAGCCTGTAATTATTGGAATCCAGAGTCTAGATCAGTGGTCGGCAAACTCATTAGTCAATAGAGTGGCAAACCACAGCTCTCGAGCCGCAGTTTGCCGACCACTGCTCTAACCTTTTCACTACCCTACACTCTCCTTATCAACCGTATCCTTCTAAATACTATGATGGGTAGGGGTAGTGTAGGTGGTAGAACAAAACCCTAGGTGTCTAAAGAAGGGTTTGGGTCCTGCTTAGCTGCGGAAGTGGCCCCAGAGCCAATTCCTTGCTGAGCCCCCAGATCCTCTAAAATTCCAAGTTTTACATGAAGGCCCCATATCAAGGGCCCAGTATAGAGGAAAAGCACCCAGGGACATACCCCCTACCATCACTCTTACCCCAGCACTGCAACACAGCCCTTCCTTTAGCTGTCCCACACCAGATTTCATACCAGAAAACTCCCCCAAACAGGTACAACCATCACCAACCTCGCCTGGGTCTTCATGTGGAGATGAGCAAAGTGATCTCGTGTGACCTACTTGTTGGAGGTCTGCTAAAACCACTCTTTGGAGCTCCTGGCACAGTGTGGGCGAGCAGGTCCTGGGCACTGACCCACCCATTGGGCTGCATTGGGCTGGAAGGGACACTCATCTTGAGGGCACCCTTGGGGCATCACCCGGAACTGTTCCCAAGCCCAGAGCTTCCTGAAGAAAGCTGCCAACCCTCTTCAGAAAGAACAAGATGTTAAAAAAAAAAAAAAAAAGACTACCAGCTGTAGCTAGTTTGGCTCAATGGATAGATAGTGTGGGCCTGCAGACTGAAGGGTCCCAGGTTCGATTCCAGTCAAGGGCATGTACCTTGGTTGCTGGCACATCCCCAGTGGGGGCTGCAGGAGGCAGCTGATTGATGTTACTCTCTCATCGATGTTTCTAGCTCTCTATCCCTCTCCCTTCCTCTCTGTAAAAAATCAATAAATAAAATATTTAAAAAACAAACAAAAAAACAGCAACACAAGATGTTCAGAAGTAACAAAAGACGGCCACTCACCTCGGACCTGGCTTCCAGGAGACCCTGACCCCATTTATCCTCTGGATTATCTTTGAGAAGAGCAAGGTCCCGAGAGGACAGAGCTGGGAAGGAGAAAGGAGTAACGGGCTGGTCAGTCATAGCCCTCAGGTGCTCTGACTGAGCCAAAAACCACTCCACACCTGGCACCCAGGAGAATCAGAGGAGTCAGGAACCACCCCCGCAGGTGGAGGGATCGAGTCCCAGTATGTGGCCTAATCTGATACAGAATCGGGGGTTAATTCTGCCACTCAGTGTCAGACACTCCCAGTAAGAAGGAAAACATTGCCATTTCCTCCCACTCATAAGCACGCTCCGGACAGTGGGAACAAATGGCTGGGCACGGTAGAAGCAGAAGCCCGACTCTGCTGGTGCTCTGGGAAGCCAGCCTGACCTCTCTGTCAGTCTCCTCAATTGCAAACCCACAGACCCACTGACTGAAAAGAGCCTATTGTACCTGTCTCCGGGGGCTTCGGGGCAGGGGTCTCCATAGCGGCCCTTGGTAGCGTCCCCCGGAGGCGTGGGCAGTTCTGCAGCCACCTGGGCCCCAGGCCAGGCCCAGAGGAGCGGGTCCTGCTCCTGGGGCTCTGGGACAGCGGCCTGGAGGGGGGCCCCGCGGGGTCGCGCCACGCACTCCCGGCTGCACGGTCACACAGGCCCTGGGCTCCGCCGAGGTCGGGGCCAGGCAGGCTTAGCAGGAGCCCCGCACCCCAGGCTGCGCTCACACCCCATCGCCGCGCCACACTCCTCCCGGGACTGCGCGCGGGGCCAGACAGGCCTGGGGCTCAGCCACCTGGAGACAGTGGGCGCGGAGCGGGACCGGCAGACGGACCCCGGGGCAGATGGACAGACTGACCGACGGACGGACGGATACGCGAAAGAGCCAACCTGCCTCCCACAAAAGGACAACGACCACCACAAAGGAGCAGCCTGGCATCTGCCGTGGGAAAGTGCGCCTGCGCGGACCGGACGCGAACTACAATTCCCCGGAACCTTTGTACCACGAAGACAACGCACTCCATTTCTCAGAGGGCGTCGGGGCACCAGAGTACCCCTGACATCCGGACTCCGACGAGTGTGTAGCGCATCCTTCTGGGCAATGTAGTTCCGGGACCTGAAACCTTGCGCCCTGGCCCAGACCCACTCACCGCCCTCCATTGCAGTGGTCGTTTCTTGTGTTCCCCGAAGGCATGGGCAGATCTGCAACCACCTGGGCCCCAGGTCAGACCCAGAGAAGCGGGTCCTGCTTCTGGGGCTCAGGAACAGCACCCTGCAGGGAAGGCCCGCGGGGTCGCACACGCACTCCCGGCTGCACTGTCACACTGGCCCTGCGCTCCGCGGAGGTGCGAACCAGGCAGCTCAGCAGGAGCCCCGCACCCCTGACTGTGCTCACATCCCACCGCCACGCCCCACGCAACCCGTCGCACACTCCTCTTGTGCACCATGCGCCGGGCCTGTGGCTCAGCCACCTGGAGCCAGCGGGCGTGGAGTGTTCGGCCAGCAGAGAGGCCGCGGGGCGGACGAACAGACCGAACGGACTGCTTCCCCACAAAAGCAACAGCCACAAAGGAGCAGGGCGGCGGTCGCCACGGGAAAGCGTGCCGGCACAGACACGACGCAAACTACTGCCCCCGGGAGCCTTTGCGCTTCGCTATCGGCCAACTCCATTTCCCAGAGGGCGTTGGAGTACCGGAGCTGCTCTGACGTATCGACCCTGTACAGCCTTCTGGGAAATGTAGTTTCGGTGTCGGAAACCATGAGCTCTGGTCCTGCCCCCAATTGGAGGAGTTACCATGCCCTAAACGTGGAATTGTCCTTTGTGTGTGTGGCTTTCCTATCTGTGTTGGCTCTGGCCCACCTCCATCTTTTTTTTTTTCTTCTTTTTTCTAATATATACTTTATTGACTTTTTACAGAGAGGAAGAGAGAGGGATAGAGAGTTAGAAACATCAATGAGAGAGAAATAGCGATCAGCTGCTTTCTGCACACCCCCTACTAGGGATGTGCCCACAACCAAGGTACATGCTCTTGACCGGAATCAAACCTGGGACCCTTCAGTCTGCAGGCCGACACTCTTATCCACTGAGCCAAACTGGTTAGGGCGGCCCACCTCCATCTTTACAGGAATGTCTCAGGTCCCTCCCTTAGGACTTTAGAGGTGGTGAGTGGGGCCGTAATGGTGTTTTCCAGGGGCCTTCCTAGGGACCCTGCCCATTCTGGAGAGAGGTACTTTGGAACCCCTTATGGGGGAAGGTGCAGGGGGAGGAGGAGTTAAAGCTCCAGCTCTTCTCTCAGACCAGGTGCCTCTGAGCTCACTCTCTCTCAAATCAATAAATAAACATTTAAAAGACAGGCCATCTGCAGCTCAGCGTCCAGACAGCAGAGCATTCCAGAATAGACAGACCTGCGCTTTAGGTCACAGGCCTCCCCTGCCACTGCATGTCCTCTCAGCCTCTGTCACCTCTACTGCCTTGTCATCTCCTGGCCAGCAGTCTCATTCTGGGATCTGAGAGGCGGCAACACAGGCGAGGCAACGGGGGCTGCAAAAGGTGAGCTAGGAGGGACTAACCCAGAACTGAATCCTGAGTAACGGCGCAAGCCAGACTCTCTGGCTTCGTCAGCAGAGGCCCTGCTACATGGCCTGTCCTTTGGGAACTCAAAGGACACAGGAGCCTTCCCTTCTTCTTCATTTTAAAAACATATTTTTATTGATTTCAGAGAGGAAAGGAGAGGGAGAGAGAGAGAGAAACATCAGTAATGAGAGAATCATGTATCGGCTGCCTCCTGCACACCCACAACTGGGGATCAAGCCTGCAACCCAGGCATGTGCCCTTGGCCGGAATCAAACCGGGGGACTCTTCAGTCCACAGGCAGAGGCTCTATTCACTGAGCAAAACCAGCTAGGGCGCCTTTCCTTCCTAAGAGTCCAATGCCCAGGGTCCAGGCCCTAGCCAAGCCGGCCTCATTCGCTCACCCTCCAAAGGCCCAGCCAGTCTAACACAGCCTAACAGTTGTGTTATGGTGGAAATGGAGTTCTTGGGGTTCCTTGAGGAAACAAGTTTCCTGAGCCTCCCATGGCGGGTGGGGTTTCGTGGAAAGCTTTATGGATGATGAAAAATTAAAGGGGTTCCCCTCAAAAGTCCCATCTATGTCCACCCTTGCCTCTCCTGGCTCTCATAGCCACGCCGGCTGTCTCCCACAGCCACATCTGCTGTCAGCAAATCTGGAGTCTCTACTGAGCCCTCTCCCCACACCCCTGGCCTCCTTGTTGATCCCTCCTGGGGTTCTTAGGGGTCTCCTTCATTTCACAGAACAGAACTTAATTTGAGCTCAGGGAGGGCAAAGCCTACAGGTCACACAGTCTGGATCTCACGGGCTCAGGAGGGAATCCAGGACTCTTTTGTCAGCAGTATTTTAATTACTGGGGCAGAGGGCAGGGGATGGTTAATGAGGCTCAAGGGATCAGCGGAGCCAGATGCTGGAGGGCCCAGCAGGCCAGGTGACTCAGGAGGAATGGGGCCACCTGAGGGGTTGACAGAGGGCCAAGTTCTCACCTCCGCCTCTGCACCTTCAGAGAGATAGGCTGTAATGAACAAATGAGTGAATGAATGAACTAATAAACAGAGGGTCTAAACAGAATGAACTAATAAACCCAGATTGTACTAATGAACTAATAAACCCAGGCCTCTTACAGTGGTTGGGGCCAGGTCTGCCAATGAACAGGGTCCATAGCACACCACCACCACCCCCCTACACACACACACGAAGCTGCACAGAGGCTAGGCCCCTGTAGGCCCTGAGATCCCAGTCCAGCCTGGATCTACACCAGGCCCTCCCTCTCCACAATTTGCTGGGGAGGCCCCATGGCACCCAAAGTCCTAACTAGCCCCTAGGGTGAAGTGAGAACAACATACTGGGTGGGGATACTGCCCCCCAGGGGGGCCCACAGTGCACTGTCCATGGCCCTGCAATGGGCAGCATTGCACGTGTGAAGGCATCAGGCAGTGGGGTGAGAAAGTGGTATAGGGCAGTGGTGAAGGGCTCCCATAGAAGATGGCAGGGACAGGAAAGGCAGCAGGGATGGCCATAAGGGCCTCAAATGCCAGGTAGAGGAGGTACACTGGCTGACCTGGATGGGTGAGGGAAGGGGGGAGGAAGTCCACCCCATAGAGGACCCTCAGCCCTAGGCTCCTTCACCCAGCTACTCCTCCACCCATGATTAGCATCACTGAGTACCACGTGACCCAAACCTGTGCTCAGGGACCCTTCTGCGGATCCAGGTGGACAGAGAACAGAAAGCCAGTTAAATTGATGGTGAGAGATGCTGTGGGGAAGGGGCCTGAATTACCTGGTTGGTGTGAGGTGGTCAAGGAAGGCTGCCAGGCAGAAGTGAGATGAATGAGATTGGCCAGGCACGTGGGGGTGGGGAGGACGTTCCTGCCAGGAGAACTGGCCTAAGCAAAGGCCCCGAGGGATGAAGGTTATTGGGTTAGAGGAGGGTTAAAAGTGTGGCTGAACATAAACAGTGTGAGATGGGCTGGGACCTCCAGCGCCTCCTGAGGGCAGGACACAGCCCAGAGCAAGGAGATCCCTAAAGCGTTTGAATGGGCCCTAGCTGGTTTGGTTCAGTGGATAGAGCGTCAGCCTGCGGACTGACGGGTCCCAGGTTCAATTCTGGCCAAGGGCACATGCCTGGGTTGCTGGCTCCATCCCCAGTGGGGGGCATGCAGGAGGCAGCTGATCAATGATTCTTTCATCATTGATGTTTCCATATCTCTCTCTCCCTCTCCCTTCCTCTCTAAAATCAATACAATATATTTAAAATTAAAAAAAGAGTTTGAATGGAAGTGTCCATGAGGATAGATTCCTGCAGCTGTGTGTGGGCTGTGGGGGACAGAGGAGGGAGATAATAGAGGCCTGGACTATGCTATGGAAGGAGGTGGCTCTAGCCAGTGAGGAGGGCTGCTGCGTCCATGACCACACCTGCTTTCCCTTGACTGATGTAGAGGTTGTGAGCTCGAATCCTGACTCTGGTCTCAACGCCTGGGCTTCTGCAACTCTTGATCCAAGCCCTGTCACCTCTGCCCAGAGGCTGGTCCCAGCCATTTGTTGGGACCACGGACAACATATCCGGGGAGAGGGAGGGGGCAATTCCAAAACACAAAGCCTGCGCTGTGACCCCACCCCCAATACCCCCTGGGGCTCTGCCACACCACGCGGGTCTCAGCCTTGCTGGGGATCTCCCGGGCCCAGGCAGGATCCCTCGAGGCCTCGGATGTCCCCCACAGCGGTCCCGGGGGCCCTCTCCACCGTGTATTGCTCAGGCCCCACGGTTGCTAGGCTGCGCACTGGGGCTCCGGCGAAGCTGGGCGCTGGTGTCACTGGTGCTGGCGGCTACAGTGCGGATGGCGGCAGAGTCGGGGCGCCCGTGGGCCCAGGCTCGCAGAGCGTACGGTGCAAGCCAGGCCCTGCAGCGCGGCGTGGACCGCCGGCGGGACCCCGGGCCCCAGCCCAATGGGCGGGGCCCTGAAGAAGCCCGCGCCCCAGGGCGTCTGGCTCGCCTGCGCGGCCAGCTCCGGGCTGAGGCGGAGGCGCGGGCCAACGCTCCCCGGCTGCTCCGGCTGGTGGAGCGCGCGGGGGCAGCGGCAGGGGCCAGAGACGAGGGTGCCAGGGTGCGGGAGGACGCGCGCAGCCGAGGCTCTGTGTGCTCGGTGTGCGGGGAACCACGCGGCGGGGCCACCTACCCGGCAGGCGTCCTGGAGGTGAGCGAGCGGCGGCTGCAGGAGGGCCTGGCGGCCGTGCGTGCGGAGCTGGGAGCGGGGCTCGAGGCGCTGCGCATGGAGCTGCGGGCCGAACTGGAAGCCCTGCGCGCGCTGCTGCCGCCACCGCCACCCGTCCGCCGCGAGCCCCGCGCCGCGCCCCGCGGCCCGGCCCTGCTGCGGGCGCTCGGCACCGTGAACGCCCTGGCCGCGATCACCAGGCCCACGGACGACGCCTCGGACGGCCCCGCGAACCAGGCCCCTGCCCGGAAGAACCTGAAGAAGACGCCGGTGCCCCCCGGGGCCCCGCAGGGTGGTGGGGATTGAGGGTGGCCGCACTGAGGGTGAGCTAGGTGCAGTGCTGGCGGCCCCACTGGCGGAGGGGTGAATGGACAGATCTGTCCCCTCGTGGACCTGGCTCAGTGCAGCCAGCGATAACTTCTGGAAACCGAGCCGGGCTGGAGGAGGTCCCGAGCCCCTTTTGGCCTTTGAGCTGGGCCATGTTTGGTCCTGGGGTATGTCGGCCTCCAGGGAGAGCCAAGAGCTTGCAGCAAGTGGACCCCTCGGGCTAGGAGGAGGGCGTTGCAGGGTTGTTTTTTCTTTTCTTTAAGGGTTTGGGGAAAAGGCCGGGCCTCCATGCACTGGGATATGGAGTGTGACCACACACTAAGCAGCAGACACCTAGGACACATGGGCTGCTGGAACACTGTCACCTGGATACAGTACCACTCAGATCAGTGTCACCTAGATATACAACCACATCACAGGCACCAGCTGCACAGCAGCCTGACTCTGGCCAGCTTCACTCCACTGACCGCCAGAACTGGCCCCCCACAGGACAGCGCGGCTGTACAGAGGCATCGGGTCAGCGGCCACACCTGCACTCTCAGCTTTGCTTTGGACATTGACACCGAGGACACCTATCCCCTCATTTAGCCTCCCACAGGCAGTCACCTGGACGCCGGTGTCTCTTCAGAAAGGGTCATGTACACTCAGACTCCACAGGCGAAGCTCCCAGAGTGTCATATGGGTGCAGCTGTCCCTGTCCCCAGGACCCACCCATCCAGGGCAGCCTGCAGTAGAACCTGGACCCAGTGCTTCTCCCCTCCTGGCCTCCAGGAAACGTTACCTGGAGTCTGCCTTTAACCACTCAGTGACCTGGGGTCAGTGCCCGCTCATTTTTGAAATAAAATGTGTAACCTTAGCCTTTAGCAGGTGGTGGTGTTTTAATCTATTTTATTCATTCATTCCTGACCTGAAGATATGTTTTTATTGATTTTTAGAGAGAAAGGGAGGAGGAGAGGGAGAAATATCGATCCGAGACAGAAATATCTGGTTGCTTTCTGTACGTGCCCCAACTGGGGATAGAACCCACAACCTAAGTATGTGCCCTGACAGGGGATTGAACCCACAACCTTTTGGTGCACTGGATGATGTTCCAACCAGCCGAGCCACCTGGTCAGGGCAGGGGGTATGTCTGGAACCTGCTAACGTTTCTCCTTTCATCTAACCAGGGATTCAGACAGTGTGTAGGTTGGAAGTGGGGGTGCTTCTCCCTCTGAGACCTGGGGGTTCTGGATGGGGCTCTGAAACTGGCTGTGGTGGGGTAGTGGAGGGTCACTTAGGGGTCTCTCTCATATGAATAGCATGAAGGAATGACCAGCCCACATGTGAGCTGGTGGTGGGAGTCCCCACTGTAGGTAGGTGGCCATGTGCCAGGAGATCCTTCCGCTCTCTTTCCCTGTGGGGCAATCTGCCTGCAGGTGACTATGTGTCACCCAGCGGGGCCTAGGTCAGGGGGTGGGGAGCGGGGATTCAGAGTCCCTGGTGCTCACCCTCCGAGTTCGCCCACACCACCTGCAACACTGTGAGGAAGGTGAGCGTGAAGTCAGGGGACATGGTGCGGCTGCTGTAGAGACTTGGCAGGAATGGGAAGCGTGGAGGCTGGTGCAGCCAGGCAGCTGTATATGTATTGGCCAGGTGGGCGTGGCTACATTCTGTAGGCTTTCAATGTGGGTCAGAAGGGCAGTGTCCAGGCAGGGCCAACAGCAGGGAAGCGGGAGCTCTGGGCTCACCAGGCTCTGATACTAGGGATACATGCCAGTAACAATTGCCATTTCCTGGAGCTAGAAGCTCATCCCCCATTAACCCTCCTAGGAGTGAGAGCTCTAAAGATGCCCATTTACAGGGACCAGGAGTGACAAGGCAAGGCCATCAAGATGGAAATTCAAGGGAGAAGGCACCTGGATCCTAGAGGCCTTGACTTGAGGGGCTGGAATGGGGAGGGCATAGGAGGGTCTCCTACACTGGAGCAGCCTAGGACACCCCAAGACCAGATGTCCTCTGACCAGCTCCCCCATGGACCCAGTGTGTGACAGAGCTCTGCTTTACTCTACCTCCTTCGGAGGACCACCCCAAAAACAGGTCTCCAGAAAGCCCAGGTCAGTGAGGGGACTGGCCTTCCTCAGCAGTTGTGGAGAGGACCCCAGGCTGGGTCCGAGCCACAGTTCACTCTCCTGGAAAGTGAGGCTCTGATTTCTTCCAGGGTGGCCAGGAGAGAAGGCAACACTTTCTGGAAAGGGCTCCGTGCGCCCACAGGTGTGAACATGACTGGGTGTGTGTGAGGTGAGGGATAGGTCTGCACCTTGCGCCTCTCCAATCCCCAGAGGGCTGGGCTCTTCCCACTTTGGGGAACAGCGTGTTGTACCCAGTGGAGCTGTCCTCGGTGCTGACAGCACCCAGGGCGCCCAGGACAGCCTGCCATCCCACAGAAGTGTTCAGGAACGAGGAGCCACCTCCTTGAAGCTCCTATCCCCTCCAAGGGACTCACTGGCTCCTTTCCTAACCCAGCCCTGCCTGAGGCCCTCTGGCCAGGAGGCTGGGTTAGGAAAATGAGCACAAAGACCTGCCGAAGGTTGAGTCCCCTGGGTGCCCTCCTGTCCCACATCATGTCCTAGGAAATGACTGAAAGGACCACTGAGGAAAGAAGGGACAGAGGGGTCTCAGAGCCCCAAGCCAGCCCCTTCCCCCCCATCTCTGCCCTGTGCCTTGGCTCCATCTTGGCCAGAGCCTCCCACTCCCAACATGAGTGACACCAAGGACTGACTACGCCTCTTCCAGAACTCAAATTTATTTGGCATTTGGATGAAATGGTTCTCACAGCATCTTAAGGATTAGTGCCAACCTAACCAAAAATAAACCCAAACTAAAACCCTTAGTGAAAGGAAAACATGAAAAACAGGCATTGAGACAATGTACAGATTCGACTCCCACCTCCACTAGGCAGGTCAGGTCCTGGGGGAGGAGGCCCTCCCGAGACCTTAGCCTGTCCCTCTGGAGGCCCAGTGTGCCATGGGGTGGGGAGCCCTCCTCTCACAGGAACACAAGAGTCTCAGCCAGGGTTGGACCTGGAGCACTATCAGATCTTACAAAGGGCGGTGACTGGACAGGAGGCCCAGGTCAACGGGTAACCACAGCTTTCCCCGATGCCCTCACAACCACCTTCAAGCAGAACTCAGCTCTGGGAGACAGTGGGCAGCAGGCAGCCTTCTGCCCAGCCCAAGAATGCCAGTAGGCTGAACACTCTGGGCCCACCCTCTGCAGCCCCCATGATCTGATTCAGGGCATCCTCTTAGAGCCTCCTGCACACCCGTCCCCAGCAATCTTTCAGTCCATAAGAGTTCCCCAGTCACACCTCTAGTACCAGCCACTGCCCTGTATGCACAGGTGAAGCCTGGGCCAGAGACACTGGGATAAGAGGACCTGGTGCTGTGGGGGCCAGACCCTACAGGATTCCGTTGGGGTGGTAATTTCAAAGTAGGTCCACTCAGGACCCTAACCCAGCACCCACAAGGCTGTGACTGCTGCTCTGGAAATTGGCTGCCCTGTGTCCAGCACATGTTGGAGGCACCACACACTTCCTGCTTTGTTTTTAGCAGCCAGCATGGGCACATGTTCCCAGGATGCCCTTCTCAAAGTAGCAGCCACTCTGTCTTCTGCAGGCGGAGCCCAAGGACAGGCAGTTCAGTGACAAAACTCACATCTCTGGTCAGCCTTATGGGACAACTCAAGAACAAAACTGGTTTCCAACCAAAGTATGGGAATGTGCCTAGAACTGAGGTCTGTCGTCAGACCACCATGGAAGCACCCACTGAAAGCTCTCCCCTTGCTGCATGCTGGTACAGAAAGGCGGAGAAGAGGACCAGGAGCTGGGCGGCTGGGTTAGGAAGATGAGCATGAAAACCTGCCTCCAAAGAGGCACAGACCCGGCCATGCCTCAGTGCCCCCAAGAGGCCATGTTGGCCCAGGAAATTGAAGATTGAGTTCCTGTGTACCATCACCACCTGCAAACACTTGGACATATACTTACACACACACACACACACAGACACACGCAAAAAAGATCTAGACATTCAACGTAGAAAAGATATGGATGTGCTAAAAAATCGCACAGAACCCGCTTAATCTCCAAACCTCAGAAATGCTAAAAGCCTGGTGTCAGGAGACAAGACCACTGCTCAGGAGTAGGCAACAGGGTCCCTCAGTCAAAAGGCCCCTGAGCAGGGCACCCAGCACCCTGTGCTAAGGACAGGAAGGTGGCATGCAGCCACCAGGCACTCAGCTCTAGTAGTGATGGTGATGTGCAAGAAGTGGACTTTCAGGAGGTGGACACAGCCCAGGATGATAATTTCAGCCACCCTTCCCCACAATTAACCCTTTATGGCACAAAAGAGGGGGGTGGGGGCAGGCCTGGTCCAGGGGCAAATTCAATAGGAGGGGGCTCCAGAGGGTAACAGAGAGGAGCTGGCTCAGCCCTCAAGCCCCAGTGAAGGATCCAGGGCCAGGACACTCATGCATGGCTAAGGGCCTCAGCCCAGCTCCAGAGCTGCCTCCTGGGGGCCATGCACAGTAATGTTAGGGAGAAATCCAACGGATTAGGGATAGGGATTTCTGGCACGGAACTGGGCTTTGCAGAGCCCCACTGGAAAGACAGAGTGCAGTTCAACCTCCTTCCAAGCTTCCCTTCTTAGGGCCTTGGGCACCAGAGCTAAGGCAGGGTCACCCTCGATGTTCAAGCTAGACCTGTGAGGGGCCATCCTCAGAGCAGCCACTGGAGCAACTCTCAAGGCTGTCTGCCCTGAAGCACTCACTGCCGAGAATCCTGATAGTCCACCAACACTGGTGCCCAGAAGTGCCTTCCTGAGCAGTGGCCAGTGAGGCACACTGTGGCAGCTCTGGGGCTTGCTGGCTGGGCAGCAGGCTCCTCTGAACGTGCTGCCATGAGCAAACCCACCAAAGTCTGGTGTGCTCTGGCCTCCACCCAGGCCCACAGTACCTTCTTTGTTCCCTACTTCTGAAACATGTGACATGAACAAACTGTCATTCTTCTGTCATTTAAAAAGAAAAAGACAGTGACCCAAAGCTATGCATGTTTTTGAAGCCCTCAAGGAGACTTGATGCAGGTGCTCGCTCCCTTGGGAGGCTAGCACAGTCTCTAAACGCATGTGCACACCTACAGGGGAGTGCGTGCAGCGTGCAGCTGAGTCCAGGCTCACATAGGGCCCTTCAAGTCTCCATGGGAATCAGTTTCCTTGACAGCAAACAGGTGCTCCATGCTCGTTGGGGCCATGGGCTGGGCATCCTCTACACCACGGTATTGAGGGAACTGCGGCTGTGGCAGCCAACTCCTGGCAGTGCCTCTGTGGCTGGGGGCGACCCACTCTGGGCAGGGTCGGGGGGCACGAGCAGGATGCTGCTGCTGTTGGCTGAGTCTTCCAGGTCTGCCAGGGTGACCCCTGCAGAGGGCAGAGGCTGCTCCAGGCACCGGGGTGACACACCTTCACTGTCACCATCCCCAGGGGTCGGCGGGCTGGCCTCTGCTGGCTCAAAAGCATCATCATCTATAGGAGGAGACAGAGGGGTGTCAGCAGGGTGGTGGGTGGGCCTGGTATGAGGGAAGAGGGTACGGAGACAGAAATGGGGGATGCTTATCTTGCCTAAATGCTCCCACTGAAGCTGGGGCTCTGCTGTGCTCACCCCTCACCCTTGCCACGTTTGCAGCTGTCATGGTGCAAGGTCCAGGGGGACAGTTATGACCAAGCCCCAGAGTGTGGCTGGTGCACACTTTGACAGAGTTCGGAGAATAAAGGTAGGGGATGAGCAAACCCTTTCAGATTCAGTGGGGGTTGAACCAGGACCCACGTGACATTAGGGTATTACTGGGCTGTAGGTGGGCAGGTGGAACAGTGCTCACAGCCCCAGACCAGAAGCTGCAGCTGGAATATGGGAATAAGAGCATGAGAGCATGAGATGGGGCCCGGGCAGGCAGCCCCGCAAACTGTGCGGAGGCCTGCAGACAGCTCTGGTCTGACAGCCGCTCTACAGCAGCCCACTCCTTCACTCCTTTTGGCGTGCCTGCCCCTTATCACCACAGGCTCTCTCTTTCAGCTCAGGGCACGGGGCCCAGTCTGTGTCCCTCTCCTGGCCAACTCCCCATGGGCTCAGCAGTCCTGCTGCCCTGCCCTGGGACCATTTGCTTCCCTGTAGCCTGGTCCATGGAGGCGCTGGGTCCCCAGCAGCATCCCTGGTAGGAAGCTTGTTCTATCCTGGTCCCCCTGACAGCAGATGGCGACAACCTGTTCCTAGGTCTGGGGTTAAATCCAAACTTCTCCTGCCCACACAGACCAGGAGAGGTACTAGCCAACCAAGTGAACAAACAGCACACAGAACACAGCAGTGCTGGCCTCACACCATCCTGCTGTGCTGGGTGGGTATGCCAGCAGCCCTGGGGTGGGGCACTGCCTGCAACGTACGGTGGGGCTATGTGTGTGTTACAGGGTAACACACAGGGAAAAGAGTGGGACATCTGCGCTACACACCAGCGACAGGGGCAAGCCAAGCTGCAATCCCTTCTTTGTTGCACAGCCCTGGGAGGAACACACTCAGGTAACTGGTCCAACACCACCAAGCCAATGCTTTCTTCCCATGCCACAAAGCTGCCTCTTCAGCTTACTACACGTGCACCTGTCTTTACAGCCCAGCAGTTGGCTCTGTGCCAGCCCTATCCCCATGACTGCCAATGCCCGGTTCCCAGCTCTCCGTAGAGCTAGGATTGGGTGTCTGAGGGCTGCTTGCTAATATGTGCTCCCAGGCGGAAGTTAAGAGGGAGGGTGACCAGTGACCACTGTCAGCAGTCATTTGCACCTGCACCCCTGGGAAAAGCCTGACAACCCACAGGTGGCAGTTCCACTTTAGAGGGAAAACCAGAGACAGCAACAGAAAGCTTGGAGGAAGCAGAGTTCTCAGCCCTGTGCGCTGGGGCGGACCCCTGAGACTCTGGCCCTGCAGGCCAGGTGGCTGGTGACAGGCTGCTCCCTCTCTCTGTGGGGGAAGCACCTGCAGGGTCGTAGAACACGCTGTCAGGGTTGATGGAGGCCTCATAGGGTGGCGGTGGGTCATCAGGCTGGTCAATGTCTGGGTACTTGTACGCAGTGTAGGGGGGCGGAGGATCATGGAAGTGGAAAGTCCCGCCTTCTCCATCATCAGAAAGGTGTAGCGGCGTGAGGCCTGTGCCGAACCCGTCTGGGCCATAATCAAAGCCGGGGATCCTCCGGCCAAGGTTGAAGTGGTGCACTGGGCAATGGAAGTAAGAAACAAGCAACAGGGTCATGTCACTGGAAGATGCACCACTCAGCTCCTGAGCCCTGCCTCCCCCAGGCGTTGGCCCTGTCCTCCTCTCTTCCCCAGGGCCAGACATTCCGACTGTCACACTTTTGTGCCTAGCTGCCTACCAGTCCTGATACTCGCCCAGTGCCTCCTTCCCCGGTGGGTACATTCCCGCTCATCACTCACATGCAAGAGGTCTGCCTGCTGTGCTCCAGCCCTCGCCACACCCCTCCAGCTCTAAAATGTTTCTGGGTGTCTAGCCCATGATTGCCTTGAAGTCCTGCCCACCCTGCAACTCGTGAGAACTGAAGAAGGTGGAAAACCTGGCTGGTCCACACTTCAGACCTGACCTGGGCTCCCCAGGGACACCACGGCCCCTAATGGAAGCTAGTGAGGGCCTTCAGCATTCTTGCCACCTTGATTCTGAATCCTGTCCTGCCTGCCCGCACCTGTCCTGCCCCACACAGGACTGGGGAGCCCTGGCTTGTTCGCTGACACAAGGGATGATTTCAGCTCTACTGGGGGCATAGGTCACTGCAGGCAAACTGGACTGAGGGTGGGCCGCACTCTCTAAGTTGCCTTATGTCCACGGGCATTTGCTGATTCCTTCTGCTAGCAGGAGGCCCGCACTCATGGTCTAGGCCAGACTGCTTCAGAGAGCAAGGGCGGGGAAGCGCAGAGTCAGCGGGCACTGGAGGTTCGCCCTTCTTCCACATGCCTGTGGACTCCGATTTCGGTCCTGCAAAGAGCTCCTCCAGTGCCCCAGGTGTGCACTCAGCCCAGGAGCGGGTGGGTGGGTGGGACAGGGATGCCTTTCGGCACCCTCCATCACGTCCTCCACTTCCTGCCTGCACCTTGCTGCTTCCTGTGTCTCCATTCTCCCTGGGGACACAGCCAAGGGCAGGCCTGCACTGTAGCCATCATAGGCAGGGGCTGGGGCACTCACGGTTTGCTCCAATCAGGGACTCAATGCGTTCCCGGCGCCTCTGGCGTAGCCGGTGGACCATGAAAAGCAGCAGGGACAGGATGAGAAAGGAGGAGATACAGCTAACAATGAGACGCATCCCACTGGCCATGGAGTCGAACAGGCTATTCCCATCTGTTAGAGGAGAAGGGAAAACCCCCACTGCTCTCAGAAAAGGAGGTCCTGATCCCAGATGCTCAGTGCTATGAGAAGGCCATGGCCCTCCACCACACAGCTATGTGGACAAGGCAACTTATTTCCCGACACAGTCTTCTGGTGATAGAAACAAGAAAGCTGAAAATCGCCCTGGCTGGTTTGGCTCAGTGGATAGAGCGTCAGCCTGCGGACTGAAAAGTCCCAGGTTCGATTCCGGTCAAGGGCACATGCCTGGGTTGTGGGCTTCATCCCCAGTAGGGGATGTGCAGGAGACAGCCAATCAATGAATTTGTCATCATTGATATTTCTATCTCTATCTCCTTCTCTCTTTCTCTGAAATCAATAAAAATGTGTGTGTTTTTTTTAAAAAAAGGAAAGCTGAAAATCAAGAATCTATATATATATTAGTAAAAGGCTAATATGCTAAGTGTTTGACCATCCGACTGGTTGCTATGACACACAGTGACCACCAGGGGGCAGACACTCAACGCAGGAGCTGCAGAGCTGAAATGACTTGGCAGCAGCAGTTCTCGGGTGATGCACCCCGAAACCAGAGAGGAGGGAGCCCGATTCCTCATGGGGCCGTGAGATTCCACCTTCGGCCGTAGGTTATGTTGCTGGGGCACTATTGGTCCAAATCTGGTTTACTGCACACTTGCATTCCACACTCTGTACGACAGTAACTTTGCAGAGTGCCCTTGGGGGATGTCAGAAAGCCGGTTTCAGCCTGATCCCCACAGTCCAGACCGAGGGACCCCACTTACTCCGCCAACGCAGGGGAGGGACCACGGGAGGTTGGCTCCAGGGTGTGTCCGGCCTGTCTCACTCAGTCCTGCCCACCAGCCACCTTCTAATTAATATCCTTTCAATGTGCATGAATCTGTGTACCAGGTCTCTAGTACTATAATACCACCACAGGAGAGAAGCAGCTTATGGCCAGGAAGTTTTTAAATATGAGATGGGTGATGTGGCCCGCCCCCCCTTGCATCAGGTGTCATGGGAGCCATCTCCCTGGTCAGAGAGGGGGCTTGTGCCTCCCTCAGTCTTTCCCTTGGCCCGTGTGCCCACTCATCCCTATTGCTGGGTGAGCCCCTGGAAGCCACAACAGGAGCTTGATAGGAGGTGCCAAACAGAACAGGACTGTACATCAGGCCGCAGCATCCAGCACCTCTCTGATTTCTCACAACCCTACAGAGGAGGAGAAAAGTCCCTACACAGAGGGAACTGAGGCTTAGTGGGGCAATGTGCCTGGCCCCAGTTCAGACCTGGGCTCCAGCCCCATTGGGGTGCTCCCAGAGTTCTTTGCTCCTCCCTAATACTGGGCAGTGCTCGACGTGGAGGCCGATGATCAGGGAGGTGTGTGAGAATGTGGCCTCTACTGGGCCCTCAGAGTCTGTTTACAGCCCCTCTCCTTCTCTTGTCCATCAGTGGCTGTTCTAATTCTGGACCTCCCCATACCCGACTTCGACTAACCCTCTCTGTTGGTGGGGAACCCTGGATATATCAAAGTGTGCTCAGCACTGCCAAAGGCTCGATTTGGGCACTCATGATCTAGAGCAGCAGTCACCAACCTTTTGGACCTCACGGACCACTAGTGGTCGGCAGACCACCAGTTGGCAACCGCTGCTCCAAAGGTTTCCTTAAACCAGCAGCCGCCAAGCTCTTGGACCTCACGGACCACCGGCTGGCGACCGCTGATCCAGAGGACAGTGAGGAGAGACTAACTAGGAGCAAGTCCTCACACAGGGATAAACCTGAGATGCGGCTGATCTGCTCAGCCTGCTCACCTCTACCCTCGGCCATCGGCCCTGCTTAAGCGAGGCTGAGGTCGTGTCCCTGCTGTTGGCCAGCTCCATGATGGAGGACCTGGTGTTCCACAACAGTTTCAGAAGAGCTGGAGTCTGGAAGGTACCCAAAATCTCTGGGTAGAGGCAGTGGGGTCTCAGGGCCCAGGCAGCATCTCCGTGGAGGGCTCTGGCATCACCCTCCATCCTAGCATTCTTTTTTTAAAATTTGTTTTTACTGATTTCAGAGAGAGAGGGAAGGAGAGTGAGAGTGAGACAGAAACAGCGATGAAAGAGAAACATGGTTTGGCTGTCTCCTGCACATCCCTTATTGGGGGATTGAGCCAGCAATCCAGGTATGTGCCCTGAATGGGAATTGAGCCAGAGACCCCTGGGTGCATGGTATGACACTCAACCAAGCCACACTGACCAGGCCAGCCTAGCAGCAGCAGCACCATCATCATCATCATCATTATTATTTTAAATATGTATTTACTTTATTAAAGAGATTTTTTTTATTGTTTTTAGAGAGGAATGGAGAGGTAGAGAAAGAAACATCAGTGCAGTGATGAGAGAATCATTGATTGGCTAACTCCTGGGCATGTGCCCTGATATCCTGTATAACCCTGAACCGAGTAATGAGAGCAGACACTCTTGCCTTGTTAAAAGGGACACTCCCCAAGTGTCTCCAGTTTTGGTGGCAGTACCTCTACCCTTGGGGAAGTGTGGACACTTGCCAGGAGAAGGCACCTGACGTGGAAGGCTGTCAGGAGCCTGCAGCAACAAGGCTGAGGCAAGGGGTAGGGAAAGGCTCTGGCTATGCTGTTCTGGCTACACAGGAGTGGCCTGCAGTAGCTCTGGGACTACCCAGATGTCCTAAGGACCCTGGTCTCCTGAGAAGTCCTCAGGGCTGGGCCTTCACAAGCCACTCAGCCCACAGACTGGTCATTCTTGTCTATCTACATCTGGTCATACATGGTCTCTGCACTCTCCACAGCCAAGTGTGCACCTCTGATGGGATATGGGCCACAGTACCCCCGTTTTGCTGAGCCTGAAGTAGCTTCTGGCACTGATCTGCCCTCTTGCCAGCAGCCTTCCTGACAACTCTCTGCAAAACACTGACAGCTCTCTGGAACAGTGGTGGTTGTGGCTCTCATGTGCCAGCTCCAGTTCCCACTACACTAGGCAAACCAGCTTTCATCCATGGGGGCCCCAGGGGACCGAGAGAGCTACCACACCCACCCAAGCTGCTTTTCTGCAGGGCCTATGGGTCCATGGCCTTTCATAAGTCTCTGCCCACGTCACTCTCGTACTGTGGCAGCCAAGACAGAAAACAAATTTATGCTTTTCGTTTACATTTCTCCTGAGACTGTGAATTCATACAGAGATGTCAACTGCATTGGTGTGGGGAACCATCCAGTATACTCTCTGAACTGTGATGTGTCCTAACGATCCTACAGAGCAGGAGCCCCACCTGCTGGTCTTTTTTGAAAGTGGAAGAAATATCACCCAGAGACCACACGGTTGCATAGTGTCCACCTGCAAAGCGCCACCTAGTGAGGAGTTTAGTATTTAATCTTTTTCTTAAAAGATTCTAACAGCAAAAATTGATTACTGTTAAGTAATGAAAACTGTCACTACCCACCACATCCCCATACTCAGAAAACAGGAAGAGCTCAAACTGGGATATAAGTTGGAAGTCTTGCTCTTAGCCTTAAAAGGAGAGGAGATAGCTCTGAAGTCATTAATTACAGTTGATTTGTGAACATACAGCCACATTCAAGTTCAAGTTCATCAGTGAACACTTGAAACCCAAGAGCTAAAATGAGCCAACTGAGAGACAGCAGTTAAGGGGGCCAGTTGTGTGGAAGACATCGGTTCATTAGAGTATTTGCCCATCAAAGCCTGTGAGACAGCTGTGGGCAAATGCTGCCATCGCGGCTATGCCGTGTTGTGAACTTCACCTCGCACAAGCCCCTGCCACTGAGGAAGCAATGGGCCATGCAGCCTCTGGCCCTGAATGGGGGGCTGACTTGTGACCCAGCATCAGTCTCACCTGGGTCCAGACACATGAACTTGCAGCACTCCTTGGGGTCCTTGCGGTACTGCTGGCAGCCCTGGGGTCGTTCGCAGAGGGCAGCCACACACATCTCTGGCTCCCCTCCATGGCACGTGCAGCTCAGGCACGGGTCATCTCCTTTGGGGGTGAAGTAGAGCCCTTCATCCACCACATTGTCCTTGATGTCAACACACGTTTGACCTGCAACAGACACACACCAACACAAATGTATGTTACCCGAACCAGACCCGAGTCTCCCCACAAACAACAGAGGAGCTGGCAAGATCAACCTCAGAAACCTCCCCCCCCCCCCCCCCCCCCGGTGAGTGCTGTTCAAGAGAGATCACTACAGCACTCTGCTAGGACAAGGCGCACCTGGCGAGGGCACACTTAGCTGCAAACCTAGCCAGCTAGAACAGAGAGCCAAATTCCAGGGGAAGCCCAGGGAAGTGTCTGCTTTTATGATACCTAAGCCCTAGCTGGTTTGGCTCAGTGGATAGAGCGTCGGCCTGCGGACTGAAGGGTCCCAGGTTCGATTCCAGTGAAGGGTACATGCCAGGTTGCAGGCTCAATCCCTAGTAGGGGATGTGCAGAAGGCAGCCAATCAATGACTCTCTTTCATCATTGATGTTTCTGTCTTTCCCTCTCCCTCCCTCTCTGAAATCAATAATAATAATAATAATAATAATAAAAAGATGCCTAAGCAGTTTAGTTTTGAGAGTTGCTCAATTCTAAGATGCATCTGCTGCATGTATTAACCATTTTAAAATCAGAATGTGCTTTGAATGAGTCTCCCAAGAAGCTGCTGCTACTGCTCAGGAAGACAGTCCATTCAGTCCATTACTGAGGCACACACAGTAAACTCTGTGCAGAGATAACCTGGGATTAGGAGAAGAGGAATGACCATGGTTAGAGAGTAAGGAGGAAGCTGAGAACTCAGAGCCTTATGCTGGCAGATATGACAGATGCTTGGGAAAGGAACTAGGGATGAGGCGGAGGTGGCGTCCAAAGGGATGCATGCTCACTGAAAGACAAAAGGGACACAAAAAGGAAGTTAGCGTCTGTCTCTAAATAGGGTAGGAATGTCTACAAAAATTTCAGAAATTCAACCACCATTGGTCTAGGCCTCACTTAAAACTGGAGTCAAATCTGCACAACTCAAGTGCTCAAGAACTTCCAGGGCAAGAACCTCAGGTAAAATTGTTTTCTGCTAGAACAGAGAAGAAAAGAATGAGGAGAAATGAGAGAGCACTGACAGCAAAATGGGACACATCAAATGAACCACTATACACAAAACAGGAAGACCAACAAGAGAAGGGAGGAGGGAGGAGCAGAAAAAAATGTCTGAAGAGACAATGGCTGAAGATTTCTTAAATTCATTGAAAATCTAAATCCTGTACATCTGAGAAGTGCAACAAACTTCAATAGGATCACTGCAAAGAGCTAACACAGCAAAACAAACCCAATTCAAAACCACAAAATTCTAACAAAGAAAAAACACACATAATGTTATCTGACCACAGTATGATTAAGCCACAACATTAGAGACTACTAGTCAATACAGTATATAATCTGTGATTAACCTATGAGAGCATGGCTTCCTAGAAGGGGTAAACATAATGACTAGGTAGGGGCATCAGAAGGCTTGCTTCTTCTGGAGTGCCAACAATACTCTACATCCTGATCTGGGAAGTGGTTTGTATGTGTACACATTAATAAAACTTGCACTTAATATTTATGCACTTTGTATATCTGCATGTATAGAAAAAAAACTGAACCTTAAATGCCTCTCATTAGAGGAACTGAAAATTAAGAATCTAACTCTAGAACTCAGAAAAATAAAATAATAAACCTAATGATAGTAAAAGGATGAAAATTTGCAGCAGAAATGAATGGCACAGAAAACAGATGCAAAGCACTGAGAATCAATGACACCCAAAGCTGGTTCTTTGTAAAGATGAATCAAAGAGACAAGCAAGACTGCGCAATACGGAAGGCAGTATAATTAATATTATAAGTCAAAAGGAGGGCATAATGACAGGCATATAAATGCCTCAAAAATATAAAGAGAATGCTAAGAGAATTTTGTAGCAATGAGTTAGAAATTTTATATTGCATGGGCAATGCCCTAGATGAATATGATTTACCAAAATGAACTAAAATATAACTAGAAAACTTGGATATGTTTAAATGATTTCTTTAATCATTAAAGGAACTAATCAATATGAAAAATCTGTACCCAAGACATATGTATACACACATGTGCGCATGTATGCATGCACACATACACATCTTAGCTCTGTCCACTGAGACGTTGTAAAGAAGTGAACATAATTAGTGCATAGGTCCTCACTTGGGAGAAAAGCTAATTCCACAGAGTATAGATTTAACCTGAATGACAGGAACATGTCAAAAGGCCAGCTTGTGAAATAAAAACCAATAGAACTCAAAGGAGAAATAGACAATTCCACAATTCTGCTTGTGGGCTTCAACACCTCCCTCTCAACAACTGACAGAAGTCCTGGACAGAACATTGGCAAAGATATAGAATATTTGAATACCACAATCAATCAACAGAATCTAATCCACACACACACACACACACACACACACACACACACACACACACTTGCTCTCACTCTTTCACTCCCCACCCAACAGCAGAAGGCACATTTTTCTGAAGCATCCATGGAACATACATCAAGACAGACAGTAACCTGGAGGCATAAAACATATCTCAACAAATTTAAATAACTTACCATGTAGAAATTCTCTGACCATAATGGAATCAAGCTAGAAATCAATACAGATAACAGGAACATCTCTAAGCAGATGGAAACTGAATGATACCTGCCCTTGCCTCCCAGGTTGCATCTGGGCACGACTGCATCCTCCACTCATGGCAGAGGGGACTGGGTGAGGCAAGGGAGCCTCCCTTCGGTCAGTACAACCACACTGCTAGCCCCCAAAGTGGGAAAGAGCTTGATGTGGAATGTGGGTGAGAGAACCGGCATAGGGACCAGCTGAAGAGGGGAAGCGGCCTAGACAGGACAGAGTGAGGGATCTTACAAAGACCCCAGGAGAGGAGGGGGAGGTGACCAAAGGAGTCAGAGGCACCTAGACACCACAATATCTGGCAAGTCTTGTCACCATTCTCATTTAGTTAACTAACATCCAGGTGGGGAGGGCAGGAATTATCACCTCTGTCCTGGGAAAAGAGAAAAAAGGGCCAGAAATGGCGATCGCTGCTTAGGTAACAGAACTAAGTGGCAGGCCAGTCAAGCTCATACCAGCCCTGGGTCCCAGCCCAGGCTCTAGCCCTCACCCCCAAGGCACCTGTGCACCTTTAGAGTAAGGTGTGAGCCAGGCACAGCGTGCCTGCTGCCTGCTATAAAATGGGTAAGCCCACTCAAAGTTGACATTAAGGTCCAGAAATTAGAAAGCCACATTGTCACAAGAAGCACCATTCCTTCCAGCTCACTAAAGGAGTCAAGTTCAAGGTGGCTTACTTCTTTTACAAAGAAACGAAGACTTCTCGTAGCAGTTCTCCGCGTGCCAGCTGTGCAGATCGTGGTTGCGGAGGGTGGGGAAGTGGAAGCACTGGAGCTGGGCGCAGAACACATTGTCACTTTCAGACATGGCCGAGGCGAAGATGGGGTCTGGGGGCAGGAAAACCTCTGAGGAACCTATAGGGGAGACAAAAGGGAGGGCTGGCCATTGCAAGATAATGTCAACGCCCGAACCACGTGCAGTCTTCACAGGGATTGAGGCCTCCCCGAAGTGGACCATCAATCAAAGAGCTCATGGACCACCAAACGGAGCTGTACTACAGTTACGGCATTAACTCACAACCTCCCTTAGCTCCACGGAGAGCAGGTTTCAGCACCGGGCGAAGGGGGCCGTGCTCCGTAGACCAGGGAGGCAAGCACACAAATAAACCCTACTGGGCTGAGGGCCAGAAGAGGACTATACTTAGTCAGGGATGTTTAAAGACAGAACAACAACATGAAGAGTGAAGCAATGGGTTATAACACAATAATGAAAATGTGTGCGTTCATATGAATAAAATGAACAAATAAATAAATAGGGGAGAGGAAAGTTCTCCTTTACAATAGAGTATTGACTGATAAACAGAGGACTTAAGAAGAAGCCCATTGCTTCTGCCATGAATGCATAATTTAGGCAGAAACGTGGCCCCTACACCCACTTGGAGCATCAGCTGGCCTGGTGAACTCCTGGAAGGCTCCTTGGGACCCACTCCCAGCTCCAGGGAGACTGTAATCTACTCAGCTATTGCATTCCAAGTTGGAAATCAGGTGATCAGAAACCATGCTACCATTGCACCCCAGGGTGGGAGTGCAGGGGTGTTGGGGGAGGAGACCATGAACCTCTAAGCCTCTTTTCTAAGTCCCATAATCTAGTACAGTCTCCTGATCATTCTCCCTCAGACATAACAAATATTGGCAAGCCCTAATCCTGTAAACAGGCACTCAGGGGACACTGTACGACGACAACCTGCCTTGTGGAGCTGACATTTGAGTGGGGGGGGTGGAGTAAACAGTGAAGACAGATTCTGAACAACAGACTAAGTATACATGTTGGAAGGTCGTGGCTGCTATAGGAAAAAAAAGCTGCAGCACAGAGGAGAAGGCAAGCCTCAGAACAGAGAATGGAGGAAGAGGGCTACACTAACATTCCTGACTGCTTGGGTTTGGGGGGTCTCACGTCACCCACAGGCTCACTGTTTTGCTAGGCATCAAGGCACCCTGCATCTAGCCATAGTCATGGCTAAGGTTTACTACAGCGATGCAGCAAGCTATACCAGCAGCAACAAAAGGGACAGTGCAAGTGGAGTCTGGAAGAATCCAGGCCAGGCTTCCTCACCCTCCAGGCAGGAAGGTGCCATGAAGTACGCCGCTACCAGCAGCCCTGCAGTACATTTCTGATAAGAACAGCCTGGGTGCTGACCTCCGGCCCACCGCAATTCCAGACTTGCCAAGGGAAGCAGGTGTTCACCTTCAATCCCTGTTTGTGCCGTCCAGGCAGCCTGGCACAGCAGGCTCCACTTAATCCCCAAGCCAGTCCCAGACACTAGCCAGGGCCAGCCTGGCTACACTGCTTCTCTGGCACTGCACTGGAATAAGCCTGATCCAGGAAGCAGTGGCCCAGGGAGGGCTTCAGGGGAACAAAGGTGACCCAAGGGAAGAGAAGGTGAGAAGAACAGGCATCCCTGTGGCTGAAGAGGAGGGCCGGGAGAGTGGTGGAATGGGATGGCAGAGGGAAGGGCACTGCAGGCCTCGTGAGGACAGTGTTTGTGGGACAAGTCACACAGCTGGGGCAGAGGAGTAGAGGACTCCCGCGCAGCCCTGTGAGGAGACTGGGCTGGGTGGGGGTGGGAGCCAGGAGACCAGGCTGGCAGCGGTGGCTGCAGTAATTTAGGTGACTAATGGCAGATCTGGTGGCTGCAATCTGGCAACAAGTGATGAGATTTTGGACACGTTTGAAAGGGAGTGAAGTATGAGAGGAGTCAGAGAAGATCCCTATGTCTCTGGCTCCAGAAAACTCCTCTATTTTAATACTATCTGCCTGACAGCTTTCCTTCAAGTTTTGGATTTCTGAACTTCTCTGTCCTAGAAAGCTTGAACTTCCCTCCCTGGCTCATGCCAGCTGCACACGTTGTATGCTCATTTTTATGCCCTAGTTAAAGTCCTTAACTGTAAAGGGAGGATGGTGAGTCTAAAAATCTGGCCAAGACCCCAGCCTGGAAGAGGGCCTGCTGGTCCCCAGAGCCCTCCCGTGATGTGGGGCCCATTCCTCTCCACGTCCCCTGCATCAGGTACCCCTAACAGGCCAGGCACCATTGATGAGAGGGGGTGGGGGAAAGAGAGGAGACCCTAGCAATATATCCTGTTCAGGATGGTAAACCTCAATTTCATACTCAACAACTCTTTTCAGAAGAGGCTTACCCTTTTTTTCTTTTTATTTAAATTTACTGATTTTGAGAGAGAGAGGAAACATCGAATTGTTCTACTTATTTATGCAGTCACTGGTTGATACTTACGTCTTGATTGAGGACCAAACCTGCAACCTTGGCATTTCGGGACAACACTAACCAACTGAACTATCCGGCCAGGGTCCAGAAAGGCTTACCTTTGAATGCTACCTCCCAGTGGCCTTCTAAGGAGCTGTTCCGGCTGGTGACGACATACTGGTAGCCAACCCACAACCTGAGAGAGGGCAGAGATGCAGGGAGCTTTAGCATGGCAGCAGGAAAGCAGCCACTGATTGTGCATGAGTGTATTTTAATAGTTACACTGACCATTAAAGTACTGAGCCTCCAAAATGCTAATGACTTTTTAAAGTTTTTAAATACTTACTTTTAATAAAATACATTAAAATTCTAAAGAATAAATTCACAGGTCAGAAAAAGTTTTATCTTGAGTGACTCCTGCCAAGACTGTCTTATTAGTTAGTTGATCCAAAGAAAGCTTTCAGCCCGGCCGGTGTGGCTCAGTGGTTGAGCGCCAACTTATGAACCAGTGGTCACAGTTTGATTCCTGGTCAGGGTCATGCCCCGGTGTTGGGTGGGTGCAGGAGGCAGCCAATCAATGATTCTCTCTCGTCACTGATGCTTCTATCTCTCTCTCCCTCTCCCTTCCTCTCTGAAATCAATAAAAAACATACTTAAAACAAACACAAAAAAGCTTTCAAATTCTAAGCAAGACCAACCTTATCTGCGATGGACATAGAGCCCTGTGAATACACTAAAGCAGCGGTCACCAACCTTTCGGACCTCACGGACCACCAGGGGTTGGCGACCGCCGCACTAAAGGCACAGAACAGCACCCGCTAAAGGAGTGAATTTTATGGCATGTGAATTAATCTCAATAAAAACCAAACACCTGTAAGTATACACTGCAGGGGTGGGGAAAAGCATGCTCACATGCTTAGAGCCAGCTTGCCCAGGCCCACAACTGCTCCCCAGAACACAAGCCACAGCACTGAGGGGGCGGTGCAAGCAAACCTGGTCGACTGCCACAGCCACCTGTTGAGTGTGTGCCCTTCATCCAAGCCTTCCAGTCCAGCCCTGGAGATGCCTTCAGTAAGTCCACCACCACTGGGGGAGCCATGGCATCGTGCCACTCTACCCCTTCAGCCTACTGCCATGCACATGCCCACCTGAAGGAGACAGGGTGCTTCCCTACCTACGGGGCTGAGCCCTCTTACTCTTCCACGAACTTACAACCACTCTGTGAACTAGGAATTATTTTTCTCACTTGGTAGCTGCGGTATCATGATTTGCCAATGTCACGGGATATGATGGTAGAACCCAAAACCCAGCTCAGGTCTTAAAATGAAGGCTCTCTGTCCACTTGACATGGTCCTCTTGTTAATATGGCAGCCTGTGCCGTTGCTGGGAGGGAGTACTGGCAGTCGGGCAAGCTCTGCAATTCACACTCCTGCCCCCAGCTGTGTGGATGGGGCAGCATAAGGCCACACATCACAGGCCATGGCACATGCCTGTCCCCACAACCCAGGGCCTGGGAGATGGTGGCAGTTGGCCAGTTTCCACACTTTCTCCTCAATGCTACAGAGCCTGGGGTCAAGAGCCAGGTTCTGGAATTAGACTGCATGGGTTGGAACCCAGACACACCCAGCTAGTGTGTGCCTGTGGTCACATGCTTGTCCGCTGGGCCTCAGTCTTCTTGCCCACTGGTCTCCTGTGGTTTCTGGGAGGACTGAGTGATCGAGCCCATTGAAAGCACTGAGCAGCGGGCTTGGCAAAGCCCATTTTCTCGGAAGAAACTACCACCCACCTGTGCACCCCTTGTGCTGGGCCTAGAAAAGCCCACACTGAGCAGCCCCTCCTGATGCAGGCCGGGTCCCTTTACAGGTCAGCAGACGCAGCTGAACCTACAGAGGACCAACAAAAGAGACTGGCCCAAGGTGGCACCCCATCTCTGCCCTTCCAAGACCTCCCACCTCATCTCAATGCCCACTCTAAACCACTGAATCTCTATTTCCAGTGGGTGGAGCTGCTCTTCCCCAAAATGCCGGCTGCTGGCTATGCCTTAGGACTGCCACAGTGGCCAAGAGGCCATGTGCTTGATGGGCATTGGCCTGAACCACAGCCCCTGGGTTCCCACCCAGGACTCACTTGTGCTGGTCCTGCCAAGCGAAACTCCGCTCTGGCTGGTCCCATTCTTGGGCCAGGACGAAACGCAGCTCCTGGTCGGTGGAGAAGGTGGCAAGGGAGCCATTGACGCGCTGGCAGGTCTGTGCAGCATCCCAGTAGTTCTCTCCACTCAAGTAGACCCTGTAGCAGCTGGCCGTGCCTTCATAGTGGTGCCACCCTGTCGGACACTTCCCTAGGAAACATGAAGGACGGAAGGGGAGTTGTCCCCCCAAATTAGGACCCTCACTCCAAAACAAAATTACATATGTTGCTCAGAAATCACCCTAGTGAAATGGGGAAACTGAAGCTCAAAAGGAAAATTTCTCTCCCCTAAGGACCACATACTTTGTGGCATACTCAAGTTTCTCTACAATATAGATGCAATCTAAAATACAAGTATATTCAGTGGTGAGTCCTCCCATTTGTATAAGGTCTTTACTTGGCAGTAAAGACTGACTGCTGGATTCTTTGGATAAAGTAGATTTCATTCTCTGAATAAGTCTGGTTGACAAGATGGCAGAACTGCCCATACCAGCTCACTGCAAGGCCTGGGAGGAGCGAGCAAGGAGGTTCCCTGCCCACTTTGCCCTCACTGCCCAAATGCTGGCTCTCTGGTCACCCTGCCAGCAAGCCCACAGCTTCTTGAGCCTACTCCTTGGTTCTTGGTTCACATAGGTGCTGCTAGCATTCCCCTAGAACAGAAGCTCAGGAGATCATAGCTGGAAGGGCCACTGAGGTTGTGGGAGCTACTCCTGCCTTCTACAGATGAGAAAATGAGGCCCAGGTGGTTCCACGGTGGGCAAAAGCCAAGTAGCCAGTTGAAGTCAGAGTCTCTGCTAGATGAGATGGGCCAGATATCTTCTTGCCAGGTGTACCCACCCTGAGGGTGGCAAGGCTCCATACCAAATGGCTGGTCTTGGGTAAGGGCAATGACCTGTTCTACAGGATGTATAACCTTCAAATGCCAGGTACCTAACTCCTAACTAAAAGTACACTGATGGGCCCTAGCTGGTTTGCGTCAGTGGATAGAGCATTAGCCTGCAGACCAAAGGGTCCCGGGTTCACTTCTGGTCAAGGGCACATGCCTGGGCTGCGGGCTTGATCCCCAGTAGGGGCGTACAGGAGGCAGTTGGTCAACGATTCTCTCTTATCATTGATGTTTCTGTCTCTCTCTCTCTCTCTCCCTCTCTGAAATCAATAAAAAGATATATATATATATAAATGTACACTGATGAAGAGTAATACTTTTTTTTTTACAAAGCCAGTTAACAAAATGCAATTTTTTAATCCCTCAACATCTTGTGGAACTAGTAAAACTTCTTAAATATTGATGGCTTGTGTTTTAATTATTTTTAAAATATATATATTATTTTAAAAATATTTTTATTGATTTGAGAGAGGAAGAGGGGAGGGAGGGAGAGTTAGAAACATCAGTGATGACAGAGAATCATTGATCAGCTGCCTCCTGCATGCCCCTGAACTGGGGATCGAGCCCATAGCTGGGACATATGTCCTTGACCGGAATCGAACCTGGGACCCTTGAGTATCCACTGAGCCAAACCGGCTTGGGCTTTTAAATACATTTTATGAATTCAGAGAGTAAGGGAGAGGGAGTGAGAGATAGAAACATCAATGATGAGAGAGAATCATTGATCGGCTGCCTCCTGCACACCCCACTGGGGATCAAGTGCACAACCCAGGCATGTGCCCTGACTGGGAATTGAACCATGACCTCCTGGTTCTTAGGTCGATGCTCAACCACTGAGCCATGCCAGTTGGGTTATTTTTATTATTTAGGACACGTGTGTGTGTGTGTGTGTGTGTGTTCCTTATTATGAACAATGGGATCGAGATTACATGAGAGGAAAGGTACCCCGGGCCACTGAGCCAACAAGGCATGCCGCAGCACTGCTGCAACGCCGAGAGCGGGACAGCACCACCTGCCACGGAGCTCACAGGAAGGCGTTCACTGTAGACAGGAGCCAGCCCTCAGGGACCACCAAGCAGGAGAAGGGGAGGTATATGGAGTTCATGGAGTGGGTGTAAGGATAGGGGGGTTACCAGGTGGCCTTTTACTGTATGTTTTCTAAGCTCCCTACCACCACGAAGTGTTTAACCTGCCAAAGCCCCGATATGTGGGCTCCATTCTGTCCCAGGTTAGAGGTGGGGACACTAAGGTGTGCAGAGGCCAAGCAATCTCAAGTGGTGAGTGTCAGCTCGGGCTTCCATCTTGGCTCCTCACCCACATCTTGGAATGGGCTCAGAGGAAGCCCTCTGGGGACAGAAGCCAGTGAGTGGGGGCAACAGAGAGAGGGAACATCTTTTTTTATCTGTTCTTTGTGGAATTATTCCCTAAGTAATTACCTATTCAAAGAAAGTAGGTAAGAGAGGAAAAGACAGTGCATGGAGCTGAGAGCCACGATTTCAGGGGCTGCCCCACTGGCTGTGTGAGCTCTCAGAGGCTCAGTTTCCTTACTCGCCAAGCTTGCACTACATCCTTGTGACAATCCTTGGGTTCACAGCTCAAAGCCAAGGGGATCTGAGTGTCTGTGTAGTGAGAAGACTTCTGCAGCCCAGCTCTGAAAGGCACCCATCTTGTAAGCAGCTGGTTCCATAGCCCAAGTTGGTGTCAAGGATTCACCACTCTCAACCTGGATGGCCTTGGCTGGGTCACTGTGCAGCCTCTTACTGAAGAAGGATTAGGCCAGACTGCCCTGAAGGGCTGTTCTAAAAGACACATTGTACCCCTCACACAGCCAAGTGGTACCAGAAGAGCCAGAGAACATATAGGGTTACGAGGCTTTATCATAAACAGGGCAGGTCTGCAACTTACTGCTGAAGCGAACAGGCTGTGCCACATTCACTGCGTGGAAATGCGTGGGGTCGCCACCTCGGGCCCGCCCCTGCCTCGGATCCACAGCTTCCTTCCCATGGTAAGATCGAGAATCCCCAGTCACTTCTGAAAGCAAAAAGAAAAGTGGACTGTAAACACTGCTCTCACAGCAGAGTGGGCAGACTACTTGAGGCTGGGAGACCAGATGTGGTGAGCATATATTCTATTTATTCAGGTGTGTTTTTTTTAATATTCTTAACAGAAGACCCATTTTTTTAAAAAATTAATTTCAGAAAGGAAGGGAGAGAGATATATAGAAACATCAACGATGAGAGAGAATCACGGACTGGCTGCCTCCTGCATGCCCCCTACTGGGGAGGGGGGGGAATCAAGCCCACAACCTGGGCATGTGCCCTTGGCCAGAATGGAACCTGGGATCCTTCAGTCCGCAGGTCAACACTCTATCCACTGAGCCAAACCAGCCAGGGCTATTCAGGTCTTTTTAAGAACATTATAAAATGTTGCTGTTTGTATCAAGTGGGTTACATGCACATCTTATTAAAATTACCCCTTAGCAGTCTTCATTTTTTTACTACTATCGTGAAATGAGGTTTCCCCTTCATTGCATTTTCTAACAGGCTACTGCTGGCACAGCAAAGGGTCAGCCATCCTGCTGCAAATCCTTCAGTAGCTCTAGCCCAAGTATGTCAAACTCACGGCCAGTGGGCCACATGCCTCATTTAACCATGCTTGCTATAGCCCCTTGGGGTTTCTTCCAGAGCACAGGCTGCCTTCCTGCCCCCAGACTGCCTGGGAGCCTGAAGGGGGAATCACTGTGTGTAATCTTTGGCAAGGGGTGTGGCATGGCATGGGGGTGGGTCTAGGGGCAAGTGGTTGGAAGGCGAGGTGGTGTCCCACAAACCCACCTTCCCAGACTGGCTGGCCATTAGCCCCGCTGACTAAAGTGTCTCCGGCATCTGGTTCTGCTATTATTACAGACTCTGATATTATTTTTATTTCATAAATAATCTATTTTTTCTCATTATAAAATAAATATTCAATGCAAAATATTTGAAAAATATGTTTGAAAAGACAAAGCATATTAACCTATTACTATGTTAGGGCCCACCTTTCAGTCTTTTTTTCCTACATAAATCCTTAAAACTATTTTAGGATTTGCTTTGTAAGCTTAAAACTATAAACAGCTTTCCATAGTCTGAAATAAACTTAAGAAGACCATCTTTAATGGTATTCTGTGAATGCATTTCTTTAATTACCACCATCTCCTATGGTGCAAAATTTAGGTTGTTTGCATTCTTCCAATACTCTAAGAAGGGTTGCACTGGACAACTTGTACATAAATCTGTTTGTGCCTCATTATTTTCTTCGGAGACCCTGAGAAGTTATGAGCCCTATCAGATTTGGCTCTCTCCCGACTAAGTATTGGTGAGAGTGTTTCCAGCTCCTTCTCAGGCATATCATGGGGCTCAGGTGTCCTTTGATTGCCAATCATTCTAAAATATAAAATGTGCTACCAGTGTCTGAGATAAAGCAAAGACCTCAAAGGAAAAGCATCTTCAAGGCCTTGGAGTGATCTCATCATCAATACAACCACCTCGTTTGCTGCTGACCCTGTGGAGGGTGGTCTGAGGCTGCAGCTGCTCTCTTCCAACACCCAGCCCTAGGGGCCACTGGCACCATCTCTCTAGGACTGGAGTGCCCCATACACACACCCTGAGCACCACTGTTCCTGGGAGGAGACGGACAGTTCTGGCACAGGGCCAGGGCTACAAAGCTCTCCTCCTCCCTTCTCCAGGCAGTGCCTGGCACATTAAGGGGAAGATTCAGTGTCTCCTGAGGGAGGGCGGGTTCGGGTTCAGGATCGGGAGATGAGGGAAGGGAACAGAAGGGCTTCCCAGCAGAAGGCACAGCTTGGGCAAAGGCAGGCAGGTCTGGGACAGGCTTCGGGACAAGCCTAGGTGTGGTAGAAGCCGCACCTACATTTCACCTCTCTCTTCCGTCTGCTCAAACGAGCAAGACCTGTGATTCCACTTTACGTCTTGGCCTCTTCCCCAGACCAAGAACAGCATCTGGTCTATGACAGGCCACAATGCTCACAGACATATGGATCCACGACAGCGATTTTCAATCCTTTTCATCTCATGCCACACATAAACTAATTATTGAAATTCTGTGGCATAACAAAAAATAAATATATGTTTTTTGCCCATCTGACAAAAAAAGATAATTTTGATTCATTCAACCGGATGACTCTTCTTGTGTTGATTGCTGTCATTTTAAAATTTGACAATCTAAGGGAAAAGAGGTCAGTGCCCCTGACTAAATATTGCATGCTTTAAAATTCTTGCAGCACACAGGTTGAAAATTGCTGATCTAGGACAGAGGGGGAAGAGAAAGAAAGGGTAACAGTGTTCTGCTGGGTTACATAGGTACTATCACCAGGTAGCCTGGATGCTGACTTTGCAGAAGAGAAGCCTCTGCAGCAAGGGGGTGAAGGGGCAACAGGTGAAATAGTTAAGGGAAGAAAGCCTGGTGGTGATGGAAGAAGCTACTTTGTGCAGAGCAGGCTTCTCCAAAGTTCAGGAGGCAATTTTGAGCCCTTCTCTTTTCTATCATTTCTCTTACTATCCAAATGCCCACATCCATCCCCTCATCGCTCATTTATTCAGTGCCCATGACATGCTGCCAAGGAAACCTACCAGCACAGACATAGGCCTTTGCCATCAAAAAGGGGAAGGGCTTGGCTAAGGCGGTGAGGGCAGTGGGGGAGGATGCAGAGCACAGGATCAGCAGCATCCTTACAAACCTATCAGGACCCCCTCTGACAATAAAGAATTTGCTTCCGAGATCCAGTGCTTCCCCCATTAGGGCCAGCTGGAGGGTGTGCAGCTCTCACAGCTAAGCCGATTCATGTGCAGCTATGCAGACACCCCTCCGTCCCCTCTCTACCTTAGTGTGCCAGGCACGGTCCGAAGCATGGGGAATACTGTAGTGGGGAATGATCCTGTCCCGCTTAGTGATAAGACATGCCCTCCTCAGTCTTCCTCTTCCATCCAGCAACTGGCCGGGACTGGGACTGTGACGGGGCCCAAGCCCAGTCCTGCAGTCCTGGAAAGAGTGCTCCCTGCACCACAGGCTGCCACTTGTGCTCTTCTCTCCTCAGATGTCCTCCCCAGGACTCCAGAGCAGCTCCGCCCACCAAGGACTGAATGGGAACCCACAGAAGGAGATGTGAAGCAAGGAGAAGCCAACATGGTTGACTTGTTATTGGGGAAAAAACCCACAAGGAAAAGGGAAATGTTTTACTGATGGGAAAGCAGGCTTGGAAGTGTTATGAGACATGCTTCAGAGCAGAAGAGGAACACAGGGGAGGTGGGCCCTCCTCCTCCAAGTTCACAGGACCTGAGTCACCCTGTCTCACAACCTGGCCACCTGAAGCCTGTCTCCACTGACCCCCTGGGCAGCTGCCTCCTCTCCAGGCTTTCAGATCCACTGGGCACCAGGCTTTCTGCTTCTCCAGCACACGTCTCAAGGGAAAGCTGGGTGGCCGCTTGAGAGCCTCAAGTCCCACAGGGAAATTGAGTCAGGGCAGGTACTGGCCAGAAATGAGTATTATATGTAAACTAGAGGCCTGATGCACGAAATTTGTGCGGGAGTAGGCCTTCCTTCCCCCGGCTGCCCGCACTGGCTTCCTTCTGGCACCTGGGACCTGGGCTTCCTTCCCTCCAGCTGCTGGTAGGTACCCGGGACCCAGGCTTCCCTCGCAGCTCCTGCTTCATCTGGAAGGTCGTCCAGTCTAATTAGCATATTATGCTTTTATTACTATAGATAAAATACAAATATGAGTGATTCTAATTGGGTTTCTAGAACTTGAACAAATATATTAGGTCCAGATGAGCTTTTAACTTCTCTAAATGGAGAGGGCAAGACTGACTGGAGCCTCTTTAGCACACACATCACTTTCCTACTTTACACCAAAACAGGTTTAAAATCATGGTAAAAAATCAGATGCTACTCGGTAAGTCAAATAACACTTACCAAACCGGGATTTCCAACATAAGAGAGCCTAAAATGTGTATTTTGCTGTTGTTGGGTGATCCTTTAAGTCCCCGAGGCTCTGTTCACATTCTTTATTGCTACCTTTTGATAAAGGGAAGATCTTAGGTGTTCTATATTATCTTTTAGAAGTTTTTCTTTAGCTTGAAACCAATTTTCCTGTATGTTGTACATTAGGGATCCAATTTCCTTCTTTTCCGACTGTCACAGCACTACATACTGAAGAATCTAACCTTTGCCCAGTGACATGTAATTCCACCTCTGCCGTAGATCATGTTTCTGGCAGCTCTTCTGTTCTACTGGCCAATTCATGCTACCCTGAGCCAACTGTAAAGTAAGCCTTGATACTGGCAAGGCAAGTGCTCACTCCTTACTCTTCTTCCAAGTGCCCTAACAATATCAGGACATCATTCTTCCAAACCTTTTAGAAATGACTGGCCACATTTCCCCCCCAAAAAACCCTTTGGAGATGCATTGAGTCCACAGATCAATGTAAGAACAGGCAGCTTTAACACGTTGTCTTCCTAGCCAAGAACATCCAGGCTCAAGTCTTCTTTAATGACTCCTAATAAAGATGTAAATTTTTCTCCATTTAAAAGTTTACACATCTTCTGTTAGTTCCCATTTATATCAAAGATGGTTCAGTTAGGACAGTGGTCGGCAAACTGCGGCTCGCGAGTGCAGCTCCCGAGCCGCAGTTTGCCGACCACTGAGTTAGGAGAACAGAAACCATGCCAGCTATTGCAAACACAAAGGGGTTTAATACAGGGAAGCAGTACTTTAGAAACAAGTGAAAAGGCTAGAGGTCTGGGTCAAGTGGGCCACGTCTAACCGTCTATGTCACCACTGTAGCTGCAAGTCAGGAAGCTGCTGTTGCCATCCACCGGTGAGGAAACTGCAGGAAAGCGCTGCCAGACCGCAGCTGCCCTGCAGCCTTCAGACGGCTGGCCAGTGAGGGATGTGGAAGCCGCTGCACTCATTCACCTCAGTCTACCACACATCCACATCTGGGCCAGAGGAAGAAGGATTCTTCAACCTCTTTTCCACTTTCCAAATGTCATGGGAAGGATCTCATGGGCAAATGATACCCAGAAGCCTACTGGCAGGGCGTTTGAGCGTTCCAACCCCAAAGGCAGGGAATGTACTACTGAATGCCCAGCCTATATCTAGCATACTACCCACTTTCTATCTGACAAAACCATACTGAAATTACCATTTACTGCTACATCTTCCATTTTCTCTGCCCCTGTGGCCTTATATCTTATTGCAATTTCAGCAGGCTTTTAGCAGGACAATGAAATAATCTCGCGTGGTCACTCCAGAGTCCTGAAGTCTATGTTCAAAAGCAAACTGACTAAGCTCTAGCTGGAGTGGACCAATGGTTAGTCCTTGGTGAGTCTGCGCACTTGTCATCACACACTCATTGGTCTGGGCCTAGAACAAGCATGTCAAACTCGCGGCTGGTCGTGAGTTTGACATGCTTGGCCTAGAACATGCCATCTACTCAGAACTCTGGGCTCTGTAGGATAGACTTTCTTTTTCTTTTTTTTCTTTTTTAACATTTAATCAGCTTTATTTATTTATTTTTGTTCTTTTTTTTTTTTAATCCTCACCGGAGGATATTTTTCCATTGATTTTTAGAGAGAATGGAAGAGAGAAGGAGAGACAGAGAGAAACATTGATGTGAGAGAAACACATCAACTGGTTGCCTCCTGCAGGAGCCCTGACCAGGGCCCCAGGCCAGGGAGGAGCCTGCAACCAAGGTACGTGCTCTTGACAGGAATCGAACCTGTGACCTTCTGGTCTGCAGGCTAATGCTCTATCCACTGAGCCAAACCGGCTAGGGCTAGACTTTATTTTTCTATCTGGGGAGAAAATACAGGAACCTATGTAACTTCAAGTCAACACTTACACTGAGCAGACTTGTAACCCTCTGTGCCAATCAAGTAACCCAAAAGAGAAATTAGATCTAGTTCCTGCCTTCAGCAAGTCCACAGAGCACTGACAGATGAAGCTGAACCATAAGAGTGCCTATCATTGTTTTCAGTATCTGTAACAGGTCAGTTATTACACATAACCTTCAAAGCTAAGCCAAGAGGTGCTTTGAAAACAGCAGATAAGCCATGCTCCCATTTTAAAGCAAGCCAAGAATCATTTGGTTCTTTGTTCAGAAAACTCTCTAGGAGGCTAGATATGAAGCCTCACCCTGTATGTCACCCAGGGGAAGCTCCCAGGCACTATCACCAGTCCTCACCAGGCTGACCCAGCATATAGGAAATTCTCAGACACCGGGAAGTTAAAACTATCTGGGCTGTGACCCAAGGAATGACCAGGTGGTCTCCCAGACACAGAGCTATCCCAGAAGCTCCTAAACCAGCCACCACCATTCAAACTCTCATTTGGAAAGGTAGGCACCTCAACCACAGACATGCTCACCTAATGAAGGAAGAACAGGCATAAGGGATGATTAAAAAATGAGTCCCACCCTAGCCAGTTTGGCTCAGTGGATAGAGCATCGGCCTGTGGACTGAAGGATCCTGGGTTTGATTCCTGTCAAGGGCACATGCCTGGGTTGTGGGTTCAATCCCCAGTAGGGGGCATGCAGGAGGCAATCAATCCATGATTCTCTCTCATCATTTGTGTTTCTATCTCTCCCTTCCTCTCTGAAATCAATTATATATATATATATTTTTTAAAGAAATAATTATTTAAAAAAATGGGTCCCTTTACAGGGGTCATTTTTTAGACAAATAAAGTCCAAACAGACCACCTTTATTTCTTATTTTGGAACCATCCCCCAATGAACTGTCCCAAGCTCAAATGTCAAATTCTAATTGATGTCCCACCATGATGCCCTAGCTGGAGTTTTTTCAGCATCTGGCCTATAGGAATTACAAGACTCCTTTCATTTACTGAATGCTGAAAAGGACCTCGTCCCCTGAGGAAGAAGACAGTCTCCTGCCCTCAGGGAACTCGGTCTGGAAGGAGAGATCAAGCATGGGCACAAGTGATGTAAGAATTAGCAGCGGTTCTATGTGCTGCCAAAGAGGGACAGAGCATGTGTTAGCAGAAGCCAACCGACAGCCACGGAGCCCAAGATGCCTTCTTGTTGTGGAATCATCTAGCCAAGCCTTGAAGGATAGGCAGGAGCTGTCCACACAGAAACAAACCAAGAGGATCCCAGGAAAAAAGAAAGGCATAAACGAAGCATGTAGCTAGGAAATTCTTTTTTTCTTTTTTTAATTGATTTCAGAGCAGAAGGGAGAGGGAGAGATAGAAACATCTATGATGAGAGAAAATCATTGATCGGCTGCCTCCTGCACATCCTACACTGAGGATCGAGCACGCAACCTGAGCATATGACTTGACTGGGAATTGAACCGTCCATAGGTTGACAGTCAACCACTGAGCCACACTGGCCAGGCTAGAAAATTCTTAATGGGGGGTGGGGGGCGCCACAGGAAATAGCCTAGCTGAGTCACAGAAGGGAAAAGTAACAATTGGCAAAAAAACAAACAAGCCAGATTGTGAAGAACTTTGAGTGTGAGGCCGAAGAGTTTAGGTCTGAGATTCCTTCCTCTTAGGGCTTTCAGCAGAACCACCTGGGTCTTAAACATATTACCATGTGTATGTGTGTGTGTGTGTCCCTCTCTCACATACTCATGCAGGAGTACACGCAGGACACCACACTGTCCATCCTAACCACGTTGAGAACCTGGGGTGTGGTGAACACCATTACTCATGGGGTATTACATTCTTTGAGGGTACTGGAACAGAAACCAGGTGAGAACCAACAATTTAGACTCTTTGTGGCATTCTGTCTTTGTGAGCACACACATCATCAGGGGAAAGATTGCTAGTGACTGAGTGAGCAGGACAGATAGGCAGAGCCAAGGCCAGTCTAAGTGGCCCTTGTCAGGATTCTAGCCAAGTCTCACAGACACTTACTTCCAAAACCAGGCAAGAGCGAGGGGAAGAAGCCACCATACTTCAGGCACTGCTCTCAGGTCCAGCAGCACCTCCCAAAATGTGGCATCATGGACACCTCTCTTGCCTCACAATGCTCACCCTGCCATCTTAAAACGTCTGAGATCTACCTGTGTTAGGAATCTATTTAAAAAAAAAAAAAAACAGAGAGAAAGAGGACAGGAGGAGCTCAAAATAACCTTCTAGCACATGGATACAGCATTGGGATACAGCAAAGTAACCTTCCTGCTCTGTCCCTCTTTGGCAGCACATGGATACAGCATCTCCCCTGATGGGAAGCATGGGCCACAGCATCTGCCTGCCCAACACTCACCTGGACAGTTGGCTTCGTCGCTCTCATCCTCACAAGTCACCCAGCCGTCACACTGCCAGGGGAGAGGGATGCACTGGATGGTGCCACTGCGACAGGCAAACTGCCCAGGGTTGCACCGCAGCTCTGTGAAACCAAAGGGCAAGAGGCCATTGAGGATGTGGCAGTAGCAGTGGAGACCCGGCTTCTGCCACCCTGCAGCCGCCCGGCCCTGCCACCACCCAGTCCCCATGTGCATGGGCCAGGCAGCCTGCCTACAGCCCACCTCCTTGGAGGCTTGCATGCACACCCCAAGAGCTGTACCCAAAACGCCACAAATACCTAGAGCAGCGTACCTGCCCCCCAAGATGTTGACCTTTATGTGCAACCATTCAAGCATACACTGTGGCATTTCTGTTCTGTGTCAGGCTATGCAATACACTGCAGAGAGGACAGAAACAAGAGGGTACACCTCTCGCTTCCTGAGAAAACACACATACACTCGATAGACTTCCTATATAATAAAAGCCTAATATGCTAAATGTCCAGTTGTCTGGTCAGCCATTCAACCAATCAAAGTGTAATATGCTAATGATATGCTAAGGCCACTCAACCACTTCCTATGACATGCACTGACCACCAGAAGACAGTCGACCAGTTGCTATGATGTGCACTGACCACCAGGGAGCAGAAGCTCTGACCAGTAGGTTAGCTTGCTGCTGGGGTCCAGCTGATCAGGACTGAGTGAGAGGCTGGACATGCCCTGGAGCCCTCTCACGGTACCTCCCCAGCTGGCCAACCTCCCGCATCCTTCCCTGGCCCCAATCGTGTACCGGTGGGGTCCCTTGGCCTGGCCTGCACCCTCTTGCAATCCGGGACTCCTCGGGGGATGTTGGAGAGCCAGTTTCATCCTGTTGGTGGAATGACCAGTCGCTATGACTCTCAATGCAGGAGCTTCCCCCTGGTGGTCAGTGTACTCCCACAGGGGGAGTGCCACTCAGCCAGAAGCCGAGCTCATGGCTGGGGAGCACAGCAGTGGTAGCAGGAACCTCTCCTGCCTCCACAGCAGTGCTAAGGCTGTCTGACAGCTTAGGCCCGCTCCCTGCAGGAAGCAGGTTGACAGTTGGACATCCCCCAAGGGCTCCTGGACTGCAAGAGGTTGCAGGCTGGGCTGAGGGACCGTCCTCGTCCTCCCCCTCCCCCCGCCAAGTACACAAATTTCGTGCACCGAGCCTCTAGTATATGGATAAACACACACACTTGAGTTTCTGACAAAGCATAAATGGAGGTCACCACCACAGAAGCATTCTAACAATATGCTGAAACAACATGAAGGAGAAACTGCCTCCGTCTGGGGGGCTCAGGAATGCTTCTTAAAGAAGGTGGGATGTAAACAGGGTTCCCAAGGCAGATAAATGGTTTCAGAGGTACCAACATGATAGGAAGGGACGAATGATCCAGAAAAAACAGGGCTTAAGGAAATATCACAAGGCAGGAGAACATGCCAATTAGACTGTGTGAGCTGACAAATGCAGAATCACTGGAGATGAGATTGGAAATGTAAGAAGAATCAGACTGTGGTGGCTTTCAGGGTAAGATAATTCTGACCTTTATTTGGTATGTTATAGGGGACCAACAAGTAATATGGTGAAATCCATATTTTAAGCAGATATCACTAGCAATGACTTCTGGAAGCAATTAAAATAGAAGGCCAGACAAAAATATTAAATAACTCAGCCAAGTAAGGTCTTGAACTGAGGCAGGGGTCGGCAAATATTACAGTTCATGGGCCAACTCCTGCCCTTTCCACCTTTTTTATTTTTTTAAAATAAAGTTTCTTGGAACTGTGAGCTGTGGGACAACTGCACACTAACATACTTGTACTTGGAGGGGAAAAATCAGACAAAACATTTGAAGAAACAATGGCAGAACAACTTCCCAATTTGATGGAAACTATAAACCCACAGTTCCACAAGCTCAAACACAAGACATATATAGAAAATTACTCCGCCCTAACCGGTTTGGCTCAGTGGATAGAGTGTTGGCTTGCATACTGAAGGGTCCCAGGTTCGATTCTGGTCAAGGGCATGTACCTTGGTTACGGGCACATCCCCAGTAGGGGGTGTGCAGGAGGCAGCTGATCGATGTTTCTCTCTCATCAATGTTTCTAACTCTCTATCCTTCTCCTTTCCTCTCTGTAAAAAAATCAATAAAATATATTTAAAAAAAGAAAAGAAAATTACTCCAAGGCACATCATAATCAAAGTGCTTAAAACCAGCAATAGAGAAAATCTTAAAAGCAGCCAGAGGAAAAAAGGCATCACACACAGAAAAACAGATAAAGACAACAGATTTCTCATTATAAACAATACAAGCTGGAAGACAGTGGAGAAACATTTTTAAATTCTGAAAAAAAGAAAGAGCTGTCAACCTAGAATTATTTAAAGCAAAAACATGTATACTACATTGTAGGGTTTATAACACGTAGCAGTAAAACTGTGACAACAGCACAAAAGCTGGAAAGAAGAAGGGAAGCAGACTGTTTTAATGCTTTTATATACCATAGGTAAAGGGGTCTGTCATGTGAAGGTAAACTATCATAAGTTAAAGAAAAATATCACTAAACTAACATAAGAGTTACAGCAAGTAAGCCAACGAAGACAACAAAATGGAATAAAAATAGTCAACTGAAAAGAAGGCAGAAAGGGAAAAAGAAATTAATAATAGATGGTACAAAAAATAAAACAAATAATCAATTTTGCCTAATCAGTAAACATATGGGATGATCTAAACACCCGAAAAAACAACAACCAGAATTTGGCACATAGGTAAAAAAACAAGACTCTACTATGTATTGCCTAAAAAACCACCTTATATAAGGACACAAATAGGTGAAAATAGAAGAATGGAAAACATGCTAACACTGATCAAAAGAAAGCTGGAGTGGCTATATTAATGCCACACAAAGTAGACTCCAAAGCACTTAATATTACCAGGAATAAAGGTCATTTAATAATTATAGAGAACATAATAAAATCCTAAATGTTTATGAATATTGCAGAGCTTTAAAATACAGGTGAAAAATTGCTATAACTGTTAATAGACAAATTCACAATTATAGTCAGAGATTTCACTCTCCTCCAGACAACCTGCACACTATCAACCAACTGATCTGAACCAACACTTACAGAACTCTCCACCCAAAAACTGCGGAATACATAAAACTATTTTCATATGCATAGATAACATTGACCATAATAGAGAATATTATGGCCATAAAACAAATCTCAAGTTTATAATGACTGAAATCATACGGAGTATGTTGTTTGACCACAATTTAATTAAAAATCAACAACAGCGAGGCTGGTGTGGCTCCGTGGTTGAGCACTGGCCATGAACCAGGAAGTCATGGTTTGATTCCTGGTCAGGACACATCCCCGGGTTGCAGGCTAGATCCCTAGTAGGGGGCATGCAGGAGGTGATGTTTCTCACTAGTGTTTCTATCTCTCTATTCCTTCTCCCTTCCTCTTTCTAAAATCAATAAAAAATACATTCTTAAAAAAATCAACAGCAGAAAGATACCCGGAAAATCCCCCCAACTATATGGCAACAACTCACACACTTCTAAAGAGCCTATGGGGAGAAACCAAGATGGTGGCATAGGTAAACACCTAGACTACTGCCTTGCACAATAATTTCAAAACTACAACTAAAAGACAAAACGGAATCATCCAGAACCACAGGAAGGCTGGCTGAGTGGAAATTCTACAACTAGAAGAAAAGAGAAAAGCACACCGAGACTTAGAGGAACTGCAAAAGGCAGAAGTACGGAGGCGCATGCGCAGAGAGGGCGGGCAACTGAGTACGCGGCTGGCTTTCTCAATTGGGAGGGAGACAAAAGCTCCCAACTGCGCTGAACCCCAGTTCCGGGCGAGACTCTGGGGACCCAGACTCATTTGGGGAGAAACTGGACTGTCTGGCAGCGGGCGAAACTTGAAGGTGGCTTTCTCTCAGAGGTGCTTGCAGTGATTACCACAGGACACTGAGACCCAGGGGCCTCTTACGGCAGGGCTGATGGGAAGCCAATGCTGTGGGCTCCGTCCTGAGACTCCGCCCCATTCAAGCTGAGCACAGAGGCTTTTGCAAGTCTTGTCTCATAAGGGTGTCTCCAGCACAGAAGTTCTCTCAGCGTAGACATAGCTGGTCCTCACAGCCAATTGGCCTGGAGGTCAATTCCTCCCAGTGATACCAACAACAATCAAGGCTTAACTACAACAAGGCTGTGCACACAGCCCACAAAGGGGTGCACCAAGAGTGTCCACCTCAGGTAACTGGGGAGGCTGAGCCACTGGGCTTTATAGGACACCTAGTGCACAAAGCCACTCTATCAACTCAGGGAAGCAGCCAAAATGCAGAGACAAAGAAACAGGTCACAAATGAAAGAAATGGAGGAAAGCAAATGACTGGATATAGAGTTCAAAACCACAGTTATAAGTTTTTTCAAGAATTTTCTAGAAAAGGCAGATAAATTTAGTGAGACCCTTGAGTATATGAAAAAGGACCAACTAGAAATTAAGCATACACTGACTGAAATAAAAAATAATATACAGAGATCCAACAGCAGACAAGAGGATCGCAAGAATCAAGTCAAAGATTTGAAATACGAAGAAGCAAAAAACACCCAACCAGAAAAGCAAAAAGAAAAAAGAATCCAAAAATATGAAGATAGTGTAAGAAGCCTCTGGGACAACGTCAAGCGTACCAACATCCGAATTTTTGGGGTGCCAGAAGAAGAGAGAGAGCAAGATACTGAAAACCTATTTGAAGAAATAATGACCAAAAACTTCCCCCACCCGGTAAAGAAATAGACTTTCAAGTCCAGGAAGCTCAGAGAACCCCAAACAAAAGGAATCCAAAGAGGACCACACCAAGACACATCATAATTAAAATGTCAAGAGCAAAAGACAAAGAGAGAATATTAAAAGCAGCAAGAGAAAAACAGTTAAGTTACCTGTAAGGGAGCACCCATACGATTGTCAGCTGATTTCTCAACAGAAACTAAGCAGGACAGATGGGAGTGGCAAGAAATATTCAAAGTGATGAATAGCAAGAACCTACAACCAAGAGTACTCTACCTAGCAAAGCTATCATTCAGAATGGAAGGTCAGATAAAGAGCTTCACAGATAAGAAAAAGCTAAAGGAGTTCATCACCACCAAACCAGTATTATATGAAATGCTGAAAGGTATTCTTTAAGAAGAAGAAGAATGCCCTGACAGGTTTGGCTCAGTGGAGAGAGCATCGGCCTGCGGAATGAAGGGTCCTGGGTTCGATTCCGGTCAAGGACATGTGCCTTGGTTGCGGGCACATCCCCAGTGGAAGGTGTGCAGGAGGCATCTGATCGGTGTTTCTCTCTCATCGATGTTTCTAACTCTCTATTCCTCTCTGTAAAAAATCAATAAAATATATTAAAAAAAAAAAGAAGAGGAAGAAAAAAAAGGTAAAGATAAAAATTATGAACCACAAATACGTATCTATCAACAAGTGAATATAAAAATCAAGTGAATAAAAAATCTGATGAACAGAATAAACTGTTGAATATAATAGAATCAGGGGCATAGAAAGGGAGTGAACTGACAATTCTCAGGGGGAAAGGGGTATGGGGGGTGCGGGAAGAGACTGGACAAAAATCGTACACCTATGGATGAGGACAGTGGGGGGGGGGGGGGGTAAGGGCAGAGAGTGGGGTGGGAACCGGGTGGAGAGGGCAATGGGGAGAAAAAAGAGGAACAACTGTAATAATCTGAACAATAAAGATTTATTACATTTAAAAAAAGAGCCTATTGATCAAATAAAGACATTAAAAAAATTCCTTGAAAGTCACAAACTACTAAAGCTCATTCAAAAAGGAATCAATAACCTGAGTAACCTTATAGCTATAAAAGAAACTGAATTTTTAGTTTAAAAAATTCACACAAAGAAAACTCCAGGCCTAGATGGCTTCACTGGAAAGTTCTACTAAATATTTAAGGTAGAAGTAACACCAATTCCATACAAACTCTTTCGGAAATTTAAATATTTAAAATTACCATAAGAATAGCATCAAGACCAAGAAACACTTAAGGATAAATGTAATAACAGATGTGCAAGTTCTATACACTGAAAATTGCAGACTATTGCTAAGAGAAAAATTGTAAAGATCTAAACCTATGGGGATATATGAAGTAGTATAGATCAGTAAGCTCAATACTGTGAAGATACCAATTCTACCCAAATTCATTACAGATTCAATGCAATCCAAATCAATATTCTAGCAGGCCTTTTTGCAGAAATTGACAAAGTGATTCTAAAACTCATATAGAAATGCAAAAGACTTAGAATACTCAAAACAACTTTGAAAAGTAAGAACAAAGCTGGAGGATTCACACCATCTGATATAAGCACTTACTAAGTTACAATAATCAAGACAGCAGGGCATTATAAAACAAAACAACAAAAACAGCGTGGCATAAGCATCAAGACATACATTAAGACCAACGGAAGCAGAACAGCCTGTCCAAAAATAGGCCCACACATATGTGAGCAACTGCTTTATGAGAAAGGTGCAAAGGCAATTTCCTGGAGAAAGAATCATCCTTTCAACAAATGGTACTGGGACAACTGGATATCAAATTTTTAAACTGATTTTTAGAGAGGAAAATCTAAAACTATAAAATATCTAGAAAACACAGGAGAAAATCTTTGTGACCTTGACAAAGATTTCTTAGATACAGTTCAATCCCTAAAAGAAAAAGTTGATAAACTAGACTTCATTAAAATTGAGAACTTTTTGCCCTGGCTGGTGTGGCTTTGTTAGGTGTCGTCCAGTGCACCGAAAAGTTGCCAGTTCGATTCCCTGTCAAGTCACATGCCCGGGTTGTGGGCTCAATCCCTAGTGTGGGGGGTGCAGGAGGCAGCCATTCAGTGATTCTCTCTTATCACTGATGTTTCTATCTCTCTCCCCCACTTCCCCTTCCTCTCTGAAATCAATAAAAAAATATTTTTTTAAAGGGAGGAAATTGACACATGCCACAAAATGGATGAACCTAAGGACATTATGGTAGGTGAAATAAGCTAGACAGAGAAGGACAAATGCTTCCACTTATAGGAGTTCCCTAGAGTAGTCAAATGCATAGAGATAGAAAGTAGAACACAGGTTACCAGGCGCTGGGGGAGAGGTGATGAGTTCCCTTTAAGGGGTACAGTTTCAGTTTGGGAAAATGAAGAAGTTCTGGAAACAAACACTGGGTGATAGTTACACAACACTGTCACTGTACTTAATGCCACTTAAATGTACACTAAACAATGGTTAAAGCAGTAAGCTTTGTTATGTGTATTTTACCACAATTTTTTTTTAATCCTATTTTTAAAAAAGGAGAGAAGAAATCCCAAGCACACATCCCATTAGCCGTCAATACATGTCATGTAGCCTTTGGATATGCCACTGTGCACCTGTGAGAGAACACGAGAAAGAGGCGGATGATACCTTGGTATTATTATGAAAATATTTTTGACCTCCTGAGTCCCTTCCCCTAGACGCCTGGCCACAATGAAAGAACTACTGCTTTAAACTATGCATTGTGTGAGGTTTAAAGGACTCATGTCTGTAGAAATGTACAAGTCTCTGCAATAAAATCTTTGTCTACATTCCATTTATTCTTTGTCAGCAAGCCTTAGCCTCATTTTGAATTATGTAAACTGAGCTGTCTCAAATTACTGCGTGAAATTTAATATGCTGCCTAAATTGTTTGGAATTGATTTCGCAACATTTGCCCACAAAGAAACAGAGGAAGACTTAGTGTAGCAGAAGCACACGCATCCAGTCACATTGCTCAGGAAATAAAAAAATTTCCTGCCAACAAATGCAGGAGAGAGTTCTACCCCATCTCTTCCCACTGCCCACAACCCACTCCATGGCCTCCACCAGTGGATGGAGACCTTAAGGCAGCCCCTGCACCATGCCGGAGCACCCACCCAGGACCAAGAGGATCCAGCTTCCCAGCGGGCAGTGTAGCCTCCATCAGACTGCTGCAACATTCTTCCTTGGAAAGCGCTAACAGCTGCTTCCCAGCAGGGCAGGATGTTCCCATGGGTTCTCCCTCCGCCCACTACACAAGGCAGTGCTGGAACAGAGGTATTTATCCAGCACAACACTTAGAACCAGAAGGGAGAGGATCTGAACATAAGGGCGAGCTGGGCCCGCTGTACAAGTTACGTGACAATTCCTGGGAACAGCAGCACAGAACTTGGGCCAGTTGTCTCTTCTCTGGACACCTTCAAGAGGGAACAGAGATCACTGATGATAACACAGAGCACTAAAAATACACAACAGAGGGCCATCCCTGCTAAACAGGCCCTCTCAAGAAGGGTTACCTGTGTCCTAAGGTAAGAAGGTGAGAATTAAGGGGCTTGAATTCAAGTAGGATGGGCAGCACCTGAAACACCAGGTACATAAGAAGGCCAAGGGCTCAGCCTGGATAAGTGCCACTGAGCAGGAAAGGAGCCCTTTGCTTGTCTGGAGCCCAGCAGGATTCAAAACCAAAAGGTACCGCAGGACCAGATGGCGTCATGGATGGGCTATGGCTCCGGGAATGGATGCTACTGGCAGTGGAGGAGCGCTTCGCCAGAACACCAGCAGCAGGACAGAGAATGGACTGGGGAGGGCAGAACTAGGTGAGGGAAAGCATTACCAGGCATTTGAAACAATTCATAGGAGATCATTCTAGAAAAAACTGTGATTAATTTACAAACTCCCCACCTTCTCTTAAGTGTTCTAAATGCCATTTGCCCAGCCGAAACCAGTTTGGCTCAGTGGATAGAGTATCGGCCTGCAGACTGAAAGGTCCCAGGTTGGATTCCGGTCAAGAGCATGTACCTGGGTTGCGGGCACATCCCCAGTAGGGGGCGTGCAGGAGGCAGCTGATCATTGTTTCTCTCTCATTGCTGTTTCTAACTATCTCTCTCCCTTCCTCTCTGTAAAAAAATCAATAAAATATATTTAAAAAATAAAAATAAATGCCATTTGCCCTTTCATGAGATGAAGAACCACCTCCAGACTTCCCCCAACACCCCCATCCACTCAGGTTCTTGGGATTCCCTGGCTCAGCAACCTTTCCGTGCACAGAATGATACTCCAACCAACCGAGCCACCTTGTCAGAATGATGAAAATTTTTCATAAGAGGTCTCTCTCAGAACCACACTCCAGAGACAAAACAAAATAAGACTGAGGAAAGTTTTCAGTCTTATTAAAGAAAAGATAGAGAAAATATTATGAATAAAGTTTTTACAGCACCCCTCCTCCCAAAAAATAAAAAGAATGAAGCAACTTACAAAGATCCCCAAACACTGTCAAATGAAAACGTCAAAACCTGTGTAAAAAGTACTAATTCCATTTATGTAAAATACTGAGTCTGAATGTTTTCCCAACTGTCCTGGGCTTTCACTGTGGGTCGCCACGCGGCCTGCATCCTCCACACCAACAGGGTAGAGGGGAATTTGAAGGCTGTCTCCCCTCCCACAGTTGGCCAACAAACCACTAAGGGCTAGCAAAAGCCCGCCTGGGCCACAAGGAAGCCTTATTCCTTTCAGGTACTTGTAATCCTCTTGTTCGGTCTTCTAAGACCACAAAGCTTTGCAGCTACTCTAACTGACCCGGGGACTCGAGAGGTAGCCAGCGGCACTCAAAAGGACTGCAACAGGAGACCTGAAGTCAACCTAAGCGTACAGGGGTCCTGGAGGCTCACATCTCCAGACTGGCCCTCTGGGATGCCTGCCCTCTGTGGTGGTTCCTAACCCTTGTTCAACACCTGGGCAGCCCCAAGCTATTTCCTCCACAGAAATGAACTCCAAAGGAAAGTCCCCCAGGGAACAAGGCTTCTGAGACAAGTGGGAGTGCAGGGTGGACCTGGAGGCCATGTTGGTCCAGGGTATCCCACAGGGCTCTGCTCTCACTCTGTCCTGTCTAACATGGAACAGTCAACAGCTGAGACCAGACAGACAAGAAGCTGATCAAACTGATGGCTGGCTGCCCGGGATCCAGAAGCCAGCCTACAGAGAGGGACTGGAAGGGATCAGAGACACTGACTAAAGATAACGACTAGCCTAGGTTCACTGAAGCAGTCCAGGTTCACTGAAGCAGAGAGGAGAGGAAGAAGGCCCAGAGGTATGTGCAGTCCCTGCACCACCACCTCTCCAGAAAGGCTTGTACTGTGCAATGGCCTATGGAAGGGCAGGTCACTTCCTCAAGCAGGGGGCAGTCAGTTCTAAAGCCTCAGTGTCAGGCAAGTCCATCAGAGAGGCATCCAGGCCCCGAGGCTCCAAACTGCAGGAGCCCTCAGCCCCTCTAAACCCCAGTCTGGGTGGCTGGTGAACTTCAGGTGAGGTTCCATATTTGTGAGAAGGCCTCACCTGCCCTCACCTCTCAGTTCAGCCAGTATCTGCAGAAGCAAGCTTCCCCCAGTGTGAGGCCAAGGCCAGCTGGCTCTGCAACAACCCCCTACAAGTCTTCCATAGGCAGGCAGCCACAAGGTCCTTGTCCTCCCCCCACCCCCCCACCTAGGGACAGCTGCAAAGCCTGCTGGCTAAGGGAGCTGTTGCTCTTTATGTAAAAATATAAATAGCCATTTGTGCATTTACTCAATAACTGATTTCTGAGTGCCCACTCTGTGCCAGACCAGACTCAGGAGACACAGCATGAACGTGACAAAGAGCAAAACATGTCAATGTGAACAATCCTAGCCCTGTCCAAAGTGCTGCGGCTGTTTGGTGGGCTTTCAAAAACTATACCCCCACCCCCGACCATCAAAAATGGCTACTCATTCAGCTGTATGTATCAGACACTGCTGAAAGCCACTGTGCTCTGCTGCCTGGTGGAGGGGGAAGGAGGGAGGACATGAACCAGACCCTCTCCTCATAATATTCCCTTGTGTGTGTGTGAGGAGTCCTGCTTACAGTTTAAGGTGAGGTCCTTACACTCCCTGATGCCCATTCGTGGATAACATTTACTGTTGGCCTTTATGAAGCATTTGCTTTATACCAGACATTTCTTAGAACTTTACACTTAACCCATTTAATTCTCACAACATCTTTATGAAGTTATGTCCAGGCACAGATAAGGAAACTGCGGCACAGAGAAGTCACAAAGTGGGTAGCAGAGCAAGATCTGACACCAAGCAGTGTAGGGTCCAAGTTCCTTTTTGTTGTTGTTGTTGAATCATCGATCAGCTGCCTCCTGCATCCCTCACACTGGGGTTAGGCATGTGCCATGACCAGGAATTGAACCATGACCTCCTGGTTCACAGGTGGATGCTCAACCACTGAGCCACACCAGCCGGGCTCTGGTGTTACTTTAAATGAGCTGTCTGTAGAGGAGCAGCTGCAGTTAGATCAAGGGGAGTCCAGTGTTGTGGTTTGAGAACTTGGACCTTATGCCCTTGCCACTGCTGCTCAAGGGTTAGAGCGTTGGTCCACACATCAAAGGGTTGTGTGTTTGATTCCCAGTCAAGGGCATGAACCTGGGTTGCAGGTTTGCTCCCTGCCCCTGGTCAGGGCATGTACGTGATGTCTCTCTCTCACATCGATGCTTCTCCCCCCCCCGGCCTCCCTTCCTCTCTAAAATCAATAAACAGACCTAGCTGGCTTGGCTCAGTGAATAGAGCGACAGCCTGCGGACTGAAGGATCCCGGGTTCAATTGAGGTCAAGGGCACATGCTGGGTTACAGGCTTGATCTCCAGTAGGGGGCATGTAGAAGGCAGCCGGTCAATGATTCTCTCTGATCATTGATATTTCTATCTCTCTCCTTTCCTCTCTGAAATCAATAAAAATATATTTAAAAAATAAATAAGTAAAATAAAATCAATAAACATATATTTGGGTAAGGATTAAAAATAATAATAAAGTAATGCCAGGCCTGGGCTTTCCTTCCTCCTAGGTCATTGCCCATAAGCTCCAGATCCCCAGCCAGCTGCACTCTGCCCACTGCCCACATACCATTCACCCTCCTCTGGACTTCCCTGGCCAGACTATGGCCCATCTTTAGTGGCAAGACTGTCTTTTACTAAACATTCCAAGTCAATAGGTAAATCACACAGAAACAAGTATATCGATTTTACATAAAAACCACATTGTGATCCCACCCTTCCCTCTGGCAAAATGTTGGCCCCAAATTGGGCTCTTGGGATTACTGACCTGCTCAGCATACAGGAAGGAGAAAGGACTGATCACCAACTCTTTAGCAACCCAAACACAAAAGCACATGTGACAAGGGAACAATCTAGCAGCACACCAAGGAAAAGACATTTAATCAGTCTGTTGCTATCTACTAGGTTCTCAATGTTGTCACTGACACATTCCACTCAGGGGGAACAGAGGTAAGATATCATGGGTACAGGGAGGGCCCACAACTAGGCCACCTCCCATGATGTATGCATGCATTAAGTGCTGCGGAACTGCCAGAGGAGGGCAGGGCGAAGACAGTGCCAAGGAGCTAGGTCTGGGAAGCAGGACCAGAGGGCTGCAGGCAAGAGCAATCTGGACAGAAAGAGGAACAGGAAAAAAACAGCCTAACAAGAGCGAGAATGTACAGACCCATCAGCCAAAGTGTGCAACAAAAGCACATTCTTCATTCCTATGACTAGAACCACTAACTGAAATATTCACCTTGCCTAGCTGCCACCTGGGCAAACCGGAGCTTTAACCACAGCACATCCTGTGCCCGCAACACCATCTGTGATGACACAGTGCCTGGCACACAGCAGGTGGCACTGAGGGTTTGTTACAGGGTGAATGCAAGCAATGGGATGGGGAGCATCACCTTTCATCTTTCAAGGAAGCTAAGTACCAGGCGCCTCCTCCTGCTCTCTGAAATGATCAAAGTGTTCAGGGGAAAGGGCCATGCTATACGCAACTTACTGTCAAATGGTTCAGAAAAAATATTTTGTGCATGCTTACATTTCTATGCATGAGTATAGACACCCAGGGGAGATAATAAAATGCTAACAATAGGTACATCTATTACAGGATATGTAAGTGTTCTTGCACTAATTGTATTCTTGCAACTTTTCTGTAAGTTTGACGTTATTTGTTTTAGGAATATATTTCTTTATGTATTTTTATTGATTTCAGAGAGGAAGGGAGAGGGAGAAAGAGACAGAAACATCAATAACGAGAGAATCACCAATCGGCTCTCCCCCACATGCCGACCACCAACTGAGAACTCCTAGTTTATAGAAACATTTCCTACCAAATGTTTACTTTAAAAGCAACAACAAAACAATTAATTAGCTAGTGAGGTTGGGAAAGTGTTACACTACTTTCCAACTAAAAAGAATGAAATTATAAAAACCAAAGCCCAGTCTGCTAGTAGGGCAAGTTCTATAGTGTTACAAGGTGGTAGGCTGTGGAGGAAAGAACTCCAAACTCAGAAGGCACTTGGCCAGCCTAAGTGCAGGCTCAACTTTCCAGCTACTTCTATAAGCTTCGGCCAGTTCTGCTTAAAAAATATCCATGTTTCCTATTCGTTAACCCGTATGCTGCTCCAGTGCTGTGGCCACTTCTTGGCTCACTGAGGATTTATCAGTTCAGCATACCCAGCAGGTCCCTAATGGTCATGGGGAAAGAACCCTGAACTAGGAGCCAGCTCCTAGTGGGTCTGAATCCCAGCTACTCTGCTCTCCAGCTATGTGACTTCATACAAGTCACTTGCCTCTCCCAGCCAGCTTTCTTTATCCCAAGGCACACAGTTCCAGTCCTGCTACATCACCTATAGGGCCGGGGAACTCAGCCAAGACCATGCTCACTCAGGAAAGGTAAATGTCTTCTCAGCTAAGTATGGTGTGGTCACCCTGGATGGAGCTATGGCTAAACCCATGGCATGATTTTCTTTCATAATTGATGCTTAGGAAAAAAAAAGTTTTAGAAATCAGTAATTGATGTTGCATTCCCTGTACAGCTAAAGGGTCAGGGAGATGATACTGCAGTTAATGGCCCTAAATGCTCCTGTATGTTTGTCACCCCTCAGCAGAGATCCCCAACCTTTCTAACATCTCGGGGAGACAATACACATCTTCATTGGTCATTTTGGTTAACCACAGAAGGAATTTGGGGGGAGGGCTGGTCCTATCCCTCAAACCAGGGTATTCAGATGGAAAAAGCTTCAGAATCCCCACCTGGTGAGCCACTGGGTCCATCAGAAGAAAATCGGCCTAGGGCTCCATAGCAGGGGTTAAAGATAGAACACACATAAGCCCCTGGGAAAGGTGCACAATGGAATCAGGCCAGACTTCTAGGATTGAATCTCATCTCAGCCACTTAGCTTTATGAGCTCTCTGTATTCCAATTCCCCTATCTGTAAATGGAGCTAATAAGAGTATCTACCTCACAGGGACCACCTGAGAGTTAACACATGTTTTTCTACAAAAGCTCCTGTCATGTAACACATCCTCAAATCAAGCCACGTCAGACATGCATTTAAAATAAACTTTGGCAAAAGGTCAAGTTCAGCACTCTTGTGTTGCCCATTGCCCCACTCCGTGAAAGGCCTCATGCCCTGGCCTGCAATAGAGAGGAGCCAAAAAATGGCTTGGTCCCCGTCCTCAGGGGTTCCCCCTGGCAGAAATCAGAAGACACCCTACTTGCCTGCCTCCCTCCCATCTGGGAAACAGGTTCTGACAGGTGCCCTCCTCACACCCGAGTATGAGTCTAAGTCAGGATTCCAATAGAAGGAATGCAGGCTATGACCAAAGAAGCACCCCCTCGAAAATGCCAGCCAGCAGACCCCTGCCTGGGAAGGAGGCACAGCACACAAGAACATCTGCCCCTGCTGCCCAAACACCGTCAGGGAGCCAGTTGGAATCCCCAATTGTAAGGCAAGTCAAGATACCACTGGGGGCCGCCACAAAGCTCTAACATGGAGTGTCATGGCGTGAAAAAGGTACCTTTGCTCCCTCTGCCACAGGTGCCTCCCTGCCCCAACTCAGACCTAAGTGTGATGATGTCTTCTGTGAAGCCCTCCCTGCTTCACAAGTACAAGTGTTGGCCATCTCTGACACCTGCCTAGGTCAACACACTTAGTGGACCGATTTACACCTTGACTCTCTTTCCACACACAAAGGGCACTCCCAGAGGGAGGGGTTTATTCTGTTTGAACATTTGAACATCCCTGGTAGATGGGCAGGTATCAAACACTCAGACACTTGTTGAATTACTGCTGGCCTGTTGGCAGGATATGTGGACAGACAGAAAAGGAGTTGGGGACATTGGTCACCTCTATCATCCAGGTAACCGGAGATGCTGGACCTGGAATCAGAGGCACCCCAAGGAAGGTAGTCATGCATGGTACATGACTTCACTCAGTCCAGTGACCAGATGTGCAAAACTGGGACCCACAAGCCAGAACAGGATGATGTCTCACCTTTCTACAGGTGTAGACTTGTGTTTTGATGTTGTTGTTTTAATATATATTTTTATGGGATTCAGAGAGGAAGGGAGGGTGAGAGAGAAAGAAACATCAATGATGAGACTCATTGATTGGCTGCCTCCTGCACACCCCCTACTAGGGACTGAGCCCACAACCCGGAAAGGTGCCCTTGATGGGAATCGAACCCTGGACCTTCCAGTCCGCAGGCCGACACTCTACCCACTGAGCCAAACCAGCTTGGGCTAGACTTGTTTTCTAAAGCATCTCATCACAACCCACAATCGGTTGGCTCTGGTCCCCCAGCGCCCATACCGTACCCTCCTGGACTGGTGGCCCTTTTCCTGGCTTCCTTTCCTACCAAGGCTATCCCAGAACCAGTCATCCTGCTGCCCAGAGAAGTATCACTGGAGACACTCCAGGCTGAGCGTGGGCCTAGGGTCTTGGCCACTAGATAGTCAAGAGGCTCACCCTCTTGTATCCAGGGTGGGAGCCTGGCTAGGGCACGGTGGAGGATCAGCCGCATACCACTATGCTCCCCAGCCTGCCTTCACCCACTGAGGCCTGACAGCCCTGAGCTCCGCCACCTTCATGGAACCCCCCTTCCTGCTCCTGGCTACCTGGCCCCCAGTTGGCTTGTGTGCGTGAGGCAACCAATCGATGTGTCTCTCTCACGTTGATGTTTCCCTTTTTCTCTCCCTCAAATCAATGGAAAAAATATCCTCGGGGGAGGATTAACCAAAAAAAAGTTAAGAATCATACTTTTCACCCCAGCTGGGTGGCTCAGTTGGTTGGACCATCCTCCCATACACCAAAAGGTTGCAGGTTTGACTCCGGGTCACAGCACATCCCTAGACTGCAGGTTTAATCCCCAGTAGGGGCGAGGATGGGAGGCAACAGATCAAAGTCTCTCTCTCTCTCAAGTCAATAAAAACATATCCTCGGGTGAGCGTTAAAAATTAAAAAACAAAACAAAACAATTTTATAGTTAAAAGGAAATCATACTTTTCAACTGCATTGTTATAAAAAATGAATGCCTATATGTGTACATTACATTCTCTTTGATCTAAAAGTTCAATTTTCCTGCTGACTTGAGAAGAAATCAAACATTTTCACGAACTCCTAAAAGCACTGTGGGCCCCCAGCATTGCCTCTCCCGTGTCTGTTAGATAAATCAGCCCTGAATTTGGGGATTTGAATTTCTTGCCGCAGTTCAGATGGGTACACCAGGAACAGGTAGAGATTAAAAAGTTGTCTGGGACCTTCTAGCTGCCATGAATGATCTGAACTCCCACCACAGGGTTTTTATAGAAACACAAGTCCCAAGGGGAGTTCTAAAGGCATTTAATCATCACATACAAGGAGTCCTCAGTACCTGGCACTGTCCAGGCTCCCACGACTGCGACACACCTGCGGGGCAGCGCGTTAGTCTCTGGCCCAGCACAGATGCTGGGCGGCCTCCTAGCACCTCCTCGGGTCCAGTCTCTGAACTGAGTACTTCTCAAGTGTAACACCTCACTGAGTGACAATGAGCGACACGGCTACTGCTTTCCAGCCGAGGGGTTTCCCGGACTGAGAAGCTGGCAGCAACCCACTGCTGGGAGGAAGCAATGGAAACTAGGAGCCTCCACGAGCTGCTCTCTGGACCTAACCCCAGCCTAACTCCATCCGCTGGACCAGAAATGAGGGCGCAGCTTCTTGGCGAGAAAGAACTCCATCACTCTCGCTTCCATCAACCTCAGAGCATGTAGTGGCTCCACGGACGTGGACCCAAAGGCCACAACCCTCGAGAACAAAGTTTCTTGATGTATGAGGCGCTCGAGCCCACCAGGTAAACTCACGGCATGGTCCCGGCGGTGCGTGGTCCCGGGAAGGGGGGCGCGGCGGACCGCGGGTAGGCCTCAGTAGGCATCCGCCCGGGACACGGCCCCACCAAGTGGAGGGAGGTCCGGGGCGACCCCGGCCCTGTTCGCCCCGCCCCCGGCCGCCCGCCCCGCCCCCCCCGCACCGCGCACCTGGTCGCAGCGGCTCGGTGACGGTGAGCACGAGCAGGAAGAGCAGCAGGAAGGCACCGCTGTCTGCCTTGGGCACCATTTATCCTCCGTTCATCGTCCCCGGGGCGGCCGCGTGACCCCGCGGGGAGGCCGAACCGGGCCTGGCTGAGGGTCGGGGGGCCGGGCGTGAAGAGGTGGCGGGAGGGAGCTCTGGCTGGGCCGCGGCTGAACTGGACCGGGGGTTCTCGCGCACTCTCAGCTGCAGCCTGAGGTTCCGATCGCAGCCTGAGGTTCCAACCACGGGCTCGCGCGCACTCTCAGCCGCAACCTAGGGTTCCGACTTTGGCTCCGCGCAAGATGGCGGCCGTCCTGTTCGGCTCTGCGACTCCTTGCCTCCCGTCCCCGACGCCGGCGTCGACCAATTAGCATCGAGGAGGGGGCGGGGCCTGCGCGTTCCCAATGCTTGCAGACCTTTGGCCGAGCTGGGGCGGAGTCTGGGCAGTAGTGCCCGAAAGGGGCGAGGCGTAAGGTCGGGATGGTGAGGGGCAAGCCCGTCGGGAGGGCGGGACTTAAGGAGTGAAGTGCCATTGGCTGGACAGAGAGGTGGGGCTCCGGGGTGTAACCTGAGCAGAAGGGCCTAGAGGAGGATCTCAGGGCGCAGGGGGAGGGACGGGCGATGAGACCCAGTTGACGGGACACAGAAAGGGCGGGGCCCAGTGAAGCCGGAAAGTGGGCCCAGGGTGGGGGCAGCGTGTGAAAGGAGAGGGGCAGGATGAGAGGGAGCCAAGGGGGGCTGGGACACAAAGGGTCTCACATCTTGCACATCTGCAGGCCGAGGTCCGGTCCGTGGGCCGTAAAGTGGCCTTTTTCAGAAGGTTTGCGCCCTGGCTGAGTGCCTCAGTTTGTTGGAGCATCCTGCCGTGCATCAAAATGGCTGCAGGTTCGATTCCAGGTCAGGATACATAGGTTTCAGGTTCCATGCCTGGTCAGGGTCCAGGGATCTATGTGTTGTTTTTTTTTCTCTCTCTCTCTCTCCCTTTTCTAAAATCAATAAACATATCCTCGGGTGAAGACAAAAAAGTAAAAATAGTTTTTTTAAAAAACTGCAAAAAAGGAAAGAAAAAAACTGGAAGGACCCAAGTTTGAGGAGGTGGGTTCGGTTGTGTGTGCCAGGGAAGCCACACCAGGCGGTGTGGCTTCCCTGGCACACACAACCGAAAAGGAAGTAATCTAAAGGAGTATAATGCTCCCCCGCCACCCCCAGCAGGTGTGGCTCTGGGATTGAGCTTCGACTTATGAACCAGGAGGTCATGGTTTGATCCCTGGTCAGGACACACGCCCGGTTGCAGGCTGGATCCCCAGTAGGAGGCTTGCAGGAGGCGACCAATCAATGATTCTCTATCATTGATGTTTCTATCTCCCTTCCTCTTTGGAATCAATCCTATCCTATATAATAAAATATGCCAATTGTCCCCTCTACCAGGAGTTCAACTGACTGGAGGCGGCCCAGCCCACCAACCGCCTGGGGCCCCTCCCCCTGGCTGGCTGGACCCCACCAGTGCACGACCAGGCCTCTAGTAAAAATATATTTAAAAATAAAAATAAGGAGTCATTCTAGAGAGACCCTGTAGTAAAGTTGGCCTCTGGAGAAAGGGCACTGCCTACACAATGGGGGAGTAGGAGAAGGAACACTGGGCACATAAAACCAGATCTGCATCGTAGAAAGCCACTGGGGACAATGCTCGAAGTACTGACTTCATATCGGTTATCTGGAACGAGGAGACGATGGGAGGGGACCCAGCAGGTAAGGTGCTCTCAGTAGGAGAGAGAAGCAAGCTGTCCAAAGGAAGCACCACCAGCCAGGCACACAAGACCTGGCACAGGGTGTCAGGCTGGAAAAGAGGGTGAAGGGCCAGTGTGACTTAGTTGAGTGTTGGTCGTTGCAACAAAAGGTCCCTGGTTTGATTCCCAGTCAGGGCACATGCCTGATTTCGGGTTCGATCCCCGGTTGGGTTGCGTGCCAGAGGCAATCAATCAATGTTTCTCTCTCACATCGATGTTTTTCTCCCTCTCCCTAACTCTCTAAAAAAAAAAAAAATCAACAAAAATATTTTTTAAAAAATAAAAAAGAGGCCCTAGCCGGTTTGGCTCAGTGGATAGGGCATCGGCCTATGGACTGAAGGGTGTAGGGTTTACCAGTCAAGGGCACATGCCAGGTTGTGGGCTCGATCCCCAGTAGGGGGCATGCAGAAGGCAGCCAATCAGATTCTCTCATCCTTGATGTTTCTCTCCCTCTCCCTTCCTTTCTGAAATCAATAAAAATATATTTATAAAAAATAAAAAAGAGGGTGAAGGTGGGAGCAGAGAAAGGGGGGAGGGCCAAGGCTAGTGAGGATCCATCCTGACCTGGCCCACCTCCGCTCCACTGACTTACTCCAGGAGCAGTCCTCTCAAGCTAACTCAAGGCATGGTTCTCCTAAGTGTCCCTTAATCTTGGGACACTCAGGATCATCTGAGAGAGAGGCACCCACTTCCTCAGGGTGGATGTAGCCAAGGTTAAACCCAAGACTAGGCCAGACCTGCCTGCTCCTGCTCCTGCTCCTGCTCCTCAGGGTGTGGCCCCAAGCAGGTGCTAGACAAAGGGGCTGTCACAGCTGAGGCGCTCCGCTGTTGGCAGAAATTGGTCCCTGTCCAATGCTGACCTCTCCACTTGCACCATCCTCAAGGAGCATACCAGGAGCAGCTGATGGCACTCAAAGCAGGATCAAGGTCCAGCTTCTGTCCCAGCCCCAGATCTGCCCTAGGAGCCCGGCCAAGGCTATGGTCTGGGCAGACCCCCAAGAAGGAACACACAACCAAGAGCAGAAATCCCTGCCAGTTGTCCCCTCCAAAGCCACTATCAGAGAAGCAGGCTGCCCAAGTTTGGGATGAGGAAAGGTAAGTACAGGGAGGTGAAGAGTCCAGCTAAACCATTCAGGAGAGGGCAGAGGCCTGGCTTCCTAAAATCAGTGACCCTGGGCCTGGAGTCTCTGCCCCACCTGATTCACCTCCATTCTTCACCCTGCTGCATGGCCTGCAGGCCACCTGTGTAGACAAAGGCAAGGACTTCCAAGACTGAGGGGGGAAAATCCAGGGACGTTTCTCCCCAGCTCCTTGCCTGTGGGTCACTGTGGCCTCTGCCTAAGGTCACTGACTCTCTCAAGGTCACCCTCTCTATACCATCCTTCCCAGGTTCCAATGACCTTCCCTCCCTTTCTCCAGGAGTGTGTGACTACTGTTGGGGTTTCCTGCACTCTGCTCCCACCTTTGTAAATTATGCCCTTATTATACCCTCAGACTGCCCCAACTGGAGTATGTCCTGGTTTCTGCTGGGACCTGGACTGATACAACCGCCCCCCCAGAATTTCCAGGATTGCAGTCATCAGCCCCACCACTGGTCAAGCAGTCCTAGCTCCACGTTTGGAGGCATGGGTAGACAAAGGTGTTCCCTGCAGGCCCCTGCTACCTCGAGTCCCAGCCAAGTGTGAGGTCACTCTCTGTAGGCCTTTGGTCTGCAGCCTACTGGCCAGCCTTCCAGGATTCTGAGTTCCAGGGGCTCAAGTCAGAACCTCATTACCCCAGATACTCCTCCTTTATGACTTCACCCACTGAAGTCATCTGGGAGACAATGCTGAACGTTCCACCCCAGAGTATGGGCCTCTGGGAGGCAGGGACAGCAGGCCAGGCCAGCCTAGAGGACTATCCGTCCACAGTGTAAATGAGGACACTGCTGGCCCATGTCTTGCAGGGATGTAGAGGGCAGCCTCAGAGGCACTGGGTGCTCCTGGCACCATGGATGATGCTGCCATCCTCAAGCGACGAGGCTATATCATGGGGATAAATTTGGGAGAGGGCTCATACGCAAAAGTCAAATCCGCTTACTCTGAGCGCCTAAAGTTCAATGTGGCTGTCAAGATCATCGACCGCAAGAAAGCCCCCACAGACTTCTTGGAGAAATTCCTTCCCCGGGAAATTGATATTCTAACCGTGCTAAACCACCGCTACATCGTCAAGACCTATGAGATCTTTGAGACATCAGACGGCAAGGTCTATATTGTCATGGAGCTTGGGGTCCAGGGGGACCTCCTTGAATTCATCAAAACCCGGGGAGCCCTGCACGAAGATGATGCTCGCAAGAAGTTCCACCAGCTCTCCTCCGCCATCAAGTACTGCCATGACCTGGACATTGTCCACCGAGACCTCAAGTGTGAGAACCTTCTCCTCGACAAGGACTTCAACATCAAGCTGTCTGACTTTGGTTTCTCCAAGCGCTGCCTGCGGGATGATAGTGGCCGACTGACACTGAGCAAGACCTTCTGTGGGTCAGCAGCTTATGCGGCCCCCGAGGTCCTGCAGGGTATCCCCTACCAGCCCAAGGTCTATGACATCTGGAGCCTGGGCGTGATCCTCTACATCATGGTCTGTGGCTCCATGCCCTACGACGACTCCAATATCAAGAAGATGCTGCGCATCCAGAAGGAGCACCGCATCAACTTCCCGCGCTTCAAGAACCTGACGAGTGAGTGTAAGGACCTCATCTACCGCATCCTGCAGCCGGACGTCAACCGGCGGCTACACATCGATGACATCCTCAGCCACTGCTGGGTGCAGCCCAAGGCCCGGGGCCTGTTCTCTGCAGCCATCAGCAAGGAGGGGGAGACCTCAGGGGCCCATGAGGCCTCAGAGGTCCATGAACCCCCTTGGGCCCCTGAGCCTGGCTCTGACAAGAAGTCTGTCACCAAACTGGAGCCCCAGGAGGCACAGCCTGAGGTGAACCCAGAGTCACAACCCAAGGAGGAGATTCTGCAAGAGGTGTTGACGCCGCTGGATACCAGAAGCGTAGCCCCTACAGAGGGGCAGCCAAGCAGGGACACAGTGGAAGGGGGCTCCCCGAAGCCTCCAGACACACACACCTAGCGAGCCTCTCACATGGCCCGGGGGCTGGCAGGGAATGAGGCAGAGCTCATAGCTTCGAGCCTGAGCTTCAAAAAAGCCAAGAGACAAGCCGTTGAAGAAAGACAATCCGGGATGAGCCATTATTTTCGTCAGTTTCTTTTCCCTCCCTTTGAACTTGGTAACCCACATGGTAAAAAAGCAATAAATAACTATATTAGTGCAGATTGTAAGGTGGAATGTCTTTGCCCCAGCTGGCTGCGGTCGCCTAAGGAGAGGATCCACCACACCACACCCCAAGTTTGGAAAATATATCCCAGGGTACCCAGCCATGACCGTGACCTGAGGCCTTCAGCCACAGCAGAGGGCTGAGTGAGGAAGGTGCTGCTTCAGGAGGCAGGCTATGAGTGTGGTGCTGGGGGAGACGGGCCAGGGAGAGGACAGGACCACGGAGGGCTGCCTGTAAAGGAGGGGTGGGGAGGAGGATCTACAAGCCTACTGGTGAGGAGGAATCTGCAGAGGGCAGATGCACCAGCTTCTCAGACTCTCTGGATCTCCCCACCTTAAAGGGCAACTCAGTTTTTCTGCTTGGTCCACCAGGGGTTCTCTTATCTCCAGCAGGCTCCCAGTTCTCAATGGTGCCGAGTTACCCCACTCTGTGGTCATTCTCCCAGCTCAGGTGAAGCAGGAGGCTCTGCTGGACAGCCCAGCCACACTCCAGCCCACATGTCCCACAGCTGTGTGGCCTTGACCTCGCCCTGTTCCCCTCTAGTCCCCGTCTGTCCCCAGGGGTGATGCTCCCTGCCAGAGTAGATGAGCTGATACTAGTAAGAGACAAGACAGGTGTCCTCACAATGCATGCCTGACCGCTGTGGCGTCTACGTCCCATAGCGGGAACAGGCTTGCACATAACATCACCAACCACCGTGCTCTGCAGGGCCCTGCTTGGCCTTCTCTATGCAGTCCTCACCTCTGCTGTGGTGGCCCTTTCTCTTCCCACTCTGCACTCACTGACAACTTCTTGTGGATCTGTAGGGTTAACACACCAAGAGGGCAAGAGCCTTCAGACTCACCTCACCCCAACACCTCTGTTTTAGGAAAATCTGAACCCCAGCCCACTGGGAGAAGTGAGACCCAGTGAGTGTCCCAGACCTGCCCTCTGCAGTCCTCCCCATAGTTAGTCCACTGCTCTGCCTGGCTCCTCCCTCCCCACAGCCCCCTTTCCCACGGTGTTCTCATATGCCCTGCTATTGCCTCCCACAGCACCCAGTCTGGCTCCCTCTGCTGAGGGGAAGGATCCCAGTGTCTGGCCTTTGAGGTCCTCCCAGGTCTGACCTCTTCCTGGCCGCCTAGCCTCTTCCCTCACCCCCACCCCCCACATAGATGTTATAATCATCCCTTCAGACCTGGCCTCTCTCTCCAGGCTCAGCTGAGGGGCCATGGCCTCCACACGGCCTCCTGGGGACCCCTACAGCACTCAACAGCCAGTCACTGAGCTCCACCAGGCAGGCCAGTGAGTGCCTAGGGTCCAGGCACAGAACAGGCCTAGAGTAATACTAGAGCTGTCCCCCAATTTTTTAGTGAAGACTGAAGGCTCCAGGAGCCCAGTCATGCAGCTTGGCTGATGGTGGAGTGGAATTACAGAGTAGTGGAGTGGAACTGAGATAGGGACATCCTGGGGAGAGGCTTCTGAGCATCCTCCTCTCGGTCATCTCTGCAGCCTGCTGCAGTCCTTGAGGCAGCGAGCAGGGTGCGGCAAGAGGGCCTGGAGTCTCACTGCAGCCCAGCGAGGAGGTGAGCCTGGGTAGGAGGGGCTGCAAGGAAGGAGCACCTACTGTATGCTTTGCAAGTGGGGAAACAGCTGAGAGAGGAGAGACTTCTTGACTGAAGCCACACCTACCCAAGTGGCCTCACTGGGCTCGACCCCAGCATAGACCTCCTCAGTGACCCTTTCACAAAGAGTTTAGGATCAAGACCCTCAACATGGACGCTGTGGCCCACAGTGCTCGCTCCCGCCCCTGCACACTCTTGCCACATCCTGCGCACTAGCAGTCCTTGTCCTCCTCCTCCTCCATGTGGCTAACTCCTAAGACCTCAGTCTTCCCAGCCTCCTCAAGTCCCATTCCCAATTCTGTCCTCACAGCTCATGTTCCCAATGTCAAAGCACAGTCACTACTGGGCATTCCCACTCATTGGTGGGACACGGAACCTCCTGGGCTCCAGGAAGGCCTAAGTCCTTTCTAGTTCACCAGTGTAGCCCAGCACCTGGCACGGACCCTCAAATGCCTATGGGGTGAATGGACAAATGGGTACCCAAATTTATGGAGAAAATCAAAGCTCGGAAGTGGCCTTCCCAGAGTCTACAGGTCTCTGATCCACAGGACTGCCGGTTGAGACTTCCGCTAGAGGTCCTCTGGTCCAATCTAACACTCTGCCTCCAACACACCAGGAGTCCCTGCCTCCGCGTGCACATCTTGGGCAAAGCTGCCTGTTCCATATCCCTGCACGATGCTGAGACCTGCCTCCTCCACCAGGTCTTCCAAGAACCAAAGAAGCCACATTGTCCGGGAAAAGAGCATGGTAAGGGGCAGAGAATCCACAACGTGGGTCAGTGGATCAGTCAAGAATGAAGATATCCAGGAGCACTCCAGATAGAACATTGGGGGCACAGTAGAAAGTGGGAAAAGAGTGAGCCACGTGGAGGAGGAGGAGGACAAGGACTGCTAGTGTGCAGGATGTGACGAGAGTGTGCAGGGGCGGGAGCGAGCACTGTGGGCCACAGCGTCCATGTTGAGGGTCTTATCCTAAAGGTTTTGTAAAAGGGTCACTCAGCTGTGAGGACAGAACTGGGTCCTGGCCTGCAAATCCTCACAACCAGCCCCTTCTGGGACACAAAGGAGTGGGTACTGCTCAGTTAAGCCTAAAGGACCCCCCAGGAGAAAGCAGGCCTCAGAGGGTAAGCAGGCCCCAGGGAGGACTGGCTGCTGGAGGGCAGTCGCCCACTGTGGGCTCACCCTGCTGGGACCAGTCACTCCCGCCTGGCACCTGGGCTCTCGCTGTCCAGCCACTGCCATCTTCAACATGGACCTCCAGACACATGCTCCAAGTGCATCCATGGAGCTGTGCTCTGGGCAACATGTTACATCTGCCTGCCATGCCTTGCCCCCTGTCACCTGGTGGATGGAGCGGTGATGATCCTCTGCATGCCAGCTCCCGTCAGCCCCTGACCACCCGCACAGAAGCAGGTCTTCCTTTGTCTCCCCTGAACACAGAGTGCATGGTACACCCGTCCTGACAACTTGCTACGTGTGGGCATGGGATGCCTGTGACAGAAAACAAGTGAACAGCAGGGCTTTCAAAGTACCTAAAGTGTATACAGGAGGCCATATTTCCCAAAGCAGCATCCATACACACCCTGAAGGAAGGTTTTCACATTGTTTCCAGGCGCAAAAGATGGTTTCAGTGACGCAAACGATGCTTTCCAGGGTTCCAACAGCTGCGACGTGCCACTCCTCACAAAGGCCCACACTGACATAATCCACCCAGGTGCTTGCTCCTAACAGGATGCTGGCCCTCAGCATCCTCAGGACCGCCAGCACCCAGGCTCCGCCCAGGCCCTGCCCAAGCAGTGACCAGCACACTAACCCGTTGTCTCTCTCTGTCACCCAGAACCCCCAGGCCCACCCTGGCCAAAGGTACTGGCCTCCACTCGCCCCAAAGCCCATTCTCTGTGCTGCCATCGCAAAATGTGACGTGGGCCACAGCTCTTCTTCCCTGTGCCCTGCAATGGCTGCCCATCCCTCAGAGAAGAGCACCCATTTACCTTTTCCCCCACCTCCCTCCTGTCTGTGGGACTCGGCCATTCTCAGAACAAGCCCTCTCCTCTCTCAGACTCTTCCCTACCTGGATGCCTATTACCTCCTCTACCTGACTCTCAACCCATCCTCCAGGCCTGCCCCAGTCCTCAAAGCACATCTGCCAGTATGGGGCCTGCAGCACCCCAGAGCCTGCCTGGCCTTCCACCCCCACACGTCCTGCTCACTACAGCAGTCATCCACCCAGCCCTCTACCCCAAACAGAAGCTGCTCTTGTCCACTAAGCTTGGAACCACTGCCAGCCTGGCCAGACCAGAGCAGTCCCTCCCAGACACCGCCAGTTCTGAGGACACAAGCCGTAGATGGAGTTTTCTTCACACACCAAAGACGCTGCAGGAAACTAACCCTAATGAGACAGGAACTAACCCAGGGTCAGTCCCCACAGCCAAGAAAGGAAAACGAGCATGGGACTGGCACTCCTGGGCAGCCCCCACCTTCGGCCTGACTCATGACAGGGAGCCGCGGCAAGGAGGAGCAGGGACGGTTACCACAGTCCTAGGTGCTCGCTTCCTTACAGTGGGCGGGGAATAGGCACCCCTGCCACACCAGCCTGGCTTCCAGGGTTCCAGGGGCCCTGTTCCCCCCAGCCCAGTTCCCACTCCCGGCTGCCTAGCTTTATGACTTCACATGCTGAAGTCACGTGGAGATAATGCTGCGCATTCCACAAGTCCAGGGAGGCCCAGCCAGACGGCTCCCCACGCTGTAAATGAGGACAATGCCTGCTGGCCCACGTGGGTAGAGGGCAGTGGCGCCAGCCACTCCTGGCACCATGGATGATGCTGCGGTCCTAAGGAAAAAGGGTTACATCGTGGGTATCAATCTCGGCAAGGGCTCCTACGCAAAAGTCAAATCAGCCTACTCTGAGCGCCTCAAGTTCAATGTGGCGGTCAAGATCATTGACCGCAAGAAAACGCCCTCCGACTTTGTGGAGAGATTCCTTCCTCGGGAGATGGACATCCTGGCAACTGTCAATCATCGCTCCATCATCAAGACCTACGAGATCTTCGAGACCTCAGATGGGCGAATCTACATTGTCATGGAGCTTGGGGTCCAGGGCGACCTCCTTGAGTTCATCAAGTGCCGGGGAGCCCTGCATGAGGATGTGGCACGCAAGATGTTCCGCCAGCTCTCCTCAGCCGTCAAGTACTGCCACGACCTGGACGTTGTCCACCGAGACCTCAAGTGCGAGAACCTTCTCCTCGACAAGGACTTCAACATCAAGCTGTCCGACTTTGGCTTCTCAAAGCGCTGCCTGAGAGACTGCAGTGGACGCATCGTCCTCAGCAAGACCTTCTGTGGGTCGGCGGCATACGCGGCCCCCGAGGTCCTGCAGGGCATCCCCTACCAGCCCAAGGTCTATGACATCTGGAGCCTGGGCGTGATCCTCTACATCATGGTCTGTGGCTCCATGCCCTACGATGACTCCGACATCAAGAAGATGCTGCGCATCCAGAAGGAGCACCGCGTGGACTTCCCGCGCTCCAAGAACCTGACGGGTGAGTGCAAGGACCTCATCTACCGCATCCTGCAGCCAGACGTCAACCGGCGGCTGCACATCGACGAGATCCTCAGCCACTCGTGGCTGCAGCCCCCCAAGCCCAAAGCCATGTCTTCCGCCTCCTTCAAGAAGGATGGTGAGGGCAAGTATCGGGCCGACTGCAAACTGGACACACGGCCAGGCTCATGCCCCGAGCACCGGCCCGAGCACCGGCCCGATCACAAGCTGGGGGCCAAAACCCAGCACCGGCTGCATGTGGTGCCCGAGAATGAGGACAAAATGGAGGACAGGCTGGCCGAGACCTCCAAGGCAAAAGACCACCATGTCTCCGGAGCCGAGGTGGGGAAGGCAGGTACCTAGGGTGCGGATGGCTGGGGGGCGTGGTGCACGGTGGCGCCCACGTAAACTAAGTAGGCAGGTAGGAGCTGAAGAAGGCACAGGTGCAAGGAACAAGTAAAATCTGTCAATTAAACCACTATTTTGATTACGTTCTATTAGCTTTCTTCTACTTAGTAGCAAAGACATTAATTATTAACCAGCAAATAAACCACAAAGTGTAAACAAGCATCGAGAGTGCCCCCTGAGGCGTCTTTCTCTCCAGGACTCAGCCAACCACCCTCCTTGCGGCACAGCATCTCCAGCACAGGGGTCCAGGGACCGGGGCTCAGGCACAAGTTCTCACGGAGAGGCCTGTGGACAAGGCGATCGCAGCCATGGACCATCTTGCCAGGCTCCCACCGGTCTCCCTGACTTGCCGGGGCCCAGAGCTTCCAGGGCTCGCGCGGTGCATGTGTCCCCCACCTCAGGTGCAGCGCAGCACTCTGACCCCATCCCACTTCCTCAAAGTTCTCCTCCCCCTTCCTCCCCTCGCCCCTGGAAGATCCCTTTCTTCCTCCAGGCAGGCGGCCCCAGCCTAGACCTCTGACCTGCACCCTCTCCACTGCACCCAGATCACCCCGCACAGCAGCCCTATTTTGTCACCCAGGGCACACTCCCAACAGGCCAGCCACATACTGGAAGTGGTCAGCACCTGGCCTTAGATGGCCTTGATTGGACAATGTCTCTCTTTGCATCTCACTCATGCCCGCTCAGACTTCTGCTTTCCTATTTCCTGGGGGCACCCCCAAGCCCAAGGCGACTCTTCCCCATGCGGGAAAAGTATCAAAACCCACACTTTGCGTCCCAGACCTTGGTCTAAGCTCACCTGCTAAGCCCACCCCAGCCCCCTTGGTGGGCCCCAGGGCACAGCCAGGACTTGGCCCCTGGAGTTTGCAGGAACTCACTGTCAAGAAGTGCAGGCTAGCGGTGTCCAGAAGGCAGCAGGCCCTGCACCAGCCTCCGGAGGCTACTGGCAGTCGGGAGGGCAGAAGAGGACCAAGGCAGTACTCAGGAAGATGGCCTAGGGCGAGGGATGGGTGTGCTTGAAGCAGGACTCCAGTCTGAGGGATTCCAGGTTGCCTCCCTGAGCAGCGAGCCCCCAAGGGCACAATCTGATCTCACTTGAGGCAGAAGAGACCCATCTGGCAAGCAGCCATGGTCTTGGGCCCCCCAACTCCTTGTGAAGCAGATGGCCCTAGGCCTTCTCGGGCTTGGGCATCAATACATTCAGGCTGTCAAGCAAGTGCTGGCTGGTGGTATAAATGGTGCTGCATGAACCAGGCCCCACTGCTTGACACTGTGGCCCAGGTTACTGTTACCTGGGGCTACTACTGGTGGGAGTAACAGGTGAGATTGGTGACTCAGCATCCTAAGCCTGGCAGTGCCTAGAGCACCGGGTGGGGGTGGGGGGAGCAGGAAGATGGAGACAGTCCTGCCCCACCTAAGCTAGAAACCAGGGGCTTAGAAGTCATGGTGAAGCCACTGGGAAGGAACCTCACACAGGAGCGTGGCCTGACACCTATGTAGGACCCATGCAGCCCAGGGCCCAGAGCCCCAGGTGAACCCTAGAGGCTCAATTCCCAAGGGCTCCGTCCTTCCCTCAGAGGAACAGGATTTGAGGTGGGAGTCATAGGGGACCAATATGCTGTGAGCTCAGCTCAGGTTTTAAGCCCGGGAGTGCCACAGAAAGCAATGCAGGTGGTGATAGGAAAGGTAAGACACCTAGCCCTCCAAGGATCACCCCATACAGCATCTTCTCCCATCATCCTGAGATCTCGATGCAAGCAAAGGGACGGCCCTGCAGACTGTGCTGGGTGTTCTTTAATTCCTGTTAAATAGAAATGGGCAGGAGTTCCATAGAAAAAAGTATCGGCAAAGCCCTGGGATGCATCCAAGGGCCATGGGGCGGGTCCTGTGCCAGCCTGGCTGTGACATGGCACCTTTCTTCTGTGGCTCCTGGGACAGTCAATGCTTCTGGCCCGGGCCTGGGTCCCCAAAAGGCCGGAGTCCCCAAAAGGCTCCACAAATATCCCATGAGCCCAGCCCGGGCCTGGCCCTAGAAGAAGTCTGAGGCTTTGCGCCGGGCAGGGAGCTGCAGCAGGTTGTCTGTGATGGAGGCTGGGTCCTGGCTGAGGGGGGTGCGTGTGGCCGAGCCAGGAGCTGGTGTGCTCGTCGGGGTCTGGGGCCCGCCGGCCGGGGTCTTGAGGTGGGCTGAGCGTGCTGGGGATGGTGTGTAGCTGGCCCGCAGGGCCCGGTCTGTGTACTTGCTGGCTGTCCTGCTCACGAGGCGCTGCAGGGCTGGGGACATGGCTGGGCTCAGGCCTTTGGGGGTGAGGCTGGAATAGAGGGGGTGAGCAAGAGAGGTAGATTAGGCCTGATGGGGCACCGCCAGCAATAGGGCCTGCCACAGCTCCATAGGAAGACACACAAGAGACTCATGGTCACTCTGGGCTGAGGACACCAGTGACCTGGTGTGGCCAAACTTGAGGTGGAGTGCTGGTGCTGCCCTTGGCCATGGGGCTGGGGTGGACCCCAATTTTCTCTAAGGGGAATGATGACATCCAGGATCGCAGGTCTGACAAGAGCTCACGGTGGGACAACAGACCGTAAGGTACCTGTTAGGGATGTGCCTAAGAGGTGGAAGAAAAAACAAAGGGGGCCCCCACATCCCGGTTCATACAGGGCCTCACTCCGGACCAGGGGAGCTGCCACAGGACCCATCAAAGGACACCTGGGACTGCCCTGAAGCTGAATGTCCACACCGTTGGGGGTAGGGCGGAGTGGGAGCAGGGAGAAGCCCCACGAGGGTCAGACAGCCCTCACCTGGCCAGGTTCTCCGTCACTCTCCGCAAGGCCTCCTGCTTCTTGGCCCGGTTCTTGGCAGCAGCCTCGTTGGCCATCTTCAGCCCCAGCCGCTCCCTGCGGCCCGGCTCCAAGATCTACAAAGTAGGTGTGTGGGTGCTCACCGAGCTGGACAGTCCCTCACTGCTAGAAGGGCTGACTCTTCCCATGGCCCCCACGATCTCAACAACCCAACATCACCTCTCCTAAAAGCCCCTGAAGGCCTCCAACCAGCTAGGCCGAGCCGCCCACGTGCCATCACGGTGCTCTCAAAGCCAGCACTGCTGAGTTAGGAACCTCACAATCTTTCAGAAAAGAGCGTCTTATTTTCATCTGCTTCCCTCTGATTATCTTTCTGTCTTACCAACTTTCTATATTTCTTTTGAGAACTTCCCATAATGTGTCCTTGGCCTATTTTTCTAACAAGGTGCTTACCCTGGTTTTTGTTTGTTTAGCTTTATTTACTTACTAGAGGCCCGGTGCATGAAATTCGTGCATGGGTAGGGTCCCTCAGCCTGGCCAGTGATCAGGGCCAATCGGGGCCATCTCGCCCTGTCTCTATCTGCCCAATCTGGGTCGGCCAGCCAGCAAGCGGGGGGAGGGGAGAAAGACTGCGAGAAGTTGGCTGTGGGAGTGCACTGACCACCAGGAGGCAGCTCCTGTGTTGAGCATCTGTCCCCTGGTGGTCAGTGCATCGTCATAGCAACCAGTCATTCAGTCAACCAGTTGTAACAATCACTTAGGCTTTTATATATATAGATAGGAGCTTTATCTATGTTGGTTATATTAGGCCAGTGGTCGGCAAACTGTGGCTTGCGGTTCACGAGCCGCGGTTTGCCACTCTGTTGACTAATGAGTTTGCCGACCACTGCCTTAGGGAAAAACACTTAAGAAACACTTTAATAATGTACTAATGTCTTTAACCTGAAGTCAAAACTTCTGGGTAAGGTTAAGGCCTCACGCAGTGGTCGGCAAACTCATTAGTAAACAGAGCCACAGTTTGCTGACCACTGTATTAGGCTATGCCATACAAATTTCTTTCCAGTTATTTGGTTTTAGTTTTATGTGTGACATTTTTGACTGTACTTCAGTTTGTCATTTCTCCCTTGTGATTTCTTCCTTTGCTTTTATGTGTACAAAGTCCTTTGTACCTTAAAACCATATTAACTATTGAGCACTATTTTCTTCTCATTGTTTTATACTTATTCCTTTTCTACTTAGCTTTTCCAGGTTTCTGGAATACATTCTGCTATACAGATTAAGGACCTAGTTTACTTCCTTTCCAAATTACTACTCAGCACAATTTGAGTTAGCAGCTCCAACACACCCTAAATTCTGACTTGAACTGAGCTTTGTTTCAAAATGTTTCTTCTTTTCTATCGACCTGTAGGTTCTAGGACCAGTGACACTCTTCTGACATACCTATTGCTTTCGTATGGGACAGCAAAGGCTCCTCTCTGTCTTTCCTCTCTCAAGTTTTCCTTGCAACTCAGAAAAATTTCAGAACCGAGGTACAAAAAACCTCTGCGCACCTACTATCTAGATACGCTACCTCTCTGAACTATCGAGGCACCATGAACTCTACTACACTGGGGAGGCCACACGGCAGAGCCCACACCCTCAGGAAGGGGGGGGGAAGTTAGTGGCGTTCTCCTGTGGTTTCTTTGAAAGCTAAGTTACTCCTGTTTATTCTAAATTTCTGCTGCTGCAGTGAGTGATATCAATTTTTTTTTGCCCTGACCGGTTTGGCTCAGTGGATAGAGCGTCGGCCTGCGGACTGAAGGGTCCCAGGTTCGATTCGGTCAAGGGCATGTACCTTGGTTGCGGGCACATCCCCAGTAGGGGGTGTGCAGGAGGCAGCTGATCGATGTTTCTCTCTCATCGATGTTAAATTTTTTGTTGCATTTCAAACTGATCATTGCCAGCATTTAAGGGACTGGTTCAAGATGACTGACCCAGCCTTTTAGGTAGCCCTTCTGCATCCATCCCAGACTCCAAGTCAATTCTTTGGGGTGTCAGAGCACTCTTTGTCTCTGTGACACCACCAACCTCCTTCTCCCTCGACCTCCCAGCACCCCACAGTTGGTACAGGCAGCAGCCCAGCACCCAGATAGCAGAACTGCAAGCTTCCTCCTTTCACACCCTGCCAGTCACTCAGTTTCCCCAACAAACTGCGTGTAGACCAGAGAACCTCATCTTCCCAATACTTCTCTGGGACCCCACCTGCTTGCCCATTTGCCCATACCATCCTGGGCCACCCCCATCTCTGCAAGAGGCTTCTCTGTGGAAATGCACAGCCCTTCTGAGGACATATACCCCACCCCACAGAATGCTGGGGTTCTGAGACCCTTCCCAGCCCTCAGGCCTGCAGCATAGCCCAAGCTCCGGGTCTGCCTCTGAGACCCCCGGTCATCTCTGGGCAGTCCCATCCTCTGGGACTGCAGGCTCAGAGGAGCCACAGCCATTCCCTGCCTCGATGCCTCGGCCCCACCCCACCAGTTCCTCCTTGGCAAAACCACCCATCCACCCACACCTGTCCATCCACCCACATCCATCCACTGCCCTGGCACCATTTAGAAGTGCAGCGCCTGAGCAGGTGTGTGGCCTGGCATGTGGCTCGACCCACTGGTCAGTTCTGCTTTGACAGTGGCAGTTGGGCCATCCCCTGTGCACTGAGCTATGGGTGCTCAGAAGACTACACATCCACTAGGGGTCCCACCTGTGCTCCCCTCACCACAACTCACCTTGAAGGCTGGCCCTGGTGTCCTGTCCACGTAGGGGGTTTCTGATCCTTCAACTCTCACTGGTGTGTTCTCAACCTCTCCCCAGGTCATCAGCGGAGACTCGTTCACACCTGCAGATGGAGAACCCACAGACACCTCAGGCTAGGGAACCCAGGTAGGAGCCCAGCCCGGGCCCTCCCCCCCAGTATAGTCCCCTCAGCCACCCCCAGTGTACAATCCAGCTAACAAACACCAAGGCTGGCAGATGACACTCTGTCTTTCCCCAGGACTCTGGAACCCTGGCCTCTCTGCTCTCTGAGAGGGAAACAAGGCCATTATGAGCCCAAGGCAGACCCAAGCCTCTACAGCCAGGCTTAGCTTGGAGGAGGGGTGCTCCCTAGAGAAGCTGGGCTGGGTCAGTGAGGTCCCCTTCCTAGCGCAGGGCCCCACCCCAACGAAAGAGACACTCAGGGGCTTCCAGAGATGCTGTTTCTCCCAGGGCTCTGGGCAAACCCCCACATGCCCTTGCCTATGTCATGGCAACCAGCTCCCCAGAGCACAAGGGCCAGTGCATGGGAGGGCAGAGGGACAGTGTGTGTGCTGTGAGATTGTCCCCACGGCTCATACACCTTCTGTGTGAGGAGATCCAGAGACCCCTCCTTGCAGTGCTCTCTGGATTTAGGTTTGTAAACATGGTGCTAACATGAGACCCAGAAACATTACCCCAGGACTGAGGGGACATCCAGCCCCAGCCCAGGCCAGTGGCGGGACACAGGCTCCTGCAGCTCCCCAAGGCCCATCTTGCCCACCCGGCACAGCCAGGCACGGCCCCTTCAGGCCCCAGGTGCACCCAGCCTCCTGCAGACAACAACTTGCCTTCCATGCACATCTACATGGGAAGATGTCTGCCTGGCAACCCACTGGACTACACTGCCCTCACTGCAAATCAGGCCCCAGGCATCCCCTGCACCCCTCAGCATGCTCACCACGCCAGTATGTCCAGCAGAGTCCCAACACCCCTGGTCCTGACAAACTCCGTCTGTCCTGCCCAGCTTTGGGTGAGGGACAGACCACCTGGCTGAAGAAACCAGGGCCCACACATCTCAGGTCGGGTCTGCCTTATATTCCAGCCCTGTCCTTGTGGATGGGACACTGGGTCCCTGAGTCACACGAGGTGAGGGGCAGACCCTAGGGGAGCGCCAAGAGTGGCCAGGACCAACCGAGCAGCCCACCTCCCCCAGGCCGTCCAGAGGTGGCCAGCTTGGCAGCAGGTGCGTTTCTCACCAGGGGCAGGAGAAGGGGTGGCAACAAATCCAAATCCGCCCACTCGAGGGGATTCCTGGGGGATCAGCTCCTTGCCGTCGGGGCCCACCTTGCCCTGTTTGTGCTGGAACAAGCAGAGAGACTAGTGTCAGGAGGCCCAAAACCACGCTCTCCCACTGGCAGACGGGCAGGTGCACAGGAACACAGTGGGAACACTTCCCAACCCCCGAAGAGCAGAGCCGGGTCTGCTCTTCAAGGGAGCTGGCATCGATCTGGACCCACAGAACGTGTCTGACAAAACAGAGCCCCAATGGGAGACCACACAGGACCCTGCCACACAGGGGCCCCAAATACTTCTGCACTGCTGAGCTCTGCCGAACCCAAGAACTCATTTAAAGAGGAAGAGTCAAGATCAAAGAAGTCATTTCTGCCCACAGCCAGCCCGCTGTTGGCTCCCGCCACTCACCTGGGCATTGAGGGCAGCAGCCTGCTGCAGCTGAGACCTGCTCAGGGCCTGGCTGAAGGGGTCCCTGAGGAAGCGAGTATTCTTATGCACCACCTGCCGGGGCTTCTTAAACAGCTGCTCCTCATCAGGGACGCCTGGCAGACCAAGGAGAGATGGCAGCAGGTGTCAGAGGGGTGCTCAGGGCCTGAGAGAGGCCACATCATTCCCCGCTGAACAGACACACGGTGCCTACTTCAGTCTCCACATCACAAAACCCGAACCAAGCTGGGGAGAGCCTCACTCCCTCACTGACTTCCCACACAGACCCACCTGCCCCAAACAGACCAGGACCCCTCGGAGGCCCAGAATACTAGGGAACAGAGACACACGCCTTGAAGGCCAGATCCAAACACCCAGCCTTGCCCACACCGACCGCTCACCCTCTGGGTAGTACATGAGGGAGTTCTTGGCCTTGTATTTCCAGGTCTCTACGCCGGCCTGGCTGCTCTCAATGGCTTGGTGCTCTGCCGATGGGAGTGCAAGGTTATCTTTCTGCCTCTGCATCACATAAGGAAAAGTGAGGGTCAGAGCGCCCTAGGCACTGTGCCCTGGCCCTGGGACCTCCCCACCCCAACAGAGGGTGCTTCTGCCCCTGCACCCGGGCATACCTTCTCAAACTCCTCCTCGGCCTGGTAGAGCCAGGCATGGCGGGCCCGGCTCTTCTCCTTGGCCACCTCCATGATCTCCTGGAAGGAGGCGTTGTCCTCGCTTGTGTACCGGCTCAGGAAGACATCCAGGCTGGGCAGGGGCTCCTTCTCCTCCTCCTCTCCAGTCTCTCCTGCTCAGGGGTAAAGGGGGGTTGACACAGAACCATACATGGCACCAACACCACTTTGCAGACTGTGGGTCCTGGGAACTGCACTTACCTACAAGCAGGGCTAGAACTCTCACACCTGATCCTGGGTCTGGTTGTGAGAGCCCACACTGCCAGACAACTCCCCACCCGGGGGCAGAATCAACCACCCCAGGTGCCCAGGGAGCCTTCAGTGGCTCTCCTCATCTGCTGGATGCCAAGTGAAGTGTGCAATCTGACTCAGACTGGAAGGGGAGCACCCACAGGTTAGAGAAAAAAAAAACAGGTTTGCCTGGGGTCCTGGGAGATATGGCAGCTCTGGAAGCCCCTGAGTGTCCCTTCCCTTGGGATGGGGTGCCATCAGTGACCCAGGTAAGGGTGAGCCCAGGCTCTCCCACCCACCGCAGCCATCCCTCCAAACCAGTGTACATTCCACCTAACAAACACCAAGGCTGGAAGCTGGCCCTCTATCCTTCCCCAGGATTCTGGAACCCTGGCATCTCTGACCTCTGGGAGGGAAACAAGGCCACTATGCACCCAAGGCAGGCCCAGGCCCCCACAGCCATGGGGCCTAGCTTGGAGGAGGGGTGCTCCCTAGAGAAGTTAGGCTGGGTCAGCGAGGTCCCCTTCCTAGCGCAGGGCCAGGGTAGTCTCCTAGGGGTCACTGACCATGTGATAGAAAGAGGGCACTCACCATCACCATCCTCCAGGCCCTGGCCCCGGCCCTGGGGCTTGTGGCCCACCACTCCAGTCCCTGTGTGCACCTCAGGGGTTTCGAATGTGGCTGGAGTCACATCTGGGGAAAGGGAGGGAATGGGGATTAGAGTGAACCTGAGGCAACAGTTCAGAGATCGTTCCGTCTGTGCCACCCACAGGAGTCCTCTTACAGGGCGGCGGCGGCTCTCGGGACATCTTGCCCAGAGCAGAGCCAAACTTGATGGCAATCTGGCGCATCCGTTCCAGGTCTCCATTCTCCTCAGCCTCCAGATATTCCTTCTGTGCCTGCAGCTTTTCCACGTCAGGAAAGAAGTCCCTCTGGATGACTGTCTGGAGGCCCTGTCAGGAGATATCAGAACAAGAGTCAGAGCTGCCATCTACGCTCCCCTGCCTCTGTCAACGGCTGCACATGCTAAGGCCATTGCTGACCATCTGCCCCCAATCTCTGTCCAGCCCAATGCTCCCGAGTTTAGGGGCATTTTCTGATGAGGACAACATCTCTGCCATGGTCGAGCAGCTCAGTTGGTTGGAGCGTCCTCCCAATGCGCCAGGATTGTGGGTTTGATCCCCAGTGAGGGAGTCAACCAATGAATGTATAAATGGGTGGAACAATAAGTCCATGTTTTCTTATCTCTCTCTCTCTCTCTCTCAATAAATAAAAAAGTTTTTTAAAAAGCATTTTAAACAACATCCCATGTGGACTTGCTGTAACATCTAACATTACTAAATGCTCCGCTGATTTTCATGAAGCCGTTCTCTCTCCCTTACGAATGGGTCATTCTCATTCTCATTTGCTGGCCCCACTTCCACACCTGCTGGACCAAGGTTTTCATCAGGTTTGGTGCAACTGAGGCTGGGGAGAAGGTAGATTGCCACCTTCACTCCTATTTCCAACCTAAGTCCTCGGTGCAGGCGCCAGTGACTTCTGGGTCTTCCTTTACCTGGATGACTTCAGCCACTCACCCCCCACCACCAGCACGAATTGTGATCCCCAACTCTGCACCTCCAGCCAGACCTTGCTTCTCAGCTGCACATTGGCACACCCAGCTGTCCACTAACGCCCCCTGTCTGTATAGCCTAGAAGCCTCCCAAACTTAATTGGTCCCACACCAAACTGACATCCTCCAAGCTCCTCCTCCTGCCTGTTTGCGGCAGGATTTCAAGATGCTGCCACAATCGCAGGACTCCCAGCCTTTGCACTTGCCGTTACCGCTCTCCAGAAAGTCTTCTTTGCCACTAGCCTTCCAAACTCTCACTCATGCTTTAAGAAAACCTTGTTTCCCTAATCCCCCACACATACAAGCAGAACTGCCTCCTCTCTCACCTACAATACTGCTTCCTCCATCAAGGACACCCAGCCCCTTCTGCACTGTGTTTATTTGGCTCTCGCACCGTCCAAACCCCAAGGGCAAGGACTCGGGCTGCTTCACCTCTGCGAGAGGAGGAGAGTGCCTCAACCAGTGAGGAGGTACCCCAGAGGAGCGCGAGGGGGGTGGGGATGGGAGTGGGAGGGGAGGACCCAGAAGTCGCTGGCGTCCGCACCGAGGTCTTACCTCGATGTACTCTTCCTCGTCCAAGACCTTTTGCTTCCTCGCCACAGCCCCGGCCTCCCCAGCCGCCCGCTTTCTCCCGGGCCCGGACGCGGTGGAAAGCAACAGGGCCCGGGGAGACGCACTAGGCGTCTCCATCGCTATCCCAGGACTGCTCAGAAGGCGCGTCACAACGTCAGAGGGGCGGGACTGTACTGGCTGCATAAGCGCTTCCAACAGTTGGCCAATGGGTGAACTGCGCGTTTCGAAGGCCGACCGCGCTCAGCAATTACGTCACTACAAGCCCTCGCCCTTATGGGAATTGTAGTCTTCTCCCCACCCCTCGCTATATTCTTATGTACCCAAGCTGTGGGCACTAGGCGGCGCTGTGGTGGAGGTGGGGTTAAGGGGCGTGTCATTCACTCTAATAGTGAAAAGTTCCTGCATTAAGTAAGGCCTTGGCATTCCAATTTTTGGCAAATAATCACTGCATATGCTTCCATATTATCAACAAAAATACACACTTCAAGAATTTTGGTTATATACATGTTTCAAAGCTTTTATTAAAATTTTATGCAAGAGGGGACCCTTTTCCCCTCCCTACGTGGGAGTCCATTCTATGGGACTCTTTCCCTCTCCCCACGTGGGAGTCTGTACTTATTCTTCAATAAATCTCCACCTTTGCCATTAAAAAAAAAAATTTACGCAAGAAAAGAACTCTAAGACAATTCTTTCTTGACAGTTAGCTAACAAAAGAAAAAAGAAAGCAAAATATGATGGTTCAATAAAGAAATATCTGGTTAAACATGTGCAGGTCCCTGGGGACGGGGGAGAGGGCAATGGGGAAGAAAAAAAGAAAAATTAAAAAAAAAAAATTCAGATCCCTAAGTGCCAGAGTGGGCTCCCAGAAGAGGGTTAATTCTCATTGAAATGGACCAGAAAATTGTCTAAGCACTTTGCAGGACTGAAATTTCTTCTCAAAAGAATTAATGTCAAAAAAGTAAGTTATCCCAAAATGATTTAGTACAATAAGCAGTCATTCCTTTATTCACTGGGGATTCCATGGTGATGGTTCCTGCCCTCACAGAGCTAACAGTCCAATGAGGAAGACAGACTCTGGTTAGGTCACCCCACGAACAGGCTTAGAACTGCAGTTGACAGGAGCAAGAAGAGAGCTTGTACTTGAGGAATCTCCAGTCAGGGGAAGTTTTCCCGGGCAGGGGGTGATTGCAGATCCAAATGACGAACAGGCATTGATCAGGTGGAGAGGGAAAAGCAGGGCAAAGAGCAGCAGGAGGGAGAAGACCTTTGGTTTGCTTTTTAAAAATATTTTATTGATTTTTTACAGAGAGGAAGAGAGGGGGATAGAGAGTTAGAAACATCGATGAGAGGGAAACATCGATCAGCTGCCTTCTGCACACCCCCTACTAGGGATGTGCCCACAACCAAGGTACATGCCCTTGACTGGAATTGAACCTGGGACCCTTCAGTCCACAGGCCGACGCTCTATCCACTAAGCCAAACCAGTGAGGGCGGGAGAAGACCTTTGGATATGCAGAGTACAAGGAGCAGTGAGGTGTGAGATGATGCCAGAGAGGCAGGCCAGGCTGCAATCGATGGAACCTTGTGGGTCATGGGGCAATGGGAAGCCCTTGGCATGCTGTAGTCAGGGGAGAGGCAGGTTCAGACTTGCAGACGTTATGCAGAATAAATTAAAAAGGAACCAGAGTGGATAGAGGTGGCAAGACTGAAGGTGGCTGCAATGGTCAAGGTGAGAGATGATGGAGGTGTTTATCAGGTTGGTGCAACTGAAGCTGAGGAGAAGGTAGGTTCAGGGATTGTTTTTGGAAGTTGAGATCAGCTTGCTGTTGGCATGTGTCTCGTTGGTGAGGGAGAGGCGGGGGCAGGGTAATTGCCTGCCTTTGGTTCATGCACCTGGTATGTACGGGGGAAGAGCTTACCTTCCTAGGACAAGGTGACTTAGAGGACCTGTGGGCTTCCAGGTAAAGTAGTCAAAGGGCCCTGACCGGTTTGGCTCAGTGGACAGAGCGTTGGCCTGCGGACTGAAGGGTCCCAGGATCGATTCCGGTCAAGGGCATGTGCCTTGGTTGTGGGCACATCCCAGTGGGGAGTGTGCAGGAGGCAGCTCATCGATGTTTCTCTCTCATCGATGTTTCTAACTCTCTATCCCGCTCCCTTCCTCTCTGTAAAAAAATCAATAAAGTATATTTTTAAAAAAAAGTAGTCAAAGGGACAGTTGGCCATAAATATCTAGTTTTGGGGAGAGGCCTGGGCTGGGTATGTAAATGTGGCAGCTGAGAATGGAAGAGATAGACCAGGGTGAGCATGGAGATGAGAGGGGGGTGTCTGAGACTCAGCCTCAAGGATACCTACTAGTATGTTAACAGCCAGCTGTGAAGGCGAGCCTGCCCAAGAGCAGCTAGAGAGACAGGAGAAAAATCGAAAGGGCAACATAGCCACCCGTCCCTTGAAGATGGAACTCTAATCCTGGCTGCCCCGCACAAAGACAAATAACCACTCAGCCAAGGAGGGCAAAGGTCCAGTAACCCAGCAAGATGAGTGTCCCAGCCTGCAGGGGAGCTCCACAGGCCGACTGTGCAGGGCCAAGGATAAGGCCAGGATTCAGGAAAAAGAGCTTGGTGACAGCCAGAGTGTGCATCCTGGGGGTGAGGCAACAGCTGCTGTCTTGGCGGCACCGGGCAGTTTTAGGGCAGCCCTGGCTGGGAACACCATGCCTGCTGGGTGCTATCTGTGCTGGCCAGCCTTGGACAGTCCCAAGAGCTGCAGCCCTGACTTCTGTGACTTTTATGGAAAGTAAACTGTGTCTCCTGCCAGATACTCCTCCCAAACTCCCCCCCCCCCCCCCAGGACCTGTGAGGGGGCAGAGCAAAGTCCTCAAGCCAGAGGACGGGGTGTTAGGTTCCTTGGACCCACTGTTGTGTCTACTTGGGAGCTGAAGTCATATTTCCACACTATCCTTCAGCCAGGGGGCAGGATGATGGAAGGGAAAGCAGACATTTTCAAGGCAATGTGTGTGTGGGTAGGTCTCCCCAATTGATCCTCCTCTTGTCCTACAGGGTGGCAGAGGTTGACTGCTGCCAGGGAGGCAGACACCACAACATGGAAATCTGCCCCCCAGGGAGGAAGCGAAGGACCCCACCTCCCCCACCCCATGAAGCAGCACACAGAGGCCAGTGCAGGCCTCCAGGGTGCCAGACCAGTACTGGTAGGGCAGTCTGCTCTGCTGAGGGGCACCCTGGTGCAGGGACTGAGTACTTACCGGACTGTGCTCCCCAAGACAAGCTGCCCGCCCCCCTCCCTGGGAAGGAGAGAGAAGGGACAGGTTCCTGCTGGGTGTGGGAGTGGAGCCAGGGCAGACTTCGGACTCAAATGCTTTTTGTTTGTTTGTTTTGTTATCCTCACCGGAGGGTTTTTAGAGAGTGGAAGGGAGGGGCGAGAGAGAGAGAGAAATATCGGTGTGAGAGAGACACATCAATTGGCTGCCTCACGTCCAGGGCCAGGTCTCGAGCCTGCAACCGAGGTACCGCCCTTGACGGGAATCGAACCTCTTCAGTCCAAGGGCTAACGCTCCATCTACTGAGCCAAACTAGCTAGGGTGTTTTTGTGGTGTTGTAGTTGCTTGTTTGTTTTTCGTTGTTGCAACAGGCTCACAGGAAAGGTCTGAACATGGAACCCAGTGCAGTATCTTCGAGCTGGCAGCAACCCCAGGATGCACAGACACCACCCACCCTGCCTCCAGGTCCGGGGTCACATCCAAGGTGCAGAGAGGAGGGGGGCCAGCATGCCCAGGAAAGAAAGGAGGATTCTAGGTCCCCTATCGACAGCGGGCGGTTCCTGTCCTCTGGGCGGGGTTCGTGCCTGGGAGGAGGGGTGAGGAGGCCGACCTGCTGTGTCCCCCTGGCCCCAAGCCTCTAGCCCGCTGGCCATGGGACAGCAGAGCGCACCTTGGTCCTCGGCGTTCTCTGCGCAGGGACACGCACGATCCTCCGGCCTCGAGCACTAGCTCCAGGACACAGGAAGCTGTGCAGACGGCAAGAGGCAGGGGTCCTCCCTCAACTCCTTTGCGGGCAGGACTGCCCTCTCTCCGAGCCGCCCCGGGGCCAAGCCGAGGATCAGCATCTCTCCTTGGGTGGCTTCTTGGCTCCGGGCAGGAGCCTCGCAGCCGCAGATGCCCGCTTCTGGTGTCGCCATTTGGCCCGGCGGTTCTTGAACCAAACCTGAGGAGGAGGAGGAGATGCTCAGGCAAGCCCTGCGTCCCTCCGGGGCTCCCAGAGGTGGGGGTCCCCACAGGCGTGTGGGCGGACCAGCGCTGCGGAGCCGGCGTGGGGTAGCAGCTGCGGCCACGGACGGGAACCCCTTTCCCACTCGGACCAGCCATCCCTCCCCAATCCCTTCCCTCCCCCACCTCCGCCCAGGGCGCCCCTCCTGCCGCTCTGTGGTCTTCAGAGCTTCCCAAATTCTGGAACTGGAACGCGCACCTCATTTATCATCAGGGGGAAATAAAGTTTAAAACAAAGGGAAGGAAAACTAGCCTCACCGCTCCTCTAGTTCCAAGAATATTTCCCCACACGTGCTAACCCCTTGGCTGTCCCCGGGCCTCCCGCCGCGCCCCCGCCCCTGCACCAGAGCGGACTTTCTAAGAAGAGGAGGAGGAAGCCAGCCGCCCGGACGCTGGGACCCTCCCGCAGCCCAGCAGGCGGGCCCCACCTCCACGCGCTCCTCGCGCAGGCGGATGCGGCCGGCCAGGCGCTCCCGCGTGCCCACGTCGGGGTACTGGTTCTGCAGGAAGAGCGCCTCCAGCGCCTGCAGCTGCTCCTCGCTAAAGATGGTGCGGTGGCGTCGCGTGCGCCGCTGCGGGCCGGGGCCGCCCGTGCCGGGCAGTGCCCCGGAGCTTCCGGGCGGCACGGCCAAGGGCAAGGGCGCCGAGGGCCCCAGCCTCAGCGGCCACGGCAGCCGCGCGCCTGCGGGGCGAGGGCGTGGTGAGGCGCGGGGCAGGGGGTCGCGCTCTGCACCGACCTCGCCTTGACCCCGGACCTCCCTCGCCCGCGCCCCGCGGCCACTCACCCAGCCTGGCGGCCGGCTCCGGGGACCTCCGGGGACCGCAGCAGCAGCAGCAGGCGCAGGGCGCAGCCTCGGGCGCCCCGGGCTCCCCGGGCTCCGCAGGGCTTTGGCGGCCGGCTGGCTGCGGCGGGCGGGCAGCCCGGGCCGGGGGCCTTCTCTCGGGCAAACTGGAGAGGATGTGCTCGATAGAGAAGGGGCAGGGCCGCCCGGGGCCCCTGCGGCTCGGCGCGCCCCCCGCCGCCGCCATTTCGGCTCGGCCCGGCCGCCGCTGCCGCCCCTGGAATATATATACGTCGGGGGTGGAGGCGGGGGGCGCGCGATAATCCCCGGGCCGGGCGCCTAGTCCACGCGGGCTAATCCCGCCGCGTGGCCAGAAGCTCGCTAATCCCCGACAGCGGCGGCGGGAAATGCTGGTCCACGGCGCGCGGGGGCTAGCGAGCCTTGGGGATGGGACCCGCAGGAAGTCCTGAGAGCCTCCCACCGCCCCCGCCCCGGAGCCTGGGCACCTCGCCTTGCTGCTAGGGTAGCACCCCGAGGGCGCTCTCACCCTGGCAGCCCTCAAAGCGTAGCGGCGCCTCTGGGCCAGACGCTGGGTCCCCTCTTCCTGTAGCTAAGGAGGCCGGGCTGCTCCTAGTCCCCATCGGGACCCTACCGAGGCGGATGAACTGGTCAGAAGAAACCCAACCCAACTGCGCAGCCTCCTAGCCCCGTCACGACTGGGCCCCAACCTCAAAGGGGCCTGGCACTATCAGCAAAGCCAGAATCCCAACCAAACTCTTGGGCCCCAAACTTCCCACCCGCTTCGGAGCCCAGTCTTAGCCTCCTGGAGGAAATAGGGGTGAGGGCAGGAGCTATGTCCCCAATTCCCTGCCTTCTCTCCTGGGTCAGGGGAGCCTGTACAGGCCCTAAATCACATGGCATTGGTTTGGGGGCTGGACAGTGAGTGGGAGCTGGAAGAACCTGCTGAGACTGACAGTGTGTCATAGAGGAAAGTGAGGACAGTGCTATTGGAACATGCAGGGAAGGAGACCCTTGTCAGAGCGGCAAGTATTTAGCAACATTGCGACCTGCAGTAGAGCAGGAAATAGGAAATAGAAAATGTACCTAATGAATGAGATGCTCTAGCTAAGGAGATGCCCAGAGGGGACGTTGAAGGAGCTGCCTGGCTTCTTCTAGTTGCCCTCAGTGAATGGAAAGGAGAGAACTGAGTGGCAGAGGGAAATGTTAAATACAAAAAAGCCAGCCTGCTGGGTTCAACTCAGTCAAGTGTATGAACCAGCAGTGCGGTTCCTGGGGATTCACCCTACAGAAGTGAAAACCTCTGTTCGTACAAATGCTGCCTACGAGTGTTTAGAGCAGCTTTATTCATCATCGCCAAAGCGTACAAACCCAGAAGCCCATCAGCTGGTGAGTGGACGCATGCACTGAGGTCCACCATGCCAGGGAGGAACCCAGAGCGACAGTGACACACAACACAATGTATCTTAGAGACATGTGCTGAGTGAAAGCCCATTGAAAAACGCTGCTGCCTTGTGATTGATTCTATTTATGTGACACTTTGGAAAAGGCAACGTCAGAGTGACAGAGAACAGATCATTGGTTGGGGTGGAGGAGGACCAAAGTGAGTTGTTTAGGGTGAGGGAGCACCCACGGGAGACGGAAGAGGAGAGAGGAAGATGCTGAGAGGGAGGCCAGCTCCACTTTGGCTTGGGGTGTCTGGGGTCACCTTGAGCGAGGTCCAGGGTGCACAGCTTACCCCGTCAGGGTGCCTCCCATTTGCCGACGCTCCAGTGAGTCACCAGCTCACATCTTGGGGGTGGAGGGGTTCTGGGTGTGTCCAGCCCGCTGCTTCTCAAATTAGGTTCGCTGCATTCAGGCTCCCCAGGATTCTGGTTGGGCACAATTTCTGAGCAGAGGTAGGAGAGGAAGGATGATGGATAGGCGTCAGCCTCATGCTTGAGTTGGTTGTGAGGCTGTACCCGGCTCCCCTTCTCCCAGGAGTGGCGAGTGCCTCTGAAGGTGTAGGTGGCTCACCTGATGGGTTGAGTCCGATTCTCATCTTTGAGGTCATCCAGTGGATGGGGAGATCTAACATCCCGCTCCCAGCACCTGAGCTTGGTACCCCTGCCAGGGCGGGGACCCCCCTGCTGTCTTGAGAGCTGAGTGGCCCGGCAGCTATCATGGTTTCTGTTTTGTGCCACTTTTGCTGTGTTCCTGGTGAAAGCAGCCCCTCCAAGACCCAGAACCTAAAGTCACAAGGATGTGAACACAGATTCCCCAGCGGGGTCCCTGTGAATACTGGGGAGCAGGGCTCCCCATCTCCACCCCCAGGTCCAGACCCATGCTTTCCAGGAACTGGAAACCCAGCGCCAGGTCACACCAGTTCTCTACGTGCCTCTTCCCTCTACTTCCTTGTCTTCGAAATTCTGTTCTGGCTGTCCCGGCCCCAGAACCAACCGACTCAGCTGTTTGCTGTGGCCCCCGGGTCCCTGTCTTCTTTTCCTCAGCACTGTCCCTTCCGCACCATGTGGATGACGTGCTGCTCCATAGAAGCCTGCCCTTTGGGGACTTTCCCCTCATCACTACTGTTCAGGGCCGCCCGAGGTGTCAGCAAAGGAGGCCACATGGCTGTGGCAGTCACTTGCTCAGGCAGCTTACTTGTGTCTGGGTTTGCTGGGAGCTGATCCGGCAATGCCTCTTCCATTGTGTGACAGTACCTTAAGCTTTGGTGGTTCAGACAGTCTCCAGCTCTGACAAACCATTTTGGCCACATGGTCACTTGATAGCCCAAGGTCAGATGCTCAGTTTCTGCCAGGGGCCAGTAACATGCCAGGAGGCGGTTTGTGAATGGCGTGTGGTACAGCCTCGCTCCAGAACCCTAGGAGTTTACATCGTAACTCTCCCACCAAAAACTACCCAAGACCCCATGTGACAACTTTCTCTGCTGTAGCATTCCCCAGGTGTTCGGCCAGGTCACAGAGCTGCTTGTGCTAAATCCTGGGCCTGCTGCAAACTCCTTTTCTGCTCTGGGCTCTACTCAGAGCACGCATGCTCTGTCTCATGCAACAAATGGCTGGGGCAGTATTCCTAAGTTTAGAGCATGCTGCCTCCAAAATCCAGAGAAACCTGGATAGGGCTGACACTCTATCCACTGAGCCAAACCGGCCAGGGCAATAAAGACAAATTAAAAAATATATTATTCTTGCCCTACCTGGTTTGGTTCAGTAGATAGAGCATCAGCCCTCAGACTGAAGGGTCCCGGGTTCGATTCTGGTCAAGGGCATGTACCTTGGTTGTGGGCTCAATCCCCAGTGGGGGTGTGCAGGAGGCAGCTGATCAATGTTTCTCTCTCATCAATGTTTCTAACTCTCTATCCCTCTCCCCCCCCTGTAAAATCAACAAAATATAACCTATATAATAAAAGCCTAATATGCTGAGTGTCTGGTTATCCAGTCGGCCGTTCAACCAGTCAAAGCGTAATATGCTAATGATATGTGAAGGCCGCTCAACTGCTCGCTGTGTTGTGCACTGACCACCAGGGGGAAGATGCTCTGACCAGTAGGTGAACTTGCTGCTGGGGTCTGCTGATCAGGACTGAGCTAGATGGGCTGGACACGCCCTGGAGCCCTCCTGCAGTCCCTCCCAGGCTGGCCAACCTCCTGTGTTCCTCCCCAGCCCTGATCCATGCATTGGTGAGGTCCCTCGGCCTGGCCTGTGCCCTCTTGCAATCCGAGACCCCTCAGGGGATGCCGGAGAACTGGTTCCAGCCCAATCCCGCAGGCCAGGCCAAGGGACTCCACTGGTGCACTAATTTGTGTGCGGGGCCTCTAGTTAAAAAAAAATATTCTTTTCCCTGTTGTATTGTTTTTGCACTCCATAAATGAATTGCAAGTCCATTGACCATAAATGAGAGGGACTTCTTTATTCTGAAGTATTGATCTATATGCCTCCCCTATGGCAGTACTACACTGTTTTGATCACCGTAGCCTTGCAGTCAGTTTTGAGACAGGGAAGTGTGAGCTCTCCAATTTTGTTATTTTTCAACATTGGTTTTACTGTTCTTGTTCTCTTGAATTTCCATATGAATTTTTAAATATATGTTTATTGATTTCAGAGAGAAAGGGAGAGGGAGAGATAGAAACATCAATCAGCTGCCTCCTGCACACCCCCAAATGGGGATCAAGCCCTCAACCTGGGCATGTCCTCTGACCGGGAATTGAACCTGGGACCCTTCGGTCCCTGGGCCAATGCTCTATCCACTGAGCCAAACCGGCTAGAGTGGAACCAGCCTTTTATGCCCCATGCTCTGCTGTCCTTGTCTGAGCTCTGCCTCCAGCTTTGGAGGGTTCCTGTGTGAGCGGCTCCATCACCCAGGACAATGCTCCAAGATGGAAGCTGCTGTGTGCCATTAGCTACCAAGGCTCAGAGAAACAGATGGATACACTGACCACTGAAGGGGTCTGGACAAAGTCCCCAAGACAACACCCACCAGTGTCTACTTCTCCCGTTCAGGGAAAGGCCTGCCTTTCCACCTACCTGCCTGGGTAAACACACACCTAGATGCCTGTTCACCTTGGTAAATGCACAGCTGTCTACCTAGGAAAGTGGTCCACCCACTCACCCGTGCACCTTGGTAAGCCTTCACCTGCTCCAGAGCTGCTTAAGCCTCCAACCCTCCCACAGTGCTTGGTATTTCCCTTGCGTCCCACCCCCAAGTCTCATTGGTTCTCTTGTCCACATCTGAAGCTCTTCTTGTCCACATCTGAAGCTCTTCACTGCCCGCTTCTCAGTGCCAGCCACCGAGGCCTGCCACCTGTGCCCCCACCATGGCCCTCCAACCCACTCCTGGCCACTTTCCCCTCCTGACACCCTCTGGGCAGTGATCTCTGCAAACACATCCAATCATGATGCTTCCCTGCTTCAAACTCTCAGGATAAGAGGATCAGCTGTCCATCCCGTGGTCCCTCAGTCTTTGCACTCTGCCACCTCTGTCCATCTGCCCCATTGGGCCTCTGCCTCCTCTCTCCAGCTGTGCAGGCTCCAAGTCAGCTTCTCCAATTCGCACAGCTTGCAGCCAGCTTGGCTCCTCTCAACCACCCTGGGGCTCAGTGTAGCCTCCAAAGAGGGGCCCTCCCATCTTACTCCACCTGCCTTCTACCGGAAATCCCAGGCTTCCTCCATCTGCACACCCTCACTGACAATGCTAGCTGCCATCACTTCTGTTTCCCAGACTGAAGAGCAGGCCCAGCTGCTTCCAGGACTTGACAAAGCGGGTCAGTGCCAAAAGGGAGGGGCAGGGCCTGTGAGGGGCTGGGGGACCATCAGGGGCCATGGAGGAATGGATGTGCAGATTAGTCCTGAGAGACCACTGGCTTTGGACAGAGACCAGGACAGAAAGGCAGGCCCAGCAAGATCCAGGGTGGGTTTGGGGTTAAATGCCAGCAAATGCAGGAGTGAGGCTAGAGGGGAGTGGGGTGCATCCAGCTGAGATGGCAGCCAGGATGGAGGTGGGGAGGGGGTCCTGGGTGCAGCTCAGGGCTGTGGAAGGACATGGGATGGAGGTGGGGAGCTAGGGATGCCCTCTGTTCTTGGAGACCTCCTCCCTCCTTCTTCTCCCACCCCCCCTTGGGCCCTCTCTCCCACCTTCCTCTGCAGCCTGCAGCAGGCGATGCCATCAGGATTCCCGATTGCTTTCTTTCATCCCGGCGCCTTTCTCTGCAGCAAACGCCGGCTAATGCCCCCTTTATCACGGAATTAGGGGATTTAGGACCTATTTCACAAAGAGGCCCTCGATAGCGGCCCTAATCAAACGCCAATCAGCCCGATCTCCAGCGGGACTGGAAAGAAAGCTGGAAAGAAAGCGAGCGAGCGCTGGAGATTAGCGCAGACCAGCGGCCAGGCCCGCAGGGCGAGATAGCATCGCCCAGCCATGGGGCTGAAGCCGCCAGGGAGGCTGGCCGAGGCCTTGGAGAAAGGCCTGAGAAAGGCCGGCTTAGCTGCTTGGCGCTGGGGATTCTGAAGCCATTAGAGGGGATTAGCACCCGGGTTAATCTACTTTGGCCGCTCAATTGTCCGCAGGGAATGGGAGGTAGACACCTTAGCGGAGCAACCATGGGACCTCTGCAGTCCAGGCCCTGGGGCTGGTCCCGGTTTCCCCCACTGTCACCAGGCTAAGCCCTGTCCTGAGGACCAGAGGGAGGAATGAACACCATGGTCAGTCAGGCCAACACAACATGGTCAGTCAGACCCAGCCCAGCAGGTGTGAGTGAATCCTGGCTCTTGGCTCCAATCTTTGCAAACCCTGCCAGCCTTCCAAGGAAATCGGATACCTTTGCCTCTCTGCCCAGTGACCCCTCCCTTCTCCCGGCCAGCAGGAGGAAGGACACCTCCCTCTCCCCACTCCACTGTTGTGACTACCAGCCTACCCACGGAGCTTGGCTTCTCAGCAAGGCATACACCCCTCCCCACATGGCCAGGAAGCAGGGCTCAGACTGGGGGTGCGGGATGATGACAGACACCAGCACAGAGCCACGGCTTGCAGACTCTCCATCTTTCCCTAAGGGACATGTTTGTTGACGACCCCGAAGGGGCACATTCTTTGATCCACTAGCTGACATCTGATTAAGGCTTCCTGCCCCCCCACCCCCACACTTATCTCCATCCACCTCTCACCAGGTGGGACTGAGTGGGGCTGTGCAAGTCTGGGCTCCCACAGGGGTCCTTTGTGTGTGCCTGGGTTTTCCCATCCGAGAAATGGGGCTGGGGGAGAGGAGGAAAGGTCTACCCAGGAGGTACCACTGTCCAGTTGTGCAGCCTGTGCTCACTGCTGCCTCCACCCAGCCCCCCTACCCAGCCCCCACTCCTCTTGGGTGGAAATGACAGACTCCCACAGTGGGGGACTCAAAGGGGTGACCCTGCAACTCCTCCTCCATGGGGATGTGGCAAGGCCACTGTGCCTTACATAAGCCCACGGATGGCAACAGGTGGCTGGACTGGAGCTGGCCAGTCGGGCAGCGTGGGGAGGGGTCAGCAGTGGAGAGAGGCTGATAGAGCCCTCTTGCCCCCTGGCCCTATCACCTTTCCCAGGGCTGAGACTGGGGACGCTAGAGCAAAAGCTGCAGGGGGAGAGAAAGACACAGCTGGAAGTCCTTCCTTCCCGTACTTAGCAGTGACCGGCGAATCCCTAGCCCAGGCCCTGCGGAGGGACAAGGTGGAGCCACAGACCAGGCCCTGCCCTCAGGGAGCTTAGCTCCGAGGAAACAGGAAGGGGGCCGGGCGGGGCCTGAAGGGCATTAATTACAGATTAAAGGACGAGGGTGAGGGAAAATGTGGAGAGAGAAGGAACGGCGGTGCATAGTGATCTAGGGAAGAGAGGGCAGGCCGGCCTTGGGAAACCGGCATCTCCAGGTGGGGGCGGTGGCTGAGGGGGTGTCCCTTCAGGCTGGCGCGTCAGGAGGGTCCCGTGGCAGCGCCAGCGCGGGCCGTCGGTCGTCGGGGCAGGCGCCATCAGTGACTCGGAGAGCGGCTGGGTGTTGGGGGATTGCAGGCGAGGTGGGGGGGCACTGTTGGTGGAAAACGAGGACCAGGGGCGGGAGGCCGTGACCGTAACCCGGCCACCCAGCAACCAGCCCAGGGTCCGAGCGCGCGTCCGTGATGTGGCGTCATCAGCGCGCGCCGCTCCGACTTCCGGGAGAGCGTTGGCTCCCCAGGCTCCTCCCGAGCGCCACCGGCCAGGGGAAAGGCCATGGAAATCTGGCTCTTTCTTCAGAAATGGCCCCGGGAAGCTTCCTGGGTACCTCCCGCGCCCACGGACCCCGGTTTCCGGACCCCAAAACCGGGGGCTGAGAGAGGCTTTGATGGTCTGCGGCCTTTCGCAGCCGGTCGGGGGATGGCGACCCTCCCCTCAGCCCCGACAGGCACAACCCCTTTCCCGCCACCTGATCCAACCCGCAGGATAAGCCTTAGGCCACGATCGCGGGCAGTGGATATACCTTCCCCGCATCAAAGCCCTGGGGGGGTCTCCTAGGCACCGAGAGCAGGGGCGCCTCGCCAGGTCCCCGGCAGCGGGGAGGAGGGGGGCTCGGCGGCGCGGGCTCCAGGAGCCAACAGCAGGCTGATGAGAGCCTCGGCGGCCCCTACCCGGTCAGCCTGCGGAACTGCCCAGGCCTCAGTGCTTTCCAGCCCGAGGGTGGGCAGCAGGCCACTGCAGGCCTCTGAGTGGCGAAGGGAGTGGCATGGTTATCCCCTGAGGTCACTTGAGGAGAGGACACTCCTGTGGCCAAGTGGGGCCTTGCAGGTTAGGCTCGGGCCAATGGAGGGTTAAGTGAGAGGTGGGCGTGGCTGGCAACGGAGACTAAGGTGACAACAGGGAGGGTCAGAGGTCAGGGCTTGGCTCAGTGTGAGCAGAGGGGAGGTTGCTCTCTGGGATATTTGCCAGGTGGGTGTGGGAAGAGGGAAGCTACAAGGCCACACCAGGGACCACCTTGTTTTCTATAAATCACCTACATAGTGGATCCTCCCATGGTCCTTTGCAGCCAGTTCTCCGCTGTGCCTGCATCTCCACGCTTGTCCTGGTGTGCCCAGTCCCTCTTCTAGATCTGGAGGAGGCAGGAACTCCTTAGGCCTCCTAATTTTGTGCGTCTTACACCACCCCCTCCCCCAACCCCTACCAGGGAATCTGTGAGAACCAGCAGAAAGTCCAGAGAAAAATACTCTGACATCAATTGAGATCGTGTCTGCTGTGAAGGCTGAGGGCACAACCTGAAAAACATCTGTTGACGGAAAGCAGACAGATCATTTGTCAGCAGTGACTGTGTGTGTGTGTATTCTAAGCTCTGATTGCCATTCATCACCTGCACAAAGATATGGGGAAACCCAGGGAACACCGGTGCAGTAGTGTCACCCCCTGAAGAAAGGGTTCAAGGAAGGTGGGGTGGGGAACTAGAGGGCAGCTGCCTGAAGGCCTTTGCCTAGAGAGGCTAGCCATATAGTAGTGAGGACAGGGCTGGAGGTTGGCCAAGCCCTGCCCCAGAAGCGGCTGCCACCCACCCTCTATTCCTTTGCCCTGTCTCTGAGGCCATTGTCCTTCCTGGGCACATTCTGTGATGCCAGGCGAGACTGCCAGATGGTGAAGGTTGCCTGAGGCTGAATGGAGGCTGGCTGAGGTTTCCAGGTGGGCACAGAGGGTCTGGTTGTGGAAGGAATATGGTCTCCACACTCAGCTCACATCTCTCCTGATAGTCAGACACAGCCGTCTTCTCCCTGACACTGGCCTGTGATCAGGCTGGAAGTCTAGTTTGTTCTGTTTCCTGATAACTTGAAGGTCTGCCCACATCTCTGCTCCTTTGCCCCCATAGTCACAAGGGCAGGCAATGATTCTAGTCCCGGTGGTCCCATGTCTACACGGTCCCTGCCATTGGCCTCCTTTCTGCAGCCTTTGGGGTGTTGGCTAAATGCAGCTAGGTTTTCTCCAGGTCCTTACTTGCCTTTCCAGCTGCTCTCCCTCTGCTACTTCCCTCCAGCCTTTATGGCCCTCAGCCCAGACACAAGGTTTCTGCTGCACCTCCCCCCCCCACTTCCCTCAGGTCTCAGCCCCAAGAACTGAGGTTGCCTAACTCTTCAGGCAATGCCCAAGAGGGAGTTCCAACAGGGCAGGTGGCAACTCTGCTCACAGCCCCCAGGGGACTCAGACCCAGCTCAATTGACTTTTCTAGCTGGGCTACCTACTTTCTGTCCACATTGTGCTGTGAGGCACAGTAGGGGACCCTGAAGCTACGGCAGAGCTCCTGCCCCTCCTGAGTATAGGTCCCCATGCCCTGCTCTTGGTCCCTTCGTCCCTGTGAAGGGCAAGTGGGACAGGACTCTGGGGTGCTGGTGCGCAATGAGTAAGTGGCTATCCCAGGAGATCAGTGTTCAAGGGCATTTGGGCCCCTTAGGGTCCAGCTGCTGGGCTTTGCCCACTCTAGGAACTACTTAGAACCAGAGAGACTACAAACTACCTCTTGCAACCCAAAGAAAAAGCTACATGTGGGCTTACTGTATTAAGCATTGTTCTAAGCACCTTACACGGATATAATTTCATTCTCATAACCCACTAGAGTGGGTTCCTGTGTCACCCCATGTTACAGATTAGGAAATTGAAGTTAGGAGACTTGCCTAAGGTCACACAGTGAGCAGATGAGGAGCCAGGGTCCTGCCCCCTCATGGGTCACATGCTGTGTCCTGGACAGCAGATGCCAAGGGGCTATGTGCCCCTCTAGCCTCAGTAGTCTGTGCTGTGGGTCAGTCTGCCCACCACCTGCTTTCATCCCCACAGTAAAGTTTCTGAGGCTGAGCTGGTAGCCTGAGGTTGAGGTCCCAGTGAGTGTCTGCTGCACACAGTGCTCCCCGAGTTCCTGCACCCTGGTGCGTGTACGTGTGGGGGGGACAGCCCTTGACCCCTGTGGGTAGGCAAGCTTTGCTGCTTGGACCTTCTCCATCGTGGCAAAGATTGGCAAGTCTCCTGTGACTATCAGGAGCACATGGCCCAACCCTTCTAAAATCTGTGTTCCTTGCTCTCCAAGCCCACACTTGACCCTCAATTCTGACTTTTCAGATCCAGGTGTTGTGGGAGGTTACCAGTGGGGCACTCTCTCCCAGAAGCAGCAGTTCCAGGGAGGGGACCGTCCTACTGGGAGGCTTCTGCTGTCAAGTTATTGCCCAGCCCCAGCCTGAGCCAACCCTTTTCATGACTTGTACCCATGAAGTCACCTGGAAAGGAAGGCACCTCTGCCTCCACACAGCCAGGGGTACTGGTTCACCCCATTCTGCTCTGGGTCTCCTCCACTTGGCTAATGGGTGATGGTTCCAGCTCCTGATATGAGGGGGGTGGGAAGATCCCCGGGGATCCTTCAGTTCAGAGCTCTGTATCCCCCAACCTGTGCCTGGATCCTGGGATTCCAGCAGGAGGCACACCTTCCTTTGGGGGGAGAGGGGGAGGCACCCCTAGGGCCCTGGTCAGGGAGCTCCACCTATTCCTGCTCCAGGCCTCCCAGTCTGGGTGGAGAAAAGGCCCCATGCTCAGAGCCTCAGGGGACTACATGCCCCACAAAGCCCTTTACCTCAGACCATTGAAAAGAGAAGCCAGGAGGGAGGGAGGGAGGGGCCTAATCACAGGTTGAAGGATAAGAGCCCAGGAGCTCTGTCTCCCCAGGCCCAACCAGCAGCACAGGGCAGCTCTCCATTCTGCCCACTTAGTGCTTTCTTCCAAGTGACCCTACAGGATCTTGGCCACAGGCCACAGGCCACAGGCAAGGCCTGGATGAAGCCCAGATGTTCCCTGTCCTGGTGTCAGGTCTGAGGGTTGACACTGGCTACAGCTGGCTTGCCCACCTGCCTGCCAGTTGCCTGGCTGCCCTGGCCCCCTGCCAATATCCTCAGAAGGGCTTGACCTTCACAGAGGCTTGGCCATCACTGCCCACCCACAAATGGGCCCACACAGGGACAGGAGGCTGTGACAGTATCCGGTTTATTCTGCCTTGGGAGGGTGGTCCTGAGAGCGGCGGGTGCCACCCTGTCCCGGCGGAGGGAGGGCCCAAGGGCCAGTTAAGGCCAGTGGCAGGAAAAGCGGGGGGCATGCAGCCCCTGGAATGCAGTGAGGCCAGGCTGAGGCCCGGAGGCAGCTGTGGTATGCAGGGGTGGGTGCACCTGCTGCCCAGGGTGGAAGGCACCGGGCTGGGACCAAGCCATGGTGACAGGGCTGTGGGCCCAGGCAACACGGGCACCCTGGGAAGTGGGACACAGGGTCACAGAACACGAAACATGAAACACAGGCACATGGCGCACGAGTAAGAATATGGGCAAGGGGGGGGGGCACAGATTTACAGGCCAAAGGACACCCAGCCTCTGCTGAACACATGAACACAATGGTGGTGTCGCTTGGACCACAAGGGACACAGTACTATGGGACAGGTGGACTCAATGGCTGTGAGGAATAGGCCCAGGCCATGGAATGCAAGGGACAAGAGAGGGGGGCCTTTTGGCACGACTGCACTGGAATCATGAGAAGAGGGTGGAGGGGTTGGTCTGGAGGTGCGTGAGGGCAGCCCCAATGCAGACCCTTGGGGCTCAGTCTGTCTGCCACACCTTGTTGAGCAGCTTCACCACTTCATCGTAGATGATGAACACGATAGCCACGTCCGCACAGACCCGGCCCAATCGGGGAACAGTGCCCTTGTAGAATCTGGGGTTGAGTGGGAGAAAAATCCAGGTGAGGAGGTAGATGAAGGACACTAGACAGGGCGGGTGGGTCCAGACATCGGAGGGGCAAGAACAGGGACCTAAAGGTGAGGACTTCCGAGGGGATGGCCTGGGGCGGGCAGGGGTTTTGGGGTGAGGCCTGGGGAGGCCAGGGAGGGCCTGGGGTGGGGAAAACAACCCTGTCACTCACGCCTTGAGCCCCTCATTCCTCAGGATCTGCATGCCGCAGTCCCACGTGTTCCGGTATTTGTGTGCCTCTAGGCCCTGCAAGACATCAGCACCCACAGGCCTCAGCAGCCAGCCCCTGTCCCACACTCCCCTCCCCTTCTCAGCTCTATCCCACCTGCATCCGGGTTTTGATCACGTCCAGAGGAGTGTTCCCGAAGACACTGGCTGCACCCGCAATAGCTCCAAAAACCCCGGTGATCAGTGGGTTCATGGGCTTGTTGGGGTTGTCCCCTGGATGAGGGTGGGGGTTGCAATCAGAAAGTAATGGGAAGTTAAGGGGTCAGCTCTGATGGCTGGGGAGGAGTATGAACTAGGGGTTTTGGGGCAGCACACGTACCTCGATACCAGTTGCGCAGGGAGGTCATGACAAAGAAGCGGATGGCCTGGTTGGAGCCCTGCTTTAGCACGGTGGCTGTGAGGCCCTGGTATGTCCCCTTCAGCCCTGGGGGCAGGCAGGAATGGAGGTTACACTTGCCCACAGGCCCAGTGGGGACTGGGGGAAGCTGCACACCGGAGTGCCAAGGCAGAAAGAAGAAGGGCCCTTTCATTCTGGCTGAGGTCCCTGGTCCTACCTGGAGGAAGGCCCAGTGGCTCACCTTGTTCCCGCACAATCTCCCTGACCCCGTGGAAGAATCCTCTGTACTTGGGGTTGGGAGAGGTCTGGTCGTGGATGAACTTCACCTGAGATAGAGGGAAGCAAAGGCGCTGGCTGCCCTGGTGCCATGGGCAGGGCACACTGGCCCCTTGGCTTACAGGTCCAGAGCCCACCAGTCAGGCCAGGGTTGTAGATAGAGACCTTCAGCTGGGAACAAGGCCAATAAGGCCACTGTGCGACTTGAAGCCAAAGAGACCAGAGGGCCGCCTCACCGAGTTGTGTTTGTGGTGTTGCCTGTATCTCAGGCAGCACACATGCATTGTTTTGTTTATAAAAATGTTTTTAAAAAATGTACCATCTTCCTACCGCTTTCAGAACAGAGTCCAGCCTCCACAGGAGGCCCATCCTGCAGGCCTCCTGCTCTCAGCTCCCCATTCACCCCTTGCCCCTCCTGCTGGACCCTCCCATCTCAACATCTCCATTGGACACAGGGACACAGCATCACCCCAGGCTCCACCACCTCCTCCCCTCTGCATGCTTTGTTCCTACAGGGAACCTCCCCACCTTCACGGTCTCCATAGGACACACGACCACCACGGCCTCAGCCACTCCTGCGCCCAGGCCACACAGCAGCCCTCGAGTGCTGTCCAGCCGTCCCTGGGCATCCCGCATGTGGTTGCTGAGGAACTCAAACATCCCGAACCTTAGGGCGGAAGGCAGTGGGGTGAGAGGGGCCGCCACCACCCTTGCCACCTTCCAGAGACCGCCCCCACCCCGGGCCCGCCTCACCTAACGGCCGCCTTGGGAATGGAGCCGTAGAGCAGGGAGCTGAGGCCTCGGTACAGGCCCAGGACGCCATGGCTGCGCACTGTCTGCCGCACACAGTCCCCTGGGGAAGGGGGTGGTCAGCGACTCCAGCCCCCCCGGGGCCCGCCCCTCGGGGCTCCCCGCTGCTGCCCCCTGCTCACCGATGCCCCGGTAGCGCGGCGGGTGTGAGCGCTCGTCCAGCTGCAGCTGCGTCTTCACGTACTCGGTGGGGAAGGTGATGCAAATTTCGATGCCTCCTGCCAAGCCGCCTGCGGGAACCGGACTCGTGGTCTGAGACCCCCCAACCCCCCGCTCGGACGCCCTGCCCCCGCCCCGGACTTTGTCCCGCCAGGACCCATACCCCACCCCCGTTACCCTAGCGAGGCTCCAAGGGGTGACACGCAGGGTGAGCTGCACACCAGCGCCGCGCCCCCCGCCCAACCCGGAAGTGGGGAGGGGCCTTGGCGTCCCGGGACGCCCGGAAGCGCGGAAGGACCGGTAGACTAGGGTTCGCGCCCCTCAGGAGCCCACCTGCCAGGATAGCCTTCCCCGGATGCGTCAGTTTGGCCTTTCCAGGTGCGGGCGCAGCGGCCGCCAGAGCGCGAGACGTCGCCATTGCAGAGAGGCGGCAGGCGAGAGGCGGGGCGCCCGGCGCTGGCCGCGGGTCCGAGCCTCCGGTGCTCCGCGGAGCCTGCGGAGGTGGCGGCGGCTGGTTATGTCCGGGGGCGGGGCGGCCGCGTCAGCTCCAGGACTCCGCCCCGCGTGGTTCGAGCCGGGCCCCGCCCCCGGTCCGCCCCGTGTGGGCCGGGAAACTGAGGCCGGGGCGGGGACGTCAGCCCAGCCAATGGACGAGCCCGACCCCTGGACCACCTCGCTCGGCGGGGCCGGGGTCCTAGGTAGGCGGCGCTGCGCCGGCCCGGAGCTGTGGGTCAAAGTGCAGTCTCCTAAGCCGGTCTGGGCCTTGAGCATAGCTAGGCGCGGAAAGGAGCGAGCTCGGAGTCTTCATTCCCGACGCGTGCGGCAGGACCCCGGGGATGGCGATGGAGACACACGTGGGCTAGCCCCATCCTTGCTGTTTGAGGGTTTGGCCTTCCCACACCGGCGGGTTCAGTGCTTACCACTCCTCTTCCGGGATTTAGAACTCCAAGCAGTGCACACGGTCCATAATAGACCCCAAACACACCTGGCTGTATCTCCCGGGGCAGCTTCCCTGTGTGGATGCAGGTCCCCCAACCCCAGAGGACCCAGCAGATTTCGTGCCCACTTCTACCTACACCAGCACCAAGCAGGGAAGCTTTGCCTTGATAAACAGACTTTAATATTCATGATCAGGCCCTGACCGGTTTGGCTTGGTGGATAGGGCGTCGCCCTACAGACTGAGGGGTCCCAGGTTCGATTCCAGTCAAGGGCATGTACCTTGGTTGCGGGCACATCTCCAGTAGGAGGTTGTGCAGGAGACAGCTGATTGATGTTTCTAACTCTCTATCCCTCTCTCTCCCTCTCTGTAAAAAATCATTAAAAATGTATTTAAATAAATAAATTAAATAAATAAAATGGTGGTAAAGTCTTCCAAGCCAGTGTTTAAAAAAAAAAAAATTCATGATCAGCAGGAGCTCAAGGCCAGATCAGACGGGTGGACTAGGGGTTCGCGTCAGCTGTGTCTGCAGTGACCAGGAGAGGGCAGCTCGCAAGTGCCAGCGCCAATGAAGAGAAGGCGCCCCTCCCCCAAGTGCTGGGGACTCATTGCAGACAAGAACTCAGGATGCTGGCGGGTCTGGAGACTTGAGCTGACCTCCCTGCCTGGCACTTGGAGCTGGTCTTCTTAGGTAGTCAAGGGTTACCTTGACACCCCCAGGTTCTGGGATGGCTCAGTGGCTGCAATCAATGGGTCTCAGCAAAAATAAATAACATCCAGGTGTCTCCACCTTGTATCCGGGTCCTCTGTGCTCCTTGAGTAGGTTAATAAATCGGTAGAGGGAGCGTTGCCACTGAGTGGCCTCTACAGACTGCAGCCATACACAGGAGGCTGGGCAACCGCAGGAAAAGCCATGGGGAAGCCACGGGGCTGGTCCAATAGGAGGGCCTGCTGTCAGCATCAGCTGCAGGCTTGCAGAGCAAGAAGCCAAGGATGAGCAGGGCTCCTGCTGCCCCCAAGTGGCCAGGGCCTCAAGGAGCAAGGTTGCAGCCTAGTCCTAACATCCAGAGCAAACATGTCAAACTCAAGGCCCACAGGAATATTTCTGCGGCCCAGCCAATATAATGGTATGTAAGAAACGTTTTTCTTTTTAACATATTTTTATTGATTTAGGAGAGGAAGGGAGAGGGAGAGATAGGAACATCAATGATGAGAATCACTGATAGGCTGCCTTCTGCACGCCCTCCACTGGGGATTGAGCCCACAACCAGGGCATGTGCCCTTGACCAGAATTGAACCTGGGACCTTTCAGTCCGCAGGCTGATGCTCTATCCACTGAGCCAAATTGGCTAGGGCTGTAAGAAACGTTTGAATAAAAATTTCAAAACTTAATTTTACAATATTCTGTTATACGTAATTAATAACGAACTACAACGTTCGCTAATGACTCATTACTATAATCGTGTTGCATCCATTTTTCTTATGTACTTTATGTGCAGGCGCACCATTTCTCTCCACTAATACTAGCAGCAAATATTTTAGCAGCCGACTGCCATGTCATTAGTCTTGGACTGACTTGTTTGGTGTGCGCAACAGGAACTATTTCGCTTTTGGAGAACAAGAAAAATAGGTGTACTTGCGTTGTGCTTACTTTATGCAGTTACTCAGTGTCTGGTAAGTTAATGTTCAAGAAAAAAATATTAATTTTTATTAAAATGTTCTATTATTTCATGTTAACGATTACTCATTTATTTCAGCCCTTTGTATTCAGCATGTCTCTAAGGAAATAAACCTGTTTCTATGAAAACTGAAGCTTTTGCTTTTTTTGTGGCCCATATAAACGTAAAGCTTGTTTATTTGGCCCGTGTTAGCCTTTGAGTTTGACATGTTTGATCCAGAGGCTGAAGCTCCAAAAGCAGATGCCGGAGGCAGGGACTGTTGGAGCTGCTATTGTAGGGCCAACTCTAAAAGGTAAGCTCATCTCCAAGTAGGGCACTTACTTAGCTAAACTGGTTGGGTCTCACCAATGCCCTTTGATATCTAAAAAAAAAAAAGACTCAAACAAACAAACAAAAGAGTTTGACATTAATGGGAGGTGGGCACCATGACCGCCAAGGAGCACACAGCTGGTGGAAGACTCGCGTGTTGCGTGCTCACATTATACCCTCAGGCCTATGTTAGTCCAGCAAATGCATTCTAGGAACCATTAGCCTCTGTGCAGTGGATACCAAATAACCTGTCTGCTGAATGGCCAGGCCATCTAGGCAGGTTCTCAAGTGCAAAGGCAACAATAGCCTGTCAGGGGCCAGAGAGGTGCACACAGCAGTAGCTCGAGACAGGGTAGTTGCCAGGCACAAGAAATAGGCAAGGGCACCCCCACTGGAAGGTATTTGTCCTCAGAGAAGGGAGGACAGTAGCGGTGCCTCTTCAACATTCCTGGATCACTGACCTTCTGCCTTCTCTACATCTGGTAGCCATTGTGGTCCTTATCCCTCACCCTGTCCATTCCCACCCCAATTGGAATCCCAGCCAGGGACGGGGGCAGGAGTTATCGGATGCTACCTACTAAACAGGAGAGAGGTGGGCTCTACCACATGCTTCTTTCACGTGAGCAGACTCTCCGAGGTGTCTAGTCTGTCCCTGCAAAGCAAAGCAAGAGGCAAGAGCATGTGAGTGCCTGCCTTACAGGCCTCATGCAGTCCTGGCCTGGACGTGAACTTGGGAGGCAAGCACATAGCCTCCAGGGGAGTTAGAGTTAAGGACAGGCACACGGAACTCTGCTGCTCTGACAGTGACCACCACTTCATTCCTCAAAGCGAAGCCTCTCTGACTAGGTGGAGTAATGAGTGCCCACTGGGACCCCATGAACCCCAGGTGCTATTCTATCCCTGTACTTCCTAAGTGGACACGTGACCACCAGGTGCCCTGGAGCAGTGAGCTGTGAGTGGGCCATGACTCACAGGGCTGAGTCCTCCTCTGGACACAGGGTCACTGCTGAGACAATGCAGTAGCTTCTGCTTCTAGAGTCCAGGCTGCTCACCCCTTCTAAGGATACTGGTCACCTTACACCAGGGACCCTCCACCTGGTGAAGAGGATGCTCCATCTGAGAGGCAGGGGCTGTGATGGCCATCTGAAGACAAATGGCACTCTGCCTTTCTTTGAGGCTTCACCAGGTACAGTGCCCACAGGCTGGAACAGACAGACAGATGGAGAGGGAATAGAATGAGGTGGTGCCATGGGGGATGTACTGTGCTAGAAGGAGTGACCGCAACTGTGTGTCTGGGACACCCCCCCGCCCCCAAACAAGCACATGGGTAAGAAAGAAGAAACAATAAGCGCCCTGTGTGCACTCAGGTCTGGGAGAGCTCAGGCAAGGCACCAGAAACCTAGCAGAGACAGCTCTGATGCCAGTCCTGTGGCTCCCTTTCCTTTTCCCTCCATGGGACCTGCACTAAGGAAGGAGCAAGAAAGCTGTCCTCTCACTGCCTTTCCTCTCTGCCTTCATCTGGCTGTACTGGGAGAGCCCTGGGGAGCAGACGGTTCTCAGCGAGGGATGGCCATTGAGCTTCTCAGATGAGTCAAGAGGCCTGGGACCAGGATCTCTAGTCAGGAAGGGGCTGTGGCATTCTTGTCTGGACCCCTCTGCCTCACAACAGTGTTCAGTCTGCTGGGCCCCAGCCCCCAAGAACCAGCTATACTCTACCACTGCCAGAGAAATCCCTCGTGAGCACCCTCCTCTCCCCACCAGGTGACAAGGCATCTGGCTGGGGGCTAGCAGAGGCATGTGGGGCAGGACTGAGGGCAGGCACCATGGCAGCTCCTGCCTTCCAGGACTAGGGAAGGTCTCTGGGCACCCTGGGCCAGGGACCAGGGTCCTTCCAGCAAGAAGGCACACTTTATGGGTCCCTCCTCCTGCAGCAGGGCCATGGCCTTGAATGGCCTTGGGATGGCCCAGAGGAATCCCTTGCAGGCAAAGCTGGTAGCACCAGACCCCACACCCTCTGTTTTTTTCCTAACCCCCATACCAACCCTGGGAGGCTCCTCCCTTCCACGCACACTGCAAGAAGCGTTGGCCCGTGGCTTGTTGGCATTGTGGGGCCTCCATCTGGCTGGAAGAAGGTTAGGAATGTGGCTTGATGGGCAAGTAGGCACTGCTGAGCGATTGCTTTTCTGCAGACTTAGAAACAAATCGGACCGGATGACATGGGTCTCTGGAGAGTGGCTACAGCGAGGCCCTAGACAGTGACTCCTAGGGCTTCAACTCACAGGGAGTTGAAATTAGACACTGTCACCCCATTAAACAGCTCATCAACCTGCAAAAAAAGCCAGAATGGGACCCTAGGGACACCAAGTGATATCTGGAGTGGCAGAAGTGATGTGCCAAGACATAAGTGTGGCCTCTGGGCCAGGAAGACTTGTGTCTAAACCCCCCAACCCATTCACCTGTCAGCTTTGGACCTGAACCCCCGTGTCTGCAGCTGTAGAGGGGATGACTGTTTCCCTCATTAAAGTGTTAAGGGCTTAAATCCATGTTAACATTCCTATTAACTGCTCCTCCCATTGCCAATAGCTGGTGCTGAGAGGTAGTTGGCCCACACCAGTTGTCCCTGGGCCCTCTGGCGGTGGGTGAAATCACTGCATCCTCCTCAGGCCCCCTTCCACTGTGTGGAACGGCTGCTCAGTTCTATCCAGCTCCCCACCACCCCACGGTGATTTTCTAGAAATAACAACACTGGGCAGAAAAACAATCAAGTGCGAAGGCAAGAGGCTTCTCCCAACAGCAGCCTGGGCTGGCTGGGCAATCTGGGCTGGCCTCGAACCAGCTGTTGCAGGGCCTCTGCAGATCAGAGCCAGAGTCACAACCAGGGGCCAAGGAGCCACAGAAGGGCAGGCACTTACTTTGCTAAGGTACTCCCTCATCACCTGGGTGAAGCAGGTCAGGGCCAGGCCTACCAGGCTGTGCCTCCAGGCCAACTCCAACATCACATTCGGGCAAGCAGGTTGTAGCAGGTGAAGGGAGAGGCTGCAAAGCACTCCTGCTCGCCCTCCTCCGGGAACCACTGCAGCAACTTCTCAGCCATTTCGGTGTTGATTCTGCAGTGTGCTGCATGGCGTCCTGCAACTGAGGCAGATGCACAGCTTGGCCACCCTGCCTTTCTGGGCTGACAGGGTACAGGAGCAGTGCCAAGCTCCAGGAAGGCCCTCCCCTCATCCCCATAGGGTTCCCTGTGCTCAGTGGTTAGAGCATTGGCCCACAGACTGAAAGGTCCTGGGTTTGATTCTGGTCAAGGGTGTGTACCTCTGTTGCAGGCTTGATCCCTGGTCAGGTCATGTGCGGGAGGCAACCAATCGATGTGGCTTTCTCACACTGATGTTTCTCTCTTTGTCTCTTCCCCTCCCTTCCATTCTCTCTAAAATTAATGGGAATGCCCTAACTTGTTTGGCTCAGTGGATAGAGCATCGGCCAGTGGACTGAAGGGTCCTGGGTTCAATTCCAGTCGAAAGCACATGCCTGGGTTGTGGGCTCGATCCCCAGGAGGGGGCGTGCAGGAGGCAGCCAATCAATGATTCTTTCTCATCATTGATGTTTCTATCTCCCTCTCTGAAATCAACAAAAATATATTTTAAAAAATCAATGGGAAAAATATCCTTGGGTGAAGATTATCCAAATAAATAAATAAAATAAATATAAAATAAAAAATTTAAAAAGGGGCTTAGGGACAGTAAGTAGTCTGTCTGAGAGAGTTACAACTGTGTTTACCCAAGACTCTTGGTGAAAACACCAACTGACTGTATCGAAGAGCTAGAACAAGTTAGGTGCACTGAACATCCCCCACGTTTTCATGCCTCTGTGCCTTTGAAGATGCTGGTCGTTTTTCCTTTTGTATCTGTCTTCTCAGGCTCATTCACAACCTTATCCTGGTGCCTAGCATGGTAAGTCATTTACTAGGAAAGAAGTTACTTGTTTTAGGAAGTCAGATTTAGTTCATCTGAAGATATATTTAAGAAAATATATTTGAAACTTACCAGCAAGCTTTTCAGCTCAAAGAGAAAGCTTTGTAAATGAGGGCCTATGAAGAATGATGACACCAAGGTCTTTTATAGAACTTACTTAAAATTCTAGGACTAGAGGTCAGTAGGGGGAAAGGAGACCTATGTAATACTTACAGCAATAAAGAATTAAAAAAAACACAACACAAATTCTAGGACTAGGATAGTTTAGGATAACTTAAAAACTACACTTTTATAGTGCTTTACAGAACCTCTCTCAAATTACACTACTGCAAGTTTTCTGTATTTTAAAACCAATACATAAGACCCTATATTTATCCGTTAAATGTCAACTAGTTGGATTCCAGCCTGTGAAGATCTGTTCGGATTCTAACTTTGTCAATGAACATTGCTATCCCAGCTCTGTGGCATCCTTATCTAAGCAGCCAAGAGTGATGGTAATCTCTCCCTGGCATGGAGGCCACCAGCAGGCCTCAAGCAAGAGAAGCAGCAGAAGGAAATATAGAAGAGACTGAATGCAGCACATTAGGTGAAGCAGCAAGGGGGGGAAATACAGGAAGACCCGGGGAAGCGAAGAAATACAGGATGTGGGACAGGGTGACAACTATCGCCCCAGGAGGGTATTAATAAATAATACTGTCAAACAGATGCTGTGATCTGAATGTGATCCCAAAAGAAAGATCTTTCAAACTATAATAAGTTACAAAAGCAAAGGGCAGGAGAATATAGTAGGATTCTTTTAATCATTTTTTGAAAAATATAGTGGTGTCTACTGGAGAGAGAGACCCAGTAGACACCACTATTAAGTATACTTAATTTATACTTTCTGTATGGGGCCATTCTCCTGTGTATATGTATTACTTGAAAGTCTGTTCCAGATAGACCTTTGCCTCAGCTACAGAATGCTCAAGAACTGGCGGAGAAAAACATTGCTAAAGATCTTCCTAGGACTTGATAACTCTTTCAACCCAATTAACTAAAAAAATACTGGAAATCTTGTGCAGCTTAGGGATTCTGAACATTTAAACACGTTATAGAGTGATGACTTGTTTTTCCAAGGAAGCCCTATTCAAATTCATTTATCGTTTGGTCACTAACCATGCCAATGTTGTGGGCACTCTCACAAAGGCTCACCCTCCCACACGCATGGTGAACAGATGGTTACTTTCCTCAATCCTATATAATAAAGAGCTTATATGCTAATTAGACCAAACAGCTGAACAACCTTCCAGACATCCTTCCGGACGACTTCCAGACAAAGCTGGGGCTGCGAGAGCCAAGCCCCTTGCATGAATTTCGCGCATCGGGCCTCTAGTTTGTAAGTAAGAAAGTCAGAAGGTAAATGATTGGCCCAGTATCTATTTCCAGAACAAGGATCATGAGTCTGCCAATAGGCAAAATTTCATAGATTACACAAGACCTTAGAAAGTTTTACATGGATGTACAACCGTTTTAGGACATAAGGAACCTAAAGCCATTTCACAAAATGAGATGGCTACAAACACATGCTGGGCTGTGGGCACCGTGTCACCTTTCAGAGTGACTTCCCAGGAGCCTCTACAGCAGACACAGGTGCTCACGAACCCTTTTCAGTTCAAGCTCAAGCTCATCCTTACGAGTTCTGCCTTCCCCACTCACATGTAACGGCTTCACGCATCAACCTCTTTCTTTAACGATAAATAAGGACCAACATCTAGATGATTGGTTCAACCCAGCTGCGTGTGAAACTCATCTGGCAAGAAATGCCCACGTCCCACCCTCACCTCTAAGAGATTCTGACTGAACATGAGGCAGGTGCCTGCGTACATGTTTTTAAAGTCCAGTTTGGGCTGAGAAGCACTGAATAAGACTAGTGACCACCTTGTTCCTATAATTTGCATAGATTGCCTTGGAAGACTCTGTATCTATTAAGAACATCATCTAAGAGATATGCTACAGCCGAAACTGGTTTGGCTTAGTGGATAGAGCGTCAGCCTGCGAACTGAGGGGTCCCGGGTTCGATTCCGGTCAAGGGCATGTACCTGGATTGCGGGCACGTCCCCAGTGGGGGGTGTGCAGGAGGCAGCTGATCGATGTTTCTCTCTCATCAACGTTTCTAACTCTCTATCTCTCTCCCTTCCTCTCTGTAAAAAATCAATCAAAATATATTTTTTTAAAAAAAGAGATATGCTACATAATCAAACCTTAAGGGAACATGTTTATAAGTTCTCTGTGAATTGAGCTGTGCCATATTTCAAAACGCTTACAAACTAGCAGCTGCTTTTTGATATACCTGGGAGAAAATTCCCTAGGGGTCATAAATGAATTTTTAGGCCACTGAATGGTTTAGCCATTCCTCTTCTGAATCAAGGTGTCATCAGTTCTTAACCCTGGAGCATTTTTCCATTCTCAGATATCACACACAGCAACAACCTTCCAACTCAGATATCAGAATTTTTTTTAAAGTTCAAAAAGTACAAATAATGTAAGAAAAATATTTCTGCAGAACCAGTCCTCTCAAAACCAGCATGACAGGAATAAATAAAGCTAAATAAATTGCTACCATCTTAAACTGAAGTGGAAGGAATGCTGTATTACAAGGCACTATATGTAAAAGTGCAGTTTCTGCTCTAGGTGCAACCCTAAAAAGGTGATTGTAGACTAAAAATTTCCATACACTGGTTTCTATTTTCCCACTGGCCATTATAAAATCACTGTTTTTCCTCTGGGAGAAATCTTGCCTGAGAATTTTCACATGCAACAAACTGAGATTGAAAACAGAAAAATATTAATATTCTTGGAATGCGATTCACAAATGTAAAGTGTCTAGAATTATTTTTCTATGCATGGCATGGGAAGGAAGATCTAGGGAAAAAACAAGTTTAAATGAAGAGTATGGATGTTTTATCAGTCACTAGTTTACTAGTATATTTCCCCCTTCCTAATAGTATACAACTGAAGAACTGATTTCTACTTTTCTCAAGGAATTTTTGGTTTGGGGGACTGATCAGGTAGACAGAGGAGAGGCAGAAACAAAGCAGAGTCAGTGCCGGTCACAAGTGAGCAGTCTAGAGAGCCTGGAAAAGCCTACAAATCTTGTCAATAGACAGTCTATATTATAAGTAATCAGTCACAAACATTTTATTATGAAATTGACTTCAGAGATTGGAGGGCCTATTACATACAGGCAGTGGGAATACAATTGCAAACAGGAGGAGATCCTGAGCTCTCTGAGCTCACAATCCAGAAGGGAAAATGAGGGCCATCAAAATGAAAGTCCCAAAGGCCATGAGGACACAGAGGAAGAAGGGCTCCGACAAGTTAGGGACAGCTTCTGGAGAGAGACATTTAAGCAGATACCACAAGGCTAAGTAGGAGTTGGTTGGGTAATGAGAGGGTGAGGGGATGACTGGGTTCTGGAAAGAGGCAACAGCATATTGAAAAGCCCATGAGCAAGGGTGTCGGAGTCCAGAGAAGGTCCTGGAGGACAAGAAGTGGGGCAGTGAGAGCTAAACACAGTGAGAGCTTTTCAGAGCCTTTTGCCGACAGACTAAGCAGCTGTTTACCTTTTGAGATCTCTTTGCCTGTGTGCTAGAGAATGGACTGGAGAGGGGCAGGCAAGCCTGGAGGCAGATTTCAGAGAGGAAGGGAGAGGGAGAGAATCATTGGTCGGCTGCCCCCTGCACGCCCCACACTGGGATTGAGTCCACAACCTGGGCATGTGCCCTGACTGGGAATCGAACCATGACTGGTTCATAGGTCGATGCTCAACCACTGAGCCACACCAGCTGGGCAATAAAAGTATTTTTTTAAAGGAGAAAGAATATATTATTTAAAAAAAGTGCACTGTATTGTGAAAAATGACCTTTCAATCCATCACGTTCCTTGCTATACTGTCTAGTCAAAAAGACCTGAACCTGCCCTAGCTGATAAGAGTGTCAGCCTGCGGACTGAAGGGTCCCAGGTTCCATTCTGGTCAAGGGCACGTGCCTGGGTTGTGGGCTTAATTTGTGCAGGAGGGAGCCAATCAATGATTCTCTCTCATTACTGATGTTTCTCTCTCTCTCCCCTTCTCCCTTCCTCTCTGAAATCAATAAAAATATATTTTAAAAAAAGACCGGAGTCTGAATCCTGCTCTTATTCAATGAATGGCTGAAGACAAGTTACTTATTTAACATCTATGTGCCTCAGTTTCTTCAACAGTATCTCATGGACTGTAGTGATTTAACATAAAACACTTAGGACAGAGCCAGTGGTTACTTCTATTCATCCAGCCCCATCTCACCCATAAAATGAGAAGTACAACACCCTTCACAAGTGAGACACATGCATGTGATTGAGTGAAGCACTGTGCACAGTGCCTGTACTGAACCTTTGTTCAAATACAGGCAGACCACGTTTATTTTTTCAAGGCAAAACTATATTAGCAGAATTATACTAGTAGGCAGAACAAAGTAGGACCTCATTTAAAAAGCTAAATTTTGGCCCTAGGCTCAGTGGTGGAGCATCAACCTATGAACTAGGAGGTCACGGTTCAATTCCTGGTCAGGGCACATGCCCAGGTTGCGGGCTGGATCCCCAGTAGGGGGCGTGCAGGAGGCAGCCAATCAATGATTCTCTCTCATCATTGATGTTTCTATCTCTCTCTCCCTCTCCCTTCCTCTCTGAAATCAGTAAAAAAAAAAAAAAAATACTTAAAAAAAAGCTACACTTTGGGGGTGCTGTTGTATTGAAAGGATCTTATGATAACAAACCATAATAATTTTGCCCTAACCGGTTTGGCCCTTGGATTGAAGGGTCCAGGGTTCGATTTTGGTCAAGGGCATGTACCTGGGTTGCAGGTTCCCACCCTGTCAGGGCATATGTAGGAGGCAACCAATCGATGTGTCTGTGTCTCTCTCACATCGATGTTTCTGTCTCTTCCCCTCCCTTCCACTCTCTCTAAAAATCAATGGGAAAATTTCTTTGGGTGAGGATTAACAAAAAACAAAACAAAACAAAATTTTTTTTTGGATTGTTGACCCCAATGAATATGCAATTATTCTTTTTTTAAAAAAATATTTTTTATTGATTTCAGAGAGGTAGGGAGAAGGAGAGATAGAAACATTAATGATGAGAGAGAATCATTGATCAGCTGTCCCTTGCACTCCCCACATTGGGGATCAAGCCCATAGCCTGGGCATGTGCCCTGACCGGGAATCGAACTGTGACCTTCTGGTTCATAGGTTGACACTCAACCACCGAGCCAGCTGGTAGGGCTATTCTTTTTTAATATATTTTGTTGATTTTTTACAGAGAGGAAGGAAGAGGGATAGAGAGCTAGAAACATGGATGAGAGAGAAACATTGATCAGCTGCCTCCTGCACACTCCCCACTGGGGATGTGCCTGCAACCAAGGTACATGCCCTTGACCAGAATCGAACCTGGAACCCTTCAGTCTGCAGGCCGACGCTCTATCCACTGAGCCAAACCGGTTTCGGCAGGGCTATTCTTTTTTAAAAATGTATTTTTATTGATTCATTGATTTCAGAGAGGGAGGAAGAGGGAGAGAGAGAAACATCAATTAGAGAGAATAATTGATTGGCTACCTCCTGCACCCCTCCCACTGGGGATTAAGCCTGCAACCTGGGCATGTGCCCTTGACCAGAATCGAACCTGGGACTCTTCAGTCCACAGGCCCACGCTCTGTCCACTGAGCCAAACCGGCTAGGGCATGCAATTATTCTATAATTAAAAAGTAATGGCTGAAACCGGTTTGGCTCAGTGGATAGAGCGTGGGCCTGCGGACTGTAAGGTCCCAGGTTCGATTCCAGTCAAGGGCATGTACCTTGGTTGCGGGCACATCCCCAGTAAGGGGTGTGCAGGAGGCAGCTCATCGATGTTTCTCTCTCATCGATGTTTCTAGCTCTCTATCCCTCTCCCTTCCTCTCTGTAAAAAATTAATAAAAAATATATTTTAAAAAAGTAATGGTTTTCCTGTTTGGTCACACAATTTGAAGAGCCTTCCCCCATGAAGTCACCCTAGTGTAAGGATCACAAGATACAAAAGGGTAAATTTAAGACTGGATGCAGATTTTGGAGTTATGAAGCTTGGGACAGAAATATATGTGCATCTCTAGTCAGTCTAGTTCAGCGATTTTCAACCGGTGCTCCACAAGAATTTTTAAAACATGCAATCTCCGACTAGTCAGGTGCACTGACCTCTTTTCCCTTAGATTGTCCAAAAAAAAAAAAATAATAACAGCCAACTCAACAGCCGTCCCGTGTGAATGAGTCAAAGTTATACCTACTTTCTTGTCAGATGGGCAAAAAAAAAAAAAAAAAAAAAAATATATATATATATATATATATATATATTGGATGTGCCGCAGAATTTTAGTAATTAATTTATGTGAGTCAAGCGATGGAAAAGGCTGCAAATCGCTGGACTAGGTACAGCTTTTCAAAGGCACTGACACGAGGCATTCCAGCAGTTCTCGGGTCCCATCCCTGGAGCCTCGAGAGCGGCCGCCCAGACGCCCCCGTCTCCGCCCACCGTCGCGGGGGGACCTCAGTTTCCGCGACCAGAACACCTGGCGGTCCACATCCCTGGCCGTCACGTCCCGATACCGAACCGCCCGCCCCAGCCAACCGAAGTCGGCGCCGTCTCTATCGGGGTCAGGTCGAGCCGGTGGGTGGTCAGCGGCGCCCCCACGTCCTCAGGGGGACGGGGGTGGGGGTGGGGGGCGCGACCTGCCCTAGAGCCCGCCGGGTCTCCGCAGAGCCCGCCGGGTCTCCGCAGAACCCCGGTTCTCACCTGGAAGTGCTCCTGGAAGCGAAGGGGGAGGACCTGCGCGAAGGCGGGCGCGGAGCTGAGGCGGCGGCGGCTCCTGTCGCGCGAGCGGCCCCGTGGGCAGGCAGACACGCAGACCAGCTGGGGGTGTGTGCGCGCGCGCGCGCGGGGGCGGCGGCGCAGGCGCACTGACTCGGGGCGCCACAGACGTTCCCTCCGCCGGCGGTAGCGGAACCCCTTCGTCCTCCGCCTGAGGGTCCGCGCAAAGTAGTCCGCGGGTAGTCGCACTTCCCAGACCCGTGAGACGAGGCGAGTCCGCGCCGCCCTGGGCAGTGCCCAGGGAGGTGCGCGCCAGAGGGCGGGCCATGCTCTTGCTGCGGGTGAGCGTGGACGCCAGACTAGGTGTGGGCTGCCCTCAGCAAGTTCTGTGAGGGATGGGGTTTTCAGGAGAGGTAAACTGAGTCACCGGCTGCCCTTGCCCAGAGCCTTGCATCTCTACAGAAATTCTACCTCAACTTCTGGACAGTTGGGTTCAGGGACACTTTTCAAAAATAATATATTTTGGTTGATTTCAGAGAGGAAGGGAGAGGGAAATAGAAACAGAAACTTCAATGAAGCGAGAGTCATCGTTGGGCTGCCTCCTGCATGCTGCACACTGGAGATGAAGCCCGCAACCTGGCATGTGACCTCCTGGTTCCCAGGTCGATGCTCAACCACTGAGCCACACCGGCTGGCGGGTTCAGGGACAATTTCTAAAATTCAGTCAGTATATGCCCAAAACTAAAAGGAGGCTTTCAAATGTGAGTGTGACCGAAGTGTCCCTGCCCCAGGCTCAGCACCTGCTCCTTCAGGAAACATCCTTCGTGGCTGATATGATTTCTAGAGAATACTGTGTCAGAATATCAATGTGAAGAGTCTGCAAAGATCGCATCTAGCGGCAGATGACCAACTGAGAGTCACCTGGCTTGCTTGTGGTTGCACAAGAATAGGTAACAGTAGCAGGTCCATAACTAGAAGCCACACCTGTGCCCAGCGGCCAGTTGTCTTCAGAGGGACACTTGAACATGCGTTTTGAATGCAGATGGCTCGGCTGCATAAAAGATGTTTGTCAGGGAAAGGGGAAGCCTTTGGCATTCTGCGTGGGCACTCCCACAGAGTAAGTGCTCTCCTTCTAGAATGCTTCAGGTTGCTCACTGGTTATTTTCTACCACGAATAACACAGCCATGGTGTGATTACTTGCACAATAGCTTTACAGTGTAGTGGCCAATAATGTTAAAGAGAATAGACTGTTCACTTCCAAATGAAAATGGTTTTCCCTGTAGTACCTCTGCGGACTGCCCTTTCCGCATCCGTGCAGCCCCATCACCTAACAATAGAGTCGATTTTTGCGGTAGGGCTCATCTCGTTTGTTTTCCATCTCCCAGGGACCACTGTTTTCTGATAACCAGTGTCTTAAGACCATTGTTCCATGCAATTTGTTCCATGCAATTTGTTCCTTTGGTTGTTTCAGACGGGAGGGTCAACTGGGCTCCTTACTCATCTTGGCTGAAAGCAGAAGTCTCCAACTTTCTTTCTTGTCTTCCTCTCCAAATAGCAGTGTAGTAAAACACTGCCTGCCCGTTTTCTTCAACAGAGCATTGCCAAGTGCCAGGACGCTGCCTACGTGGTCCCAGGTAGTTCTCACAACCATGTTTTCTTACCCTCAGCTCCATTTGACAGCTGAAAAGTCAGGCCCAGATTTTTGCTGGTTCAGACCCCAGACAGGCCTGTCAGTTCTTCAGCCATGTACATAATTTGTAGGCCCGAAGTTCTCAACGTCTCGCTGCGGAGTTGTTGAGGGAAGCGAGGTGCCTGGCCACAGAGCACCTTTGGTTCCTTGCTCCTTAAAGAAAAGTTCACACTTGCAGCCTGGCTTTTGAGGTGTCTCTGCCCATATCCGCCTGTGTGCTGGCCATGTCAGGCATGCCTATGTGCCTGGGTCGCATCCAGCCACCAGACATATGAGTGAGACAGGCAGTGAGATGGCCTCTAGGCAGAGAAGCTGTCAGGTGCCAGTGGCCAGTCACCTAGGCTTTCTGATCCCAAGTCCAGGCCTCCTTCCTCAGATTCAGGATCACACACAGCTGGCAGGGAGGTGACAATGAGGTCCATGAGCCAGGGGTGAAGGTGTTCAGCCCTTACCATATTTGAAGATTCTGTGATTCTAGCTATCTCCTCTCCTGTGGGTCAGCATCTTAGACCACTTTCTAAGAAACTCTCAGCTTCAAGATAATACTTCAGAAAACATCAGTCTACTTACTGATATTCTTCCATGAAATCAGCAAGTCTGACGCAGTCCTTGGTGCCCAGCATGATCAGGGACCTGGGGTACAGCCCAGCCAGAACCAAGGACCTCCTCAATGGCTGGCGTGGAAGAACCATGCGAGGTGTACCTCCTGAGAGCCCCAGCTCTGCCTAAGATGCTGCATGACCAGGGAAGTGAACTCCCCTTGAGAAATGAATTTCCACAAGGAGGGTTGGGGTGGGAGTGGTGGTATTAGATGACACCGAAGATCCCTTCTGGCTATGATGTTGTCATTCTCCATTTCAGGAGGGATCCACAGTTGTAGGAGAAAGGTGGAAGTTGAAGGAGAGACAGGGGGAATCGGGATGATTTGGTATCCAATGTGTGTTCATTTATTTTACACTTACAAAAGAAATCACCCACCCTCTGCCCTATCCCCCCCAAACAGTCTCTTTTTACAAACATTTAAAAATTAAAACCAAATGAAGATAGACAAGTTAATTTCAGTACAATTATTTTTCAATGTAGCTGTCATAATTAGAGTTTAAATTTTTTCCTACAAGTAACCAATGTCCAAGTGACTTATAGGGAAATCCTGATTATTGGCCAAAAGGAAAATTCTGTATTACAAGTTAGCAAATTCTAGTACAAAAATAGTCTTTGTGTTGGAATAGTCTTTCCTTTTACATAGATCTCGGGTCAGTCTACTGACTGTATAATACACTAATACATTTCAGGGCTCTCTCTTCACAAATGGCTCATTCGTCATAGCTGAAGCAGCACGGCACCTGCAGTGGCAGGGCTAGTGTCCACCTCTGGACCGTGCTGAAGACGGTCGGTCTGGGCGTGCCTCGCTGATCCCAGGGCAGCAGGGCAGAGCCCCAGCCCCTGCTCTGCGTGGGGGTCCTGGAGAGAGGGACGAGTTGCCAGCAGAGCTGCCCCCTTCCACGGGAGCAGCAACAGACCCAGGACACAGGGGAAGTCTACCCAGGGACCTGGGCTGGTGCTGGTGCAGGACAGCCCACCTCCTGCCAGTGTCTCCTTGTCCTACTACAGCCCGACAAAGTGCGAGGTGGCCCTGCCCTGGCTGTAGTTGGGACAGATGCAGGCAGGCTACTTGTCCCTTAGGATGTCGAGCTGTTCCTGACATTCGGTGAAGAGACGCTGGAAGCGGAGGTTCTGCCCGATGACTGGCAGCAGTTCCTTCAGTAGCTCCCTCTTCCGTAGACCCTGTGGGCACAGAAATGACGGCTCAGTACAAGTGTCAGTGAGGAGACCTAGACTGTGGGTGGTTTCCTGGCCTAACAGAGACCCTTGTGTCTGCCCATCTGACCCCTAAGCACTCCTTGGAGAAACCAGAGATGAATGAGAAAAAGTTCTCTGTACGCTAAGAAGCCCTGGGAGAGCTGAAAGGCTGACCTGGGGCGTGTGGGGTGGGTGGCAGGGTGCAAGGGAAAGACACAGTACAAGAATACTGCAGAGAAAACCAGGGTAGGTCTGTGCCCCCTAAGTCTGCTGGCACAGTCACCACTAGCCTTCAACTGCACTGTTCAGTGACCACAGTAGCTTGGCCTTCTAGAGTAGGATGAAAGTAGAATATTAGGGTAGAGGGACAGGTAGATGGCCACCTGAGGGGGACTGCTCCCTCATGCAACACTCTCCAGGGGTCTGAGGTCAAGCCCAGGGGTGAGGTGGCACCTGGGAGTTTTACAGTCCTGGGGGGAGGTCTGCCCTTGGCTCTTGCCCACACCTCCTCCATGCCTGGCTGCACTGGCACCAAGATCTGCCTGGACCCCTTTGCAACATGCACTGCCAGGCGGGGTCTCCACACAAAGGGAAAACCACTAACCAACAATACTGACCATTAGAAGAGAAGGTCCAAATGTTAAATCAGCATGGTAATAACACACAGAATTACAGAAGAGAACACAGTGTACATACTAAGTTTGAGCAATACAGTGGTTAAAGGACATGGGATCAGCAGGAGAATGGACCCTGCTGAAGACCGAGTCAAGTGGGTCAGATGGAGGAGCAGCCAGTGCTCGAGCAGGGAGGCATGCAGAGGGGAAACTGTAAGAGAAGAGACTGTAAGATAAAGTAAGGGCAGATGAAGTATGGAAATGGGCCCAACATCTACATGAGACCCACAGGAGAGAGACACAAAAGAGAGAAGGAAATATTTGAAGAAATAATATGGATAGATTTCACATAATTAAAGAAAAAGGAACTCTCTTAGGTTGAAAGGCTTCATTGAGTGCTGATGAAGATATGAAAAAAAAAGTTATTTTAGATACATTAGAATGAAATATACAGAATCTATGGATATCAAACACAAAATAATTCTGAAAAGTTCTAAAAAACAAGAGCATATCACCTACAAAGGAAGAGATACCAAAAGGCACAATAAAGTAGTATTTTAAATATACTGGGAAAAACTCATAATCTGCTTTTTTGTCCAGCCAAACTGTTATTCACATAAGATGATGTAATCAAAAATATTCTTAGGCTTGTAAGATCTCAGACTGTTTACCACAATAAAGATCCACCCTGAAAATGTTCTAGAAAGTACTCAAAAATAAGAAGAAATAGAGATGATGCTAAAAGAGATATGAAAAGTAATGTGATTAACCTCTTGCTGAAATTTATGTTGGTCTTTAAAAAAAAAAGTAAACAACAAGTGTAAATGATTTCAATTTGTGATTAAAAAAACCTTAGTCTGTCAGATTAAACAGAAACCAGACACACGATGTTGGCAAAAAACACAAACAGGGATACAGAAATGTTAAAAGTGAAAGATGGAGAAAGATTATGTCAGTAAATAAAAAAAGTGTGTGTTTCATAATGATCAAAGTACGTAGACTTTGAAACAAAAACATCATTGGAGAAAGAGAAAGTCAGGAGAGAGGGACAAAACCAAGCTTACAGGGAGCTTTTCATACATTCCATTAGGGATGTGTCCAGAAAGACAAAAACCTTCAGATTCAGGTAATTCAAACCGAACATTTAGAAAACATAACCATTAGGACATTAAGGCACCCAGAACTAGAGAACACAAATTCTTCTTTGGCACACACGGAAATACGAACAATTGGTCTAAAAGCAAACCTCCACAAAATAACAGTCTCATGTAGATTGTGAGTTGGGTTGGGCCAAATCCATCCTACCTATTTAGTGAATAATTTTATGAAAATGCAGACATACCTACCTATTTGTTTACATATTATGTTACAAAGGCAGGGTTGGTAGTTGTAAGCTATCATATTGATTTGTAAAGCCTGACATTGTATTCTCTGGTCTCTAACAAAAAAGCATGGGCTCGGCTGGTGTGGCTTTGTGGTTGAGCTTCAACCTATGAACCAGGAAGTCAAGGTTCGATTCCTGGTCAGGGCACATGTCTGGGTTCAGGGCTTGATCCCCAGTGTGGGGTGTTCAGGAGGCAGCTGACTGACGATTCTCTCTCATCATTAATGTTTCTATCTTTTCCTCTCTGAAATCAACAACAACAACAAAATTACCAAGAAATTAATAAAACCACACACACAAAAAATTTTTTAACGAAAAACTCTATTTAAAAAACACACGAAAGGGTATCAAGCAAACTGCTATTAGCAAAGTAAAAATTTCAGCTGGTCTATGGCACCAGGGGCAAGCTACAAGAGGATCTGCCTTCTGGCCTGAAGGCTAGTTTTAATACCAACAGCTGTCAAGTATCATCTCCTACCCTGGGCTCAGTGATAGGCGATGCTCCTCCGTTTCAGGCAGCAGCCTGGAAACAGCTCATCACCCTCTGTCTGGCCAGTGACACAGGTCCTACAATAAAGGCCTTTGCAGAGGGAGGGTTCCAATAGTAGGCCCTGGCTGAAGAGACAGTGGTGAGCACAGAGCTCAGGTACCTGAAGGATGGCTGCTTAGTGCCTCAACCCTCTGTTTGCACCTCCCTCCTATGCACACTGAGTCATGATCCTTGAGGGGAAGAAGCCTGGATCTTTGGAGTCCCCTAGATCTTTGGAGGCATACTAGCAGCTCATATCACAAAGAGTCATTTCCCTAATACATAAGAATTCCTACAAAGCAATACTAGAAATTTTGTCATGGATTTGCTCACGCACTATAAGCAGCCCAGCTATTTTAAGCAGTTTACAGGAAAAGCAAGTGGGACCACACTGACAAGTGCTTCCTAGGAAGGAAGCCACAGACTCTCCTGGGCAAATCCCTAATAAGGTATCCTACTTAGAGATAGCAAAAACAACCCGCAGGGAGGAGGAGGCAGGGAAAGTGCATGGCCATGGATTAGTGGCCTGTCTGTGCTCCCTTTTGCCTGCACCACACTAGCCTAGAATGCTTACCTTCAGGCTGAGACAGAGAACTGTTACATAGAGCTCTTCCTGACATTTCGCCCTAAGGCTCCCAGAGTGAAGCCCTATAGGAGTGGTTGGTTAGGCACTGGACTATCCGTCTCCCACCTCACAGATGGCCCATCAGGCTGCCTAGAGGTGAGGTGTTCTTATAGGGAATTCAGAAAAGCCCTTCCCACTGAGAAAGGAGACAAAGCTGGACAAAGGGAAACAGACCTCAGAGAGCTCAAGTGCTCGCCAGGAAGGATTGAGCTGGAGTGTGGAGAAGGTATAAATCCAGAGAGAAACACCTTTGCCTTGGGAACACTTATTTTTTTTATTTTATTAAAATATATTTTATTGATTTTTTCCAGAGAGGAAAGGAGAGGGATAGAGTTAGAAACTTCGATCAGCTGCCTCTTACACACTCCCTACTGGGGATGTGCCTGTAACCAAGGTACATGCCCTTGACCAGAATCGAACCTGGAACCCTTCAGTCCACAGGCACCGGTCAGGGCTATTATTTTATTTTATTTTTATTGATTTCAAAGAGGAAGGGAGAAGGAGGGAGAGAGAGAGAGAAACATCAATGATGAGAGAGAATCATTGATTGGCTGCCTCCTGCACACCCCACATTGGGGATTGAGCCCACAAGCTGGGCATGTGCCCTGACCGGGAAGCAAACCTGGGACCCTTCAGTCCGCAGGCCAACGCTCTATCCACTGAGCCAAACTGGTTAGGGCTTGGGAACACTTATTGATGAGGAAGAGGCTGAGCAGAGCGTCTACTAGACTTGAGGGTGTAGGGGGACCAAAGCAGGGGCATAGGACTCATGAAAAGTGGGGTCCCTTTCCTTTGTGCTAGTCTCCAAAGAAATGCACTCTAGAATAAGGGTAGACTGGTAGTAAACCAGTTCATGCACTAATTAGTACCCAGCTTTGAGTTCCCAGGTAGCACAGAAGACTTCAATCCCTGAATTGGTTGAGGGAGCATTGTAGGGCTAGGGCCAAAAGCTGGTAGCAGCAAATAAAAGTGCTCTGTTGAAGAAGGTACTATTACCGAGGCTTCAAAACATTTCTATAAATAATTATTAAAATACCAAGTCTAGCAGACAGTCAAAACCAACCAGGCACATAAGGAGGTAAGACAATATAAATGAGAATTAGCAGAAATATTTATAGGAAATAGAAACAGATCTACAAGGGCTCCTCATAGTAGAACTATGCTCAAGTAGATAAGACTAAATTGAAAATATGGAGAACTGAAACTATAAAAATAATATAACATTCCAAAAAGAGGATATTATATATCTCATGATGGGGAAAATGGAATATAATCAAAGAGAACCTAGGAAAATACACAGAATGAATGAAAGACATAGACTTAGCGCTTTGTGAAACTTCAAAACACCAGGAAAGGTCGATCCCAAAAGAATTTACAAAATAATGGAAATCAGATTCCTGGTAGTTTTTAGTAACAACAGTGGATGCTAAAAGTCTGTGGCACAGCATAATACATTCAAAGCTCTAAGATTTTATTAGACAACCAAATTAAGATCTATTGTAACAAAATAAAAAGGGAGCCCTAGCTGGTTTGGCTCAGTGGGTAGAGTGTTGGCCTGTGGACTAAAAGGTCCCGGGTTCTAATCCAATCATGGGCACATGCCTGGGTTGTGGGCTTGATCCCCAGTGGGGGGCATGTAGAAGGCAGCCGACCGATGGTTCTTTCTCATTATTGGTTTTTAGCTCTCCCTCTCCCCTCCTCTCTGAAATCAATAAAAATGTATTTTTTAAAAAAGGGAATAAAAAGTAGAGGAGGCCAAGTATACACCAAGGTCTTTAGAACCTCGTGAGATTGACTCTCCCACTGCCACTCTGCTCAGCTGTTCCTTTTACGCTGCCAGACGCCCAATCCCAACCTCAGGGCCTTTATACTTGCTGTTCCCTCTGCCTGGATATTCTTTCCCCAGATATCTGTGGGGCTTCATCTCTCACCTTTTCTGGTCTCTGCTCAGTCAATTAGGTCATCCTTGATCATCCAATATAAAATTACATCCTGCCAGTACTCCCTACCCGCTGTCCTATATAAAGTTTTTCCATGGCATCCACCCCCACCCAACACTTTATATATACTTGTTCACTTGTTTTGAATCTGCCTCTCTCCACAAGAATGAAGATCCATAAAGGCGGGGCCCCGGTCAGCCTTAGTCACTGCTGCCTACCCTGTGCCTAGGCTATGCCTGGCCAGAGAAGGTGCTCCATCAGTCTTTGCTCAGTGACTGAATGAAGCACTGAAGCTAAATCTTGGACCCAAACTTCTCCCATTCCTCACCAACCTGCTCCTTTTCCAATTTAATCAATACTCTAGCCAAAAGAACCTTGAGCGGACCACACGTTCATTATTCTCTTTACCTCACCTACTCCATATCCAACCACCCAAACACCAACCAAGTCTTTTTTTGTTCTGCCTCCAAAATACATATTGAATCTGTTTTCTTTCCCCTCTTGATAGCCATCACATTGATCCAAGTCACCTGCATCTATTGCTGGAACTTTTGAAAAAACAAAAACAACAATCCCTGACCAGTTTTTCTTGTTTTAAAAAAAATATTTTTATTGATTTCAAAGAAGGGGGAGAGAGAGAGAGAAAGAGAGAGAGAGAAACATCAATGATGAGAGAGAACCACTGATTGGCTGCCTCCTGCACACCCCACACTGGGGATGAAGCCTACAACCCGGGCACGTGTGAACTGTGACCTCCTGGTTCATAGGTCAATGCTCAACCACTGAGCCACGCTGTCTGGCCTGACCAGTTTTCTATGTTAGTTCATGTCACCTCTGCTGGCTGGTCTTCTATGTCAGTTTACATCACAACTGTGTAAAATCCTTCAATAACTTCCACTGCCTAGACCCGTGGTCAGCAAACCGGCTCGTGAGCCACATGCGGCTCTTTGGCCCCTTGAGTGTGGCTCTTCCACAAAATACCATGGCCTGGGCGAGTCTATTTTGAAGAAGTGGCGTTAGAAGAAGTTTAAAAAATTTGGCTCTCAAAAGAATTTCAATCATTGTACTGTTGATATTTGGCTCTGTTGACTAATGAGGTTGCCGACCACTGGCCTAGACTAAAATTCTGGATCTTTATAAGCTTTCCATGATCTGCTTCCTGCTCACCTCTTTTGCCTAATCTTATATCACCCTCTCTTCTGCCTATTATGTCCCAGTCACAGTGGCCTCGATGTATCTTTGCATGTACTACCACCTCCACCAGGAAACTCTCCCCAGGGCTCTGCAGAGCTGGCTCATCCTCAAAGTCCTCTTCTGAGGTCTTCCCTGGTCACTCTTTCCCAGGCATGCTTGTCTTACTGATCTGCTATTTCCTTCTAAGCATAATCCATAGTCTAAAGCTATCTTGTTGACTAAATTGCTTACTGGCATATATCTGCCTCCCTACCACACTGCAATCTCCATGAGGGCAGGGAAGGATCTTTCATCTTCATTACTGAACAAACCCACAGCCCTGTGCAGGCAGCTTTCCTCAGCACAAGTGCATGGCTGAATCCCCCCTGAGGCCTCATGCTGAGGGCCCAGTTCTTGCTAGATTGTGCAGTGCAGGCATCTCACCTGCTCACTGACGCTGGGACCCAAGGCATTGTGCTATAGACATCTAATGAGAAAGAATTTTAAAGCACTTTGGCTTACTTTGTAAATTTCCACTTTCACTTTTCAAGAGAATTCTTGTGGCAAGAATGAAAGAAGCACCTACCACTACCGTTGACTCCCACTGGCTTCCAGTGGAGTAGTGAACCGGACCCAGTAAGTCCTTGCATATTTCTCGGAGTCGGTATTCAAACCCTAATTACAGAAAAAAAAAGAAAAGAACAAAAACAAAACAAAACAAAACAGAAATAGGAACACATTACAAAAAGAAATAAAAAATCAAGAATATGCTAAGTTGTTGGGTATATCAAAACAGACTGAACAAAGGCTTACTATGTTGCCTATGATGGGCAAAATGCCTCCCTGCATGCCTCTCAGTTTGGGGCACTGAGACTCATAATGACAGATTCTCACTCACTCACCTACTCCCTTGACAATGCATGCAGTGGCCCCTCTGTGTGCTGGGCCAATGAGAAAAAATGAGATGTGGCCAGTTTTGGGATGAAACCCTCAAGGTTATGGGAAATTGTAGAAGGAGGGGAGAGGGTTAGTCAGATTTGAGAGAAGACATCTTGGCAGCCAGTGTGAGAGGAGATCAGCAGGGTCAGGAGGTAAGAGATGGCGAGGGGATGAGTTTAGATTGAGGAGACGGTGACTAAGCAGAGATAGGAGAAGCAGGCATGGGCCTATTAAGTCAAGGGTTATGGGCACAGCCAAGTGGTATGCCAGAAATGCTAGAGGCAGGTCTGGAGTCTGTAGGCACTGGGGGCAGCTGAAGCCACAGGAAACGGATGAAATCACCCAAAGATGAGAGTGGAAATAAGAGGATGAAGCTAGAATCTGAGGAATTTCAAGGAAAGGGGTCTCCTGTTAAAACTTGAGTTCTCCTTTTATAGTTAGAAAGCAAGGGATAAAGAGAGGAGGTGACTTATGTATGGACAGCAGAACAGATACGTGAAAGATGAAGAGGAGCAAGCGGCAAAAGTGATTTCACAAATGGGTGCAGGCCCCAGAGGAGGCAGTGGCTTTATTCAGGGCATCAGGGTGAGTCCTGATCAACAGCCAGGATGAAGGAAACCGGAGAAGCCAGAGGAGGCATTTCCTCAACAGAATGGGGTGTGAGGAGCATCCCAGAAAAGGGGGGAGGGACTTGCGAAGACTGAATATTTAGAAATGCCAGTGACTACACATGCTGGGTGACCACACAGACTGGAGAGTAAAGATCAGACTCATTACTGGACTCTGCTGGGGAAGGCTTCAAGTTGGTCAGTCATACTTATCCTCAGAGTATATATATATATACACACACTAGCCCAGTGGTCGGCAAACTGCGGCTCGTGAGCCACATGCGGCTCTTTGTCCCCTTGAGTGTGGCTCTTCCACAAAATACCATGTGTGGGTGCGCACGTACAGTGCGATTGAAACTTCGTGGCCCATGCGCAGAAGTCGGTTTTCGGCTCTCAAAAGAAATTTCAATTGTACTGTTGATATTTGGCTCTGTTGACTAATGAGTTTGCCAACCACTGCACTAGAGGCCTGGTGCATGACATTTGTGCACTTGGGGAGAGGGGGGTCCCTCAGCCCAGCCTGTGCCTTTTAGCAGTCCAGGGGCCCTCAGGGGGTGTCTGACTGACAAGCCGTCAGTCGGACATCCTTAGCGCTGTCGCAGAGTTGGGAGAGGCTCCAACCACTGCTGCTGTGCTCACTAGCCAGCCATCAGCCAGCTTGTGGCCGAGTGGTGCTCCCCCTGTGGGAGCACACTGATCACCAGGGGGCAGCTCCTGCATTGAGCGTCTGCCCCTGGTGGTCAGTTCACATCATAGCGACCGGTCGTTCTGTTGTTTGGTCAGTTTGCATATTACCCTTTTATTATATAGGATTGCAAGGTGTATAGAACATGTAGTTGCATCAGAAGAAACATAACATACAAGTTCTGGGAGTAACATTTGTAGGGGTTTGACCTTATTTCCCCTGTCTTTTCTATACTTCACTTTAACCTCTAAATCATAAACAAAATGGAGAGGGTCAAAAGCAAAGTAAGGCCAGGAGAGGCTATGGGGGAGGCTGCTCAGTAACCTGCATAGTGACACAGGGAGAACTTAGGGTGGGCCAGTTCCCAGGCCACATCTCTGGAGGCCATGTTCAAGCAGAAGGTAAGGCAGACTCCATGCTTGCCTAGCAGAGAGGATGAGAGGTTTTGGGAGGTCACCCTAAGAACAGGACGGTTATGTCCTGTAACACACCTTGCTTTCTGCTGAACAACAGGGCACGTGTGGGTGGGCGTATGCTGGGAAGGAGATGCAGGTGCTGAGAGCCCTGGCAGGGAAAGCTAGGCTGGAGGGACAAGGGGAGGTGCTGGACAGCAGGACAGCCTTTCCAGGGCATGTGGGGGCTCAGGAAAGGAAGAGGAGCGCAAGCACATTGGATGCTACAAGACACCCTCCCTGGGGTCACTGACCACTGATGCTCCAAGGGTGTGAGGGAAGAACAGAAGTCTGAGCATCACATTTGCATGTCTTTCTACATATCCTCTGCCCTCACCCTCTCCTGCTGCCAATCTTGCTGGCCCTCAGGGAACACTCCATTCAGGGGCTGGGAGCCTGTAATGGGCTGGATGCCTGCTGAGCTGGCCTGATCACAGCTCAGGCTAGGAGATGGGGGTGGGGAAGCTGAGGGTCCATCATGTTGACAGGGAACTAGAGGCTAGGGACTCTTGGATGACCATGGCAGACTGAGAGAAAAGAATATAGGGGGCCCTAGGCCACTGTACCTCTGCCCTATCTCACAGGCTTTTAGAAGGGTTGTGTTGGGACAGGGATTGAGCCGGGCCCAGGAGAATGGAGGAACCACCAGGGACCTCACCTTCGTTCACAAGGTATCGTGCGTAGAGGAGGAGCCAATGGCGATACTCATGGCTGGACTGCAGGGTGAGTGCTGCTGCCACCTGGTTTTCTAGGTAGGCCAGGGTAGTCTCCTGCTGCACCACGTGAGGCACGGAGAAAAGGCGGGCCGCCTGCCTCCCTGAACTGCAGAAACACATCATGAGGCAGTGTGTACCGTGTGGGCAGGAGGCTGCCACCATGCACCCCAGGGCACCAGCAAGAAGCCATCAGGGGGGCAGATGTCAGTCTCCACTCTGGCCCACCCATCCCCACGTCCCAGTTGCAGATTTCCTAGATGCTCTGGCACCCCAGGTGTACCCCACTCTGTACCTCCCATTTAGACCCCTGATGTGACAGACCCCCCAACCAAAATACACGAGTGCCCATGACCTGGGGCACCTCAAACTGCATCTGGGCCCTGAAATAACAGGGCTTGCATCCAGCACCCTGAGAAATCATCTGACGTGGCCCCCAAACTCTTGGCGCCTACAGTCTGCCTGTGCTGAGCAGCAGCTGAGCACAGAGGACAGCAATCAGAGAGCTGGCCTGAGTGGGACTGTACTTGCAGAACCCAGTCACCTCTCCTGGCACTCGGTCACCTACGTGGAGGCACGGCCCTGGACTATGGCTAAGGGTCCCGAGCACAGCATGGCGTCCTGGGGAGGCAGGCTGCTCCTGAAGTCTGCACACTGGGCCAGGGAGTCTTGCTTGTCAGAAACCAGGTTCCTGGGGAGGCAAAGGCGGGAGGTGAGCTCAGAAAAACCAGGAGGTCCAGAAGGGTAGGCTGGCAATGAGGCTGCCGAGGAGCAAGCACCACATGACCTGTTACCAGAACACCAGTGAAGGCTGAGGGTCATTGCATTCTCACCACAGGTCTCTCACAGACTGCTTTCATTACAAGGGAACATTAATGACAGTGAAGGTCACTGACAAGGCTCCTGGGGCCAGGAGGCCTATGTGTGAAGTGGTCCAGCCCTTCGAAGCTTCGAGGAATGCCAGCATCCAGCCTTCGTGTGCTTCCACAGCATCCGAGGCAGTCAGCTCTTTACCTTCTCCACACCCTTCACATCTTTGTGAAAACTTTCTTTACGCACTTTAAAAATAGCCAGGTGCCTTTGTAAACAGGCCCCAAATACAAAGGGTCAACATTTTCCTTCTTAAATACCTGGCTTGTTTCCATTACAACAGTAATCTCATGTAATACACAACATCTTGCAATATGGAAGAGCAGACAGCGGAGAGTGTTTTTTTTTAACTCAGGAAAGAGATCTCAGTATGGGATAAATTTGTGCCTGGCAACTCTGAACAGCAAAGTGCCAGAAGAACTTGGGTCTGAGGGACCAAAAAGTGCAGGCAGAAGAATTTCTCAGAGTGGCTGGTACACGATGCACACAGTTTACATATTGGGGTTGAGATCTCTGATGTAGAAAGGGATTTTACAAATATAAAAATGGGCTCCCAATTCCAAATGGGTGGAGGAAAGGTATAGACCATCACATGTGCTGACGGGGCAACCGTACTAATTTACAAAGTCGAAACTGCTACTGGACTTCAAAAACCGCTATGTGCTGGTGAAGGTATTGTGAAGCTGACTCACCGATGCTGATGATGGCTAAGGAAGCCAGGCTGGAAATATACACTGAGTGGCCAGATTATGATGATCTCTGAACGCATAATAATCTGGCCACTCAGTGTATTTATATCTCAAAAGGGTACCAAAAGTATCCTAGACTTTTGCTGGAGATCAACCACCTATTTGCCCTGAGCTTTCTATCAGCCAGTGCAAAGGGGAAAACTGATTAGGTGCACGATTTATAGTATCTTTGATATCAAATAAATAAGGTACTCAAGAGAAGTACACTGTGTATTACGCGTTCAGAGATCATAATAATCTGGCCACTCAGTGTATATTTGCAACCATAAAAACTTTCAAATGCCTATTCCAAACTAAGTGACCTCAGAGAACAATGCAGACAAAGCAAAGCATCCCTACACACGGGCTCTGAGAGGAGAGAGGCTGTCGGCCTCCAGCCTCTCACAGGGACAGTAGGGCCTATACTGGTGCGTTTGAGTTCTGTCTCCTCCAGCAGAGAGCACACCAAGCTGTCATTGTGACATCTACTCCAGGGCTCAACTCTCAGGAGAAGCCAAGCCAGGCAGGCCTGAGGAGCAAGCACCACATGACCTGTTACCAGCTGAGATGGACACTCTCCTCTGGGACTGGGCCAGGGAAGGGTGGGTTGCTTACCATGTAGAAAGTGATGGATTAAAGCAGTAGGCCTTTCCATCGGACAGGTTCATCACTGGGATTCCATGCTGTGTAAGCAAGATCTGTGACACCGTCATATCACTTCCTGGGGAGACACCATAAGAATGGATTCTGGGTGTGTTCTGATCAGCAAGTGCTTGCACATGCACCGAGGGGAATCTGAACATGGCGCCCACTCCCAGAAACAGGTGCCTTAATGCTGACTCAGCAACTAGGAGTCTCTCTTCCCTGTGAGTGCTGTTTTCACCACCACCCATAGGTTCTTTGTCACCACACAGGGAGCCAATGAAATGTGCCCCAGAGAGGGTGCATCTCCCTGCAAAATAACTGTGACCCCTTGTCACACTGAGTATATTGGGCTGAGCCAAGAGACTGGCTCTGGCTCTCTGTCTAGGCTGAGTGGAGCCAGGGACTTGAGCTGCCCTGTCCCCCTCCCTCATCAGGGCACCAGGGGCAGCCCACCGCCGATTACCTGCCAGGATGGAGTGTAGAGATTCTTCTTTTACCACAACCACCTGTCTGTGAACATCCCTAGGAGGGAGATAGGAAGCAGCTTACTTTCCAATCTGAGTAAATGCCTGAAAGTGTGCCGTGGTGCTCAGACCCCTCCTCTGTGGTCTCTATGCACACCCTGCCCTGACATCCCCTGAGAGGAGCTCTGGGCCACAAGTGGCTTCTGCTCCCCATGAGCCACCTGACTTTCTCCACACGAGGCTATAGCAGACGGCTCAGGCAACAGAGCTGTGGGCTTGTCGCGAATGCCATACCAACTTTGGGAGCAGCATGGCCACACGGTGGCAGCTGAGATCCCATTCTGATGAACCCCCGTTAAGGACCCTGGCACACTGTGCTTTGTCATATGGTTTGCTCCTATAAAAGTGGTAGCAGGGGTAGGCAGCCTGCCCCACTTCCACATGCATACCTGCTCGCTCCCCCACACGTACACACACATGTGTGGTGGCCATCACAAGCAGTGTCCAACTGCTTGGGTCTCTTTGGCTGTAAAGACCCCCATGCTAGCAGGGCCCAAGGGCATGTCTGCCAGGCGGCTTCCTCCACTGCCTCCCCTGTTCCTGCAGTGAAGAGGAACCTGTACAGCCCTATCCTGCCCTGCCTGGAGCCCACCTCACCCCAGGCCTGTCTCTCACCAGACAGATAACGTGGCTGCAGCAGTGAGTGCCATGACGTAGGAGCCTGTGCAATGCAATGTGGAGATTGGGGATGACAGGAGGATGGGAGGGAGGAGGCGGCGACCACAGGTGGAGAACACTGACAGCATCCTCTTTTCACAGGCGACACATACCACATCACTGAGAAGGCAGAGAGGGGATAGATGTCATGATGATCAGGTGCTGTGGCAGAGGTAGGAGCCCCAAGGCACAAAGCCTTCCCTCTACCTGGGCCTGAGCCTGAGTGGGTGCAGCAGGAGAGGGCCGGCCAGAAGGACTGGGGGAGGGCGGGACAGTAGGGCTGACAGAACTGAGATCTCTCATTAGAGACTATGTTCTCCTCCTCCACTAGGCTGCTCAAGTTTTTCCGAATTCACCCTAATGCTAACTTGCGGAGGGGGGTGCTTCAGAGGACCACTGATGGTGATCCAGAAAACACACCTCACTTGTCATATGAGGCCACACAGCGCCCACTCAACAGTCTGCTGGCTACAACTAGCTGGACTAGTCCTGAGATCTCTGCCGAGAAAGGCCAGACGTGTGGAAACGACAGTGCATGTCTCCATAAGGGACACCAACTTGTGCTCAGAAAGCCTTTCTGGCTAGGGTGGAGGTGAATACAGGGACAGCTTCAAAGGATAGAGGCCCAGAAGCCCACTGTGAGACACTGTGTGACTAACACTGAATTAAGGTCTCCCCTCAAAGTGCAGAATCTCAAAAGGGCTGGACTAGGAACTTGGGGGACCAGTCAGAAATCCATCTTGACTTCCTTGGATTAAAATCTGGGATCCAGAGAAAGAACCAGCCCAAGTTAGAGCCAGGCAGAGCTCAGCCTGGGACCTGAGACGTCAGGAGTCTGGCCAGACAAGGGAATCAGAACAACTGGGTGAAAAATTCAGGCATGGGTGAGCCTCTAGGACTCAGTTTTCCCAGCTGTACCATGGAGATAATGACGCCAACTTCAATGCGTGTTTCAGGGACCGAGATGGTAGCTGCACATACTTAGCCCAGAGCAAGACCTGCAGTCTCCATGGGAGCTGGCACTTGGGGGGCAGTGCATCCCCTGAAACAGCATCAGCACCTCACAACACAACCCATGGTGCTTGTTTTACATGAAATGCTGGGCCAGGTGAAGACCCTCACCCTTACCAGCTACCGGCAGCAGTGAGGATCCGGCTAGTGAGTACCGTCTCCCACTCCTTCCCTTCCCGGTTACACTTCAAGCGGCTCAGCTTCACTCCCCCAACGGCTGTCACTTCATTCTCCACCTCAATGTACATGGAGGGGTCGGAGCTCACCTGAATAGAGGAAAGCAAACACAATGTTCTTTCCATGTAGCAGAGCAGAGAACTGGTGTCAGAGCGAGAGACTCCAGAGCCTCCTAAACCCACCATCTCCTCTCACAGGGAGCAAGCAGAGAAGGCCTGTGGCTTATTTAAGAGCACACTGCAAATGAGGCCCACAGCCAGCTAGACACAGCTGGGGATGAGACGTTGCTCCTAGTTAAAGGTCTTCAGAGATCGCAGTTCTCGGCAGTAACCGAGGAAAAGTCTAGAAAACCCAAAGTCCTCTCTAGTTCCTGTCTGCTCGTCTGAAACCAACCTCACAGAGTGTCCCTAGAAGAGCATGCATATGCATGGAAGCGCTTAGTTCAGTGCCTGGCTCCACAATGGGCTCAACTTTGTCTTCTGTGTATGGGGAGATGACTGATAATCCGTATGAAAAACCAGGCAGAATGGCTGAACAGTTTGTACTTGTGTGGTCACATGAGTGGGTTACCTGAGGCAGAAGGCCATATAGAAACCAAGAAGGGCTTCAAGCAGCACTCAGTGGGGAAGCTGGAGGAATTTGGGAGAGGGGTTGTGCTCCTTGCCTCTGCTCATATCAGCGACAAGAACAAAGCATGTGGGTCCCTATTCTTAGGCTCAGAAGGACCTGTGGCAGGCAAGGGCCGACACCCCATGAGGACCAGCCTGGGTTGGGGCAATGTGCAGACAGTGAGAAGTGACCTGCATATGGAGTCTTAAAGGATTTCCTATTGACATGCATCTGAGGTACAAAGGGCATGAGGTGACAGGGTGTGCAAAGGTCTGGCATGGGTGCTAGACTGAGTGACTATAGGGCCTCTGCATATAAAGGATTTTTTACAATAATTTTTTAAAAACTGTGTTTTGAACAAGCACATGGTTAAAACAGCCCTGATGAAAACTCTGTGCTGGGCCCTGGAAAGTGAACAGGGCCAGTGGGCTGGTAGGGAGGAAGACCATTACCACACAGTCCAATGCGCACTGAGGCAGGTGAGCAGTTGGGAGCCAGCAGTCCTGGATTGTGAGAGGGCAGTCGGACATCCCTTGAGGGGTCCTAGCTTGGAGAGGGTGCAGGTTGGGCTGAGGGACACCCCCGCCCCCCCCCCCCCCGCACAAATTTTGTGCACTGGGCCTCTAGTCTTGCTAATAAGACTGGTGGTTACCATGATCAACTACAACTTCCTTCAGAGGATGATGGCGAGCCAATGAGAAACAGCCCTGTTTTTGACAATTCAGGGTTTACACTGGGGGTTGGGGAAGGAGTGGGGCTAGGGAGACAGAGAGAGAACATGCTTGTGAGGGAGAGGCAGGGGGCCAGCTCACCTGGAGGGTGAATGCTCTCTGGGGGCTCGGCATGGGCAGCTTCAGTGTAGGCGCTGGTACAGACAAACACACAGTGTCCTTTTCTGCGGTCAGAGCAGCTGGGGACTGTAAGAGCAGAAATGTCCCTGAGCCCCTCCCAGCACTGGAGGGCAGTGTCAGGTAAAGGGGAGTCACCTAGAGGTAAGGCTAGGCCAGTTCCCCAGGTATTTCCACGCACTCTGGGAGGACCGTACAGATGAATGCTCCAGTGATCCCACTTGACAGATGAGGTAGCCGATGCCAAGGAGCTGCTCAAGGACTCTGGGTGGGTCCAGAGCAGGTCTGAGGGGGAGTGTGCCTCCATGCTGCACCCAGGGGAGTGCATGTCTAAGCCAGCTGTTCCCACACTGATGAGGCACACTGTGGTGTGCAGGGCCTCCCTTCTCTCACCTGGGCACATGCAAGTTCCAGCACTGAACTCAACAAGTGGGCTGGGGAAGCTAGCACAGACCTGCTGGCCTCACCTGGACAGACAGAGACATGGGCATGAGCCGTGAGTCCTTCCGAGGTCGCCCTTTCTTCTTTTTCTCCACTGTTTCCACCTCAAGCTCCAGTTTTCGCTTGGAGAGGGAGGAGGACTTGGCCACAGGAACCTTCTCATCGCTGTCACTGCTGCTCTCCAGGAGGTCCCGGGGCCTCAACTCTTTCACAAGATTCTGCTCTTTCAACCTGCACAAACATAGATACCCATGGCTTTTTCTATATGATTATTAACTTATAATTATCAATAAAATCCCCCAAAGCTGAAACATTAAAAAAGTAGGTGAGGACTTCTGGGTGCTGTTCGAACAGTCACACAAACTCTGGGCTCCATTCACAGTTATTCTGAGCACATTGCCCATCCTGTCCAGCTGCCATGCTGCTGCCCTCATGTCCTTGTGCAGAGCTGCTCTGTCCACCCCCACGCTCCTTCCAGCAACCTTCCCACTTGAAGCAGGCGCTCCTTTCTCCTTGAAACAGGGGCTCCCAAGTACAGAGAGACTAGTCTGCTCCCCCAGGGAGGGTAAGCTGCTTGGTAGGAGAGAGGACGCTGCACTGCTGACCTGAGACTGTACTCACTGGTCTCTCTGAGCCCCACACAGTCACCACCTACCTTTCTACGGCCGTCGGTGTCACACTTGTCACGACAGGAGCACCAGGCGTGGCTTTGGACCGCTCTGTGAACCGGGAGTCAAACGCTTTCATGGGTTCAATCTTGGATGGGGTTGTTAACACAGAGGGGGACGATGCTGCAGGAGCCGAGGTAGCGTTCACGCTGGGGTGGGGAAGAAGATGGGAGAGCATGTCAAGCACAAGTCGTCAGGGATTTGGGAGTCTGGGATTTACATGACCTGGAGTCAAATGAAAGGGGCACAAATATAAAACTTCTAAAAACACAAAAATTTTGAGGTATAATGTACTATTTAAAAAATATTTTCACATGTTAAAATCCTGGAAGTTTGCCATGGCCAGGTGGCTAGAGCGTTGTCCCAATGCACCAAGGTAGTGGGTTCGATGCCCGGTCAGGGCACATAATATAAATAACCAATGAATATATAAAAAAGTGGAACAACAAATTAATGTTTCTCTCTCTCTGAACCAAATAAATAAATAAAAATGGTAGATATAAAAAAAGTAAACATTTACAAAAACAATTCTTGAAGTTTGGCTATCAGAGAATGCACTCACATTTGCCCCACTGCATTGTTCTGAGAGCTTTGGAGGTTAGCACGAGACCTAGAAAGTGGCTCTTGCAATTCTTTTCTCCTCACCATAGGCCCCATCTCCAAAACTTGAAAACAGCCACCCAAACCACTCCAACCACCAGCTTTTCCCACTTTGACAATGGGTCTGATGAGAAAAGCCCCATCTGGGGTCCTGAAGCCACTGTCTATTCCTGAACTTCAACCTCCTGCCCCTGTAGCCCCTCAATGTGACAATTTCACATTCTTCACACTCTCCTCCCAGTGTGTCCATCCCACAGCCCTTGCCTTCTCCTCCGAGAAAGGAGAGCCCAAGCATGAGCCTGCCAGCTACCCTGTGGTCATCTGTATCCCTCACACTGGGTCCCCAAACCACTGGGCCTCCTAATGACCAAATCCATTGGACTGGGCCTGATACCAGATGCCTGGCAGATATCCTAGACAGCCTCTCCTCCTCTCCAGGGAAATCTAGAACCAACTATTGAAACATTTTGCAAATCTGGAGCTTTCTGTCCTTCCCCAGACACCCTTCCTCCCCAGATGCTTTGCTTTCTAACTGATCAAGCTGCTCCATCTCCTCTTCCCATCTACCCTCACACTTCCCTCAGCCACGGGACACTTGACACTTGGTGCATGCCTCCATGACAATGACATCAGAGCCCAGGAAGGAGGAGGCTGTAATAACACAAGACCCTGTCCCTAACGATGGAGAATCACTCTAACAGTAATAGTTTCGTGTGCTACGTGGCAGCTATATTTGGGTACCAGTGCCTTCTGGAGTGATCTGTCTAAGGTGCAAGTCCAGAGCCTTCTGTGTCTCCATTCTAAGGAGAAGCCCAGGATATCTGATTCAGCACCGAAGCCCAGCTTTTCCCCCCTTTACTGACACTCCTCAGGGACTTGGGGTTCTGCTCTTGCTGCTGTCCCCTAACCCTTCCCCTGGGTGGCCTATATGGGCCCTGGGTAGGGTATCCTCCAATAAGTCTTCCTGAGACCTGCCCAATAACCCCTCCCCAGCTTTGGATGTCTAGCCATTTCTACACAGGAGACCTGAGGAGCCATCCCTATGTCTCTGTGTTTGCCCCTTTCTCCACCAGCCTACACACTCTCTGGGGACAAGGACCCACCAATCAACCCCATGGGGATGCCTGGGCACTAGCAGTGTGTAACCCAGAGCAGGTACTGCGCAAATGTTCACTGAGTGAATGGCTCCTGGCTCTTATTCATGCTCTTCTGGTTCTTACTGACTTCTAATTTGGTGTCCAGGTAATGGTTGGTGAAGACACGGGCTCCTGGAGCAAACACAATTCGGAGAGTGAAAGGTGACTGCCCCAGCACACTAGTACTCTGCCTGAGATGGCTGGTGCGGTGATGCTACCAATAATGCAGTGATGCTACTAATAATGCAGCGGAGGCTCAGCCACCTCCAGCGTAGACCTGCCAGGTGGGTTGATCCTGTGACAGGTGACATGTCCTCGGCTGGTTCCCACCCTTAGGATCCCAATCCTGGGACTGCTCTTCCCCCAGGATGAGGAGTCCTCACAGCCCTGTGCATCAGACTCAGCTGAATGAAGGCCTCCCTTCCGAGCAGGCCCTCATCTGAAATCCAGCATCTCTTTTCTTTCTTTTTATTGAAGAGGCCATGAAGTGTCCCTGGAACTGTGTCCAGACCCAAACTTTCCCCTGGGACAGGAGGAAGCTTTGGTGCCCACTCACCTGTCCTTATTGACAGAATTGCCCGCAGGCCTGGTGCCGGCTGCTGCCGCAGGTTCCGTGGAAGGCTTTGAGGTGCCGAAGGAGTTGGGGGTACTGGCGTCCAGTGGCAGTAGCTGTGGACTGCTATGAGAGGATAGCATGCTGCCTGCCAGGGAGCCTGAGAGTGGGATGCTGTTAAAGAACGCCGTGGAGAAGTCCCTGTGATCAGGAAGAACAAAGTCAGCCTCAGAAATCAGATACCACATCAAGTACTTGATATAATTCTAAGTAACTTTTTTTTTTCTGGATCCAAAGGCAATTTATTTTCATAGAAGAAAATTTGCAAAATTACAAAACTAAAATCATTCCATACACTCTGTTTAACTGACTCTAAGGTGAACGGATACTTTATGTACCACTAAGAAAAAATTGCTACAAATATAATTGTCAGATGCATCCTGATCTCAGAGGTGTTAAAATGTAAAAACATGTGTCTGAGAACTAATGAAATATAGCATACAGAGTGCCTCCCTTTTATTATGGACTATATGCATGTACCATAATTTACCTAACCAGTCTTTACTGAGGAACAACTGGGCTGGGCTGTCTCCCAGCCTGTTCAGTAATAGACACTGCTGCAACAGGAGGCAAGATACTGCAGTGTTAAGACTGAGGGCCCTGGGCCAAACCAGCCAGGTTTCACTCCTCTGCCATGCACCAGCTCTGGGACCTTGGGTGCTTCAACCACTCTGTGCTTCAGGTTCCTATCTGCAAAACAGAAAATGACAGGACCTTCCCCATGAGGTTGCTGTCAGGACTAAAGTTGTTAGTGTAGCAAACACTTAGAACAAATAGTAGCTGCTCAAAGATGTCCACTGGCATAATTGTCATCGCACCTGCAGTTTCAGTTTCTACATGAGATAAATTCCTAGAGGTGAAATTGCAGCAGCCAATGAAATGTTCATCAATGATTTTGGACAAGTAGCTCTAAAGTGCCTTCCTTAGAGGTTTAAATTACAACCCGTCTATGAGTGTCTATAACCCCACACCCTCACTGACAATGTTATCAAATTTCATCTAAAAAAAATACATTTTTATTGATTTCAGAGAGGAAGGGAGAGGGAGAGGAGAGATAGAAACATAAATGATGATGAGAGAGAATCATTGATCGGCTACCCCCTGCACACCCCCTGCAGGGATTGAGCTCACAACCAAGGTACATGCCCTTGACTGGAATTGAACCTGGGCCCCTTCAGTCCGCAGGCTGACACTCTATCCACTGAGCCAAACTGGCTAGGGCTTATCAAATTTCTTGATAGTAGATAGATGAAAAATAGTATCTTACTATAGTTTAAATTTGCAATTATTTTGATGCAATTATTTTATAAGATTAAATTTTTCATATAGAAACATCTGATTTCTTTTTGTGTGAAATGTTTGTTCATATCCTTCATCTACTGTTCTATTTGGTTATTGGCCTTTATTATTGATTTTAAGGCTACAAACATATAAAATAATTCCTTATATGAGCAGAAAATATTTTCCCCTAGAATATCATGTTTTGATTCTTTACTGTGTAATTTTCTTTGCCAAAAAAGTTATTTTTGTGTGGTATAAATTTTGTGTCATTTATAGAAAATACTTTTTTACCTCAGAGATTATGAAAATATTCTATGGAGTCTTCTAAAATTTTAAACAAAAAAGTTAAACATTAAAAAAAAAATCTCTTAGCTGTTCAGATGTTCTCTGAAAATCTCTCAGCTGTTCAGAATTTTAAGTGAGGCAGGGCTCCAGTTCTGTTTTTAGAGTATCAAATAGTCCTGACCCCCATTTATTGATGATACTGATTCACCATGGATACAAAATATTACCTTTAAAATTTTCATAAATAATTGAGCCAATTTCTGGGTTTTCTATTGCATACCAATGTTCTGTCTATTTCTGCCCGCCCTCACTTAAGGATATTTTTTCCATTGCTTTTCAGAGAAAGTGGAAGAGGGGGAAGAGTGGGGGGAAGGGAAATGAGAGAGAGAGAGAGAGAGAGAGAGAGAGAGAGAGAGAGAGAGAGAGAGAGATTGAGATTGACTGGTTGCCTCTCACATGTGCCTAGACCGGGGGTGGGGAGTGAACCCACAAGCCAGGTATATGCCTTTGATCATAATTGAACTTGCAACCCTTCAGTGTGTAAATCAACACTCTAACCACTGAGTGAAAATGGCCAGGGCTGGTCTGTTTGTTTTGTTAATCCTCATCTGAGGATATTTTTTCCATTAATTTTTAAAAAAATTGATTTTAGAGAGAAAGGAAGGAGAGCTAGAAACATCAGTGATGAGAGAGAATAACTGATTGGATGCCTCCTGCATGCCCCACACTGGGGGTCGAGCCCACAACCTCAACCACTGAGCCACACTGGCCGGGCTCCATTGATTTTGAGAGTGGGAGGAAGGGAGAGATTGAAGGGAGGAAGGGAGAGAGGGAGAGAGAGTGCCATTGACTGGTTGCCTCCCACACACACACACCCCGACTTGGGCTAGGGCTTGAATCTCCAACCCAGGTACATGCCCTTGACCAGGAACCAAACTTGAGATACTTCGTTCCTCGGGCCTGTGCTCTAACCACTGGGAACACTGGGCAGGGCCCAATGTTCTTTTTTTCATGGGTCAGTACTTTAGTACTTCACTGATTTAATTTCTGGTAGGGCTAGTCTTCCCTGATTTTTTTCTTCAAAAATATTTCAGCTATTCCTATTTCTTTTTCCACTTAAATTCAGAATCAGATTGTCTGATTCAGAAAACTCCTGTGGTTATTGGTATTGACTCATTTTATATTTATAGATTGAAAGAAATCTGTCATCTTTATGATGTTGAGTCATCTTAGCTAATACATGATATGCATTTTGTGTAATTTCTTTGAATTTCCTTTTAGGTCTCTCAGTAGGGTTTAAATTTTTTTCTTCATAAAGATCTACATTTCTTCTTACATTGAGGTATTGCATTTGTGAAAGTGATTTTTTAAAAAAATATTTTTATTGATTTCAGCAAGGAAGGGAGAGGGAGAGAGATAGAAACATCAATGATGAGAGAGAATCATTGATCGGTTGCCTCCTGCACGCCCCCTACTGGGGATCAAGCCCACAACCCAGGCATGTGCCTGGGACCTATCAGTCTGCAGGCTGACGCTCTATCCTCTGAGCCAAACCGGATAGGGCATTTCTTACTTATCTCCTAAAAGTAGTTGGTGGTACTTGATCTCATCATGTAGGTTGTATATAGTCACCCTATTTTCTTCTTTTATTGTCTATGGCAGTTTTTCCAGTTGATTCTCTTACAGAGATCATATCATATTTAGATAATAACACATTTACCATTTCCTAGCCTATTTATTGTTTCTCTTGACTGAGCAAGGACCTCTAGAATGATGTTAAATTATAGTCATAAGAGTAGACATTTTAGTTCTTTAATTTAATTTGAATTAGTTTATGAAGCATCCATCTATTCCTGTTTAAATGAGTTTTAAATAAGAATGATGTTGAATGAAATAAAAATGCCTTTTAAGCATCTCTAAAAATGATCATATCATTTTTGGGGATATATTAACATGTAGAAGTAAATTAAGTTTCCCAAAATTTGAACTAACTTGCTTTCCCAAAATAAACTTTACTCGGTCATAGGGCATTAACATTTTAACACACTGTAAGGTTCTGTTTGTTACTATTTATTTAGGATTCTGCATTAACATTCAGAAATGAGATTGATCAGTAATTTATTATGTTCTATCTCTGTCAAGTTTTGATGTAAATATTGTGTTCACTTCAAAGATAAAGATTTTGTAAGCTTTCCTTCCTTTTCTATGCACTAGAATGTTTTCAACAGTATTAGAATGATTTGTTCCTTCAAAGTGTTAGAATTTCCCTTCTTAGTCCTGGTGGCTTTTGGGAGATTAACTCTTTGACAGTGTCCTCTATAATAATTCATCTGTACAGATTTCCTTCAGTTTGCTGATTTTATTTTCCTCAAAAGTCATCCATTTTCAAATTTATTTGCATAGAGTTCAGCAAAGTTTTCATCTTTTTAATTTATTCTTTATTTGTAGTTATTTCCCACTTATTTCTACTTTAAATATTTGTTTTTTTCTTTCTTGATTAGCTACGCTAATAATTAGCTATTCTGTTACTACTTGTTTTAATATGGGTATCAGCAGGGCAAAGAAGCCTTGGAGACCAAAAGAATCAAATTCTGGGGCCAGAAAGCTGGCTCAAGTCCAGGCAGGAAGCCATCTGCTCCCTCTGCCCCCTCACAAGGGAGGTATCTACAGAACAAAAATGCCACCATCACCGTCACCTCCACCACTTCCATGACCCTCACTCCCATAAGTCTTGCAGTGTCACATACTTGGTCTGACTTGGTCCTAATAAAAGGTGGCAGCAGGTGGCATGGGAAAAGGCTTGATCAAAGGAAAACCACTCTCTGGGAGGAGCCAGGAAACTGGTACTGGCTCCATTGGGTCAACTCTCTGTCCTCCAGGGCCTCAGTGCCCAAACACCTAACACGAGGAGGTCAATCAGCATATCGTATGACTGAAGGTCTCTTTAGACTTCTAAGAAGATTTGGAACAGGCTCATGGATGAACAGTTGCAAGGTGCAGAGGACTACAGTGTGTGGTTGCCCTGAGTAGGCTGACTGCATGAATATAACCCAGAGTGAATCACCTTTATAGAGGGGGATCTATTTCTTTCATACTGGGCTTTATCATTCTTTGAATCAACATACATAATTTTGGGGAGAATGGCCCATATAAAAGCAAGCCTAACAATAGATGCTAAGACACAGCAAATGGTGACTGAGTCCACTTTGCCCCCACTCTGCCTCCTCAGGGAAATGTGCCTCAGAGCCCCACTCTCCACCCAACAGTTCCACTTCTGGGAAGTAGCCTGAAGTAACAGTCACAGGTGTGCTGTTACTCATTTATAATAAAAAAAACTACAAGTCCACAGTTAAGGGGCTGGTTAAGTAAATCATGGTGCATTCACAGGCTGAAAACCTGGACAATCAGCAAGCTAATGCTTCAGAGGACTATTTATTAAAATGGATGCAAGGTCAAGATATAGGAACAAGTCAGGAAAAGACTGGAGATACAGATATCATAATATTAACAATCATTATATCTCAGAGACTGAATTAAGGGTAAGGTTTATGTCCTTCTTTGGGCCTTTACTATTTTCAGTAATAAATATATGTATTACGTTCACAATAAAATTTAAAAAAGAAGGCTTACAAGAGAAAAAAGAAATGGAAAAAAAAAATCAGTCCAACTTTTCTACTTCGAGTCTTTCAATGCCCTGGCAAGATGAAGCAGGGTTGGCTGTGTAGACATGCTGACCCTGTGAAGGTGCCCTTGGCTGCTGGCCTGTCACAGGCTCTTCCCAGCCCACCTTCAGCATAAGTTTGCATAGGGCTCTGTGAGGAGCACTGGACTTTGAGGCTGGTGGGAAGCTGGGCTCAACTCTCTCATGTCCAGATTCTATGGGTCAGATCTGCCCAAGAGCCCGTGAAGACCCTAATTATGAAAGTGCTCAGTGGTGAAAGGCGAGAGGAAGAGCTCCCACACAAGGCCACAGAAAGCTCGGTGAATGAACGAGTACCCGGTGTCCAGCTGTGCTATGCAGAGAGGTGTGATTCTTCTCCGACCATCTGCTGTCCGAGTCTCAACTTGTTTCTTCAAAAGATTCTGGCAAAGTAGAGTGATATAAATGAATGGAAACGTTTATGTGAACCATCTCCAATTAGCAAAAAATAAGGTTTCTAAGGAAATGTATTCTAACTTTCCTTTCTATAGACTTGTGGTCCAACTAAACCAAGCCACTCAATCAAAGAATAACTGTTTTTATCAGGGTACATGCTCCACTTCTGGCACAGAAAGGACAGAAAGCGCCAGCTGAACCAGCTCAGCCCCGTCCTCTCCATCACCGTACGCAGGCCTGGCCAGGTTCCAGGGAAAAGTGAGGGGCCATGGGGGTCAACAAGGGAACTAACAGATGAGACCTGCACCCATGAGCCACACCTTTGTCTCTAAGCTGTGGTTTGCAAACTTTCTTCCACTAAGGGCTCATAACCAAGGGTCACACATTGTGTCTGAATCACCTGTGGAGGTTCACCCTTCACAAACTCCTAAAGGTGGTTTAAGGACCCTAAGAAATTCTAACCTTCCTGCCCCATCTCTACCTTCCACCTCTCAGAGAGAAGAAAGAGGAGCCCACAGATGTTTCCTAAGGGCAGAGACTGAAACTTAATGTTCTCAGCACAGTAAATCCTCACTTAATAGGTCATCGACAGGTTCTTGGAAACTATGACTTAAAGTGAAACAACATATAAGGGAACCAATTTTACCAGAGGCTAACTGATATAAACAAGAGTTAAGTTCCTATGACATATTCTGGTCACAAAAACACCATCAAACTTCTAAGTAAAGACCCAAAATATTTCTAATATTAAATGCTGAAATATATGTGAGCTATACATACACTGAAGGAAGGTTAATAAAAACAAGTAAAGTGATTATTTCCCAACCCACTTATTTCATGGGTGGCTGGAGCCCTATCTCGGCAGCTCAGGCATACCTTGGACAATCAGCAAGCTAATGCTTCAGAGGACTATTTATTAAAATGCATGCATAGGTTTACCTTGGACAGTAAACCTATCTATCATGCACATCTTTGGGATGTGGGAGAAGACAGGGGAGAATGTGCAAACTCCATACAAGACTCAATTTTTTATTTTCTCATCAAGGCTGTAATGACAAAAGGATGTTATTCAAGCACTAACAGTATATAGAATTTCCTAGAAAGGCCAAATTCCTATAAGAAATGACCCCTTCCAGAGCTCTTTGGGGCAAAAAGGCCTTTGATAAAGGTGGATTAAGCACCACTACTTCCTCATGCAATTGAGGGTAATGGGCCAAGTGGGCCCAAACTGGCTCATTCCTGGGTCCTACACCAGACCCAGCACACACCCACCTCCCCACCACTCATGTCTGTACCCTGTCCATACTGCCTGTTCCTCTTGTCCTGTCCCTGGGCATGTGCTGTGTTCTCAGTGCCACTGGGCCAAGCCCTCACCTTCCTGATGTCTTCCAGACTCTCCCCATTGACGACACCAGCGACTGAGGCAGCTGACCCCGTCTCTCGGGCCACCGCACTCTTCTGGTCCAGCTGCTGCTGTTGCTGCCTCCGCTGGTACTTGAGCATCTCAGGGTTCTCAATGACAGCTGTAGACAGCTGGGCCTCGGTCATGATAGCCAAGCTTTTCCCATAGGTGGATTGGTGAATGTGGCTCTAGAGAAAGCAACGAAAAGGACAACAAACCAGCTGTGAGCAGCCAAGTGATAGATACTGCTCACCCATGGGTGAACTGTGTGCTAGCTCTCCTGGCTCTGGGAGCAGAAAGGGCCCTGGGCAGGGGCCCCAGAATGTCAGATGCCAGTTCTCCATTGCCTCCCACCCTATTCTGCCTGTTGCCAATTAGATGACTCTGGAGCAGTCTTGTATCTTTCCTAGATGTCTATAGTCTCCTGTGTATCTATACCTGGGGACAAAAGTGAATGAGTAACCAAGCAGAAAAAACCTACTACATGTCTGATGCAGAACAAATGGCAAATGTTTGTTGAACTGAAGTTAAGACACTCAAATTGCTAACTTAAGGCTCTTAAATCACCCCAAGGACCCCAAACACTCTTTGGGAATCAGGTACTGAAACCAGAGTCTGCTTTCATTGCTTTTATCTACAGCCATCAGCCCCATTTGGTTGGAGGTCGCCATGGGGCTGCTAACAGTGTTTCTAAGAACAAGGGGAGGCCTAGCACAGCTGACCTAGGGAAATCCTTCTCTGTCCCTGCTGTCTCGATCCTTCTGAGCAGGGTCCCTCTCTCCATCTTCCCAAGTCTCATTGGTTGCATGCCAAAACAAGTCAGATCGGACCCCACAAGGGCAGGGAAAATGTCCCCAGAACACTGGAGTAACTGGTGCGATAAAGAACAGATTCACATAAGGATGTGCAATGACCAATGTGGAGGTCAGTAGGACATCTGCCTCATAGCCGAAGATGCTGGGTGGGGGAAGTGGCAGTTTGGGACTCACTCCTGCAGGGCCTGCTGTGCCTGTATGTGGCCAGGAACCTCCCTCCCCTTACCACCCTGGCTCCTGTCCCCTTTCCCCTAAATCCTCCCCTGGAATCTCGAGGCAGAATTCAGAGTTTGGCCAATATTTCCCTAGTGTTCTTTATACACGGGGTCCCTGCCTGTCATCTGGGAAATGGTAGTTAGACAGGTTATTACACAGTCTCCCACTGCGACTCCATAAGTGGGAGGGGAGAGCACAGTGGATCCCAGGTTACCTGAGGACTGTGAAAAGGTGGAAAGAAGACCTGAGGCCAAGATACTCATCCTCTCATTGACAAGAGACTGCCAGGGTGCCAGGCCCTATTCTAGGTGCTGTCAACAACTCAGGCTCTTACCTCCAAAAGATTTACCTCATTGGGGGGGGGGGGAGGGGGGAAGGGGTCCACACAGTAGCTTAAAAGGAAGCTTCTACTAGTAATTGAATCACTGTGAGGAGAGCTGCCCACCTACTCTGAGCTTTCACAGGGCTCCTTTCAGACAAAGGCCATTTGTAGAAACACGGGTTCTTAAGTCTAGGGCAGTGAGAGCAGAGCCGTTCCTGAAGCCCTTGAGGAAGGGCCCATGACCACACTGTCCTGGGCAGAGCACAGGGAAGGAGGCCTGGCCCAAATCAGTGGGCCTGGGTCAGGCTTCTGTTCTTGTACCAAAAGGTCCCGTATGGCCTTGGCAAAGGGCCATACTATTTTCCGTGGCTTAGTTACCTCATTGGTGAAATGTGTAAGTTCTGCCTTAAAGGGTTTTGTGTATTTTAAATAAAATATATGCAAACATATGGTCCAGAGACTGGTACATAGTAAGTGCTGAAAAATGGTCAGTATTACAATTTAGTTGCTCCTCCATGGCAACCTTGTCAGTACAAGACAATGGGGAAAGTGAGGTGAGTGTGGACCCTTGGGAGCTCTCTCTCTGGCTGTCTCCGAGGGTGAAACCTCCCAGTGCGTGGCTAATTATCAGTTCAGGAAGAGATGCCCAAAATTGTTTTATTCTTCATTTCAGAACTGATTTCTGACATGAACCGAGATTCATTTTTAAATTAATCTATTTTCTAAAGAAGACAAGGATTACAATCTATAAAAGATGAACACCCAATAATACATTAAGAAACAAAGTACATATTCAACAATAAAGAATTATTTAAAAAGAGAAAAGAAACAATGTATCTGTGTATGTCACAAGATGAGGGTCCAATTGAAGGGGCCTCTCAGAGCTACCATGGCCATTTCTGTGGCCTCAGAGCATGTGCAGCACATAGGTCACTACCCCGCAGTATGTTATTCTCCTACCTTCTCCTCCTCGCTCAGGGGGTCTCCAAGCTCATCTTGGGAGAAATCTAGGAATGCCACAGAGCCATCCATGGAACACACCAGAATGCCCAGACCATTCAGAGTCCTGAAAGAGATGACCATTAGCAGCCTGGGAGCAAGTCTTGTGGTGCTCACGCATGCCTCAGTGGTTGGCGCAAGAGGACAGCAGGGCAGAGCTCTAGGTAGACAATGAGAATCTCTGATTCCCTTTTGTGGCCTTGTGGGGATGGGGATGCAGATAGGGCAGACAATAGAGTCCCAGAAGGTTCTGGCATCCTTTAGTTCTAAGCACATACACAAAGTATCTTTCGTCATGTACTTTGTAAGAATTTTATTTTCCTTTATCTTATTTTTGAAACCATTAAAAAAAAAACCATGTGGGGGAGTACAAATCTAAATGAGGTCACTGAGAGGCAGACTGTGCCTCCACACCTATGCTAATCTGGTTCATGCAAGGACAGAGTGAAGTGGAACCAAGATCACAGAATTCTTCTTTTCCTAAATACCAGTTTGTTGGAGAAGGCGTTTTCCAGGGCAAATTCCAACAGAGCAAAGAGCACAGCAGTGTACACTCTCCCACAAGCAGGACCACGCTGCCCTTTCTTGAATCATGTACAAAGAGCACCCTGGGGTCTGCTCCAGTGTCAAATCCTGGGGTGGGTCCCTGGCTACCTGACACTAATCACATCCAGGGGTCTTGTGTTCCAATGTGTGGCTTCTCCTTTCCTAGCCTAATGTACAGGAATCCACCTTACCAGGAAATATCCATGATGGATTTGTCAAACAGCTCATGGATGACAACCAAAGGTCGTTTTAGACACGTGAGCTGGAAAGAAAGCAGCAGCAAAGATTAATAAAATGAATGGAAACCATTTTTTGTTCACTCAGCCCAGTTAACATTATCAGTCCTAGAAGACTTGGTCAGAATTTCAAACAGTAACGACCAAGATCCCAAACTGTAGAAACCAAAGCTTGCTGAAATATGCAAACTAAATGCTCCCTGTCTGCAGGGATCTGGCGGGGGAGATGACTTCATATACAGACAACCAATGATGGAGTAGGGGACTCTGGAAGGGCTAGGACCTGAGCAGAGAAGGTCTGGCAAGCAGGGGAAGCATGCCAGGAATGAGGCAGGAAAATAATTGCAGAGAAAATGCAGCATATCTTCTCTGGGCCCAAGGAATTGTGGTACACATTTGTACAAGGCTTGGTGTAAATGGCTACATATATCACACAGGCTCATTCTACACTGTATGTGGACAGTTCAGAAACACATAAAAACAGTTTATGTTGCCCCAATCCAGACCCAAAGTTAACCACTATTAATGTTGGATGAGTAATTTTCTTCTGGCCTACATATTAAGGCACACGATTGTGCCTGCATTTTCATTTAATACCCACTGAGTATGTCATTAAATATCCTGTAAACATCTGTTTTAGATGACTGCAGAACATTCACATGTGCATATTTATGATCTAGCGATTGTAATGTTGGGCCCTGCACTGTCTGTATGCTCCCACGGTTACAGTGAGATCCACCTCTCAAACACTAGTGTCTTGACTTCCTGTTGACAGATCCTGGGGCCACAGAGCGGTAGGCTGGGTGGGAACACCCTCCTGCAGGGCTCCCACCAAGTACTGTGGAAGCTTCCAGGAGGCTGGGACTGTTTTTGTGGAAAAGGAGTTGCTTCGGCCATCCTAATCCTAAGGAGAGGGCTGGAATCTGAGCTACCTGGAATCCACCAGAAAAATCTTGCCTCTACCCTAAATGTACTTCCAGAAAAAAGAGCTCTGCCCCTCATCCCAAAAATGTGTCTACAGACCCCTCAGAAATCTGGACCTGTGTGAGCAACTGACCTCAATTTTATAAGAAACATGAGCACACGATCAGTGATGTTTTGGTCAAAGCACCATGAATGGAGCCCCAGGCCAGGAAGAACATGCCTGGAACTGCCTATGATGGCACTAGGGTTCAGGTTCTGGAATGGATGTAACATGAATACTGGGCCTGAAAAAATCACAGTGTACAATCAATTTCTGTGACAAATGACCATAATAAATGCAGTCAGAGGATAACCTTCAAACCTTCCGCTTATGGGGAAATTAATAAGGAATAAACTATCGTTAAATGTAATAGCATACACAAATCCCAACAACACTGTGCTGAGTGAAAGCAACACAAGAAAAAGTAAACACTGCAGAACTCCATTTAAATAAGGTTTAAAAACAGGCAAAACTCATCGATGTGACAGATGTCATTAGAATGGTTGCTCTGGCAGCGGGTTCTGGGGTGGTGGTTACATGTGTAAACATGTTATGACAATGCTCTGAGCTGTATACTTCATGTAGGTTGTATGTCGATATAGGGTTTTAAGTGAAGCAAACACAACATGCCAACTAAAGTGTTCCCTGAGTCTGGACACGAGCTGCTCTGGCTGGGCTGAGGCCCAGTCTTCAGTGCTTCCCTTTAGGGGTCATAGGTGGGCCTGACGGCAGGTACAGGGTGGAAGCAGGGTCCCCCTTCTGGCAGGCTTCCAAACCTTCACCAGCCCTGTCTCCTGTCACCTTGCAGGAGCAGCCAAAGCTCATGATGGGGGGCTCACCCAGACAGAGAGAGAACGGTCCTTGCTGCCAACAGCACAGCAGCAGTATGGGCAGCTGGGCTTCGCAGAACTCCCATTCTTCTGCTTCTTTTTGAAGATTTTTGGGTTGAATTTCTAAAGCCAAATAACAAATGCTAAAATAATTGATCAAGCATCAAGCATGTACCGCATGCCAAGTATTACAAATATACCACAACTGCAGTCCACCGATGGGTAGTCCACACAGACATCTTCCTGGCCCAGGCACTCAGCATGTTATCTGATCTTTACAACTACCCAGGAGGCATTTTGCTGAGGCTGAAGTGAGATTCAGAGGCCAAAACACATGTGCTGAGTCACCAAACGAGTAAGTGGTGAGAGGAGGATTTGAAACAGGCTCTACCAACTCTCCAGGCTCGGCCCACAGTCAGGTCCATGACAAGGGATCTACTGAATCCCTCCCGGCCTGGGCAGGACCTGCTCTAGGACCTGAGCTTTAGGGACAAGGTCCTGAGGGGAGCTGTTCCAGTGTTCCTTTCCTTTCACTTTATTTCTTGCTCAGTCAATACTGTCTTACAAAGATTGATCAGCCCTGCTTTGAACTCACAAACAGGGATGACGGCTACGTCAGGCTAAGTGGAACTAGGGCATCATTTTTGGAAAGGTTGGAAGCACACATGAAGGTCCTTGCTGCTTTCCTGAATTGAAAAGGGTTGGGAGCTCTAGACACAGAGATGAAATCCACTAAGCCAGGAAAACTGAAAGGCAAGGGTATGCTAGGTGGTCCAGAAGGGTTCTAATTCCAGAGGGCAGGCAAGAATGGCCAGGGGTGCACAGAGACTGGAGAACATGGAACCCAGAGGCACGTATTCTGGGCTTGAGTCTTCACAACCATCTCACACAGTTGTTCCATGAGGTTCACATGAGAGTCATGTGGAAGCACTATGCTAACTACGAAGCAGTGAGTTTCAAACATTTTAGCAACATGGTCCTAGTTTCAAACAAGATCTTACATGGACTCCAACACAAAAATATTAAAGAAGTGATATTTTATTCGCATAAATTTAAGTTACACTATATGGTATATATTATCACTTTAAACAATGGGAAGAAGCCCATTTTGATAAATAAAAAAACTGAGGTCAGGGGCCTGGATGACTCTTCACTTCTATCATCCTTAGTCCCTCAATCTATTGACTTAGTTGTGGTACCCAGTATTGAGGATGTTCTGGTTCTCACAGTGTTTGCCTTGGGCACTCTCAAGACACACTTCAATGAAAGTCATGCAAAAGTCAATAAAAAGAGTTATTCTCTGAAGCCTGAGAGAATAACAGTAGCTCACGTCTTCTGGCACTCTTCCCCCTTCCACATCAAAACTGGGCCAGCAGCTCCAGAATCAGACAAGCACTCCAGTGATCCAAAGCGCAGCCCTGAAGCTACAATGGCCACTGGCGGAGCTCTGGGACAAGTGCACGGGCTCCATGACGCACAAACTGCACCCGTGTCCTCCAGAGCCTGGTGGGTGGGGCACCTGTCAGGACCACCATGCGTGAGCACCCCCCAGCAGACCCGAATGTGTACAGAGACTAGTGCAGAGCTAGTGTTATTAATCAAAGGCTGATTTTGGTGATATTCATTATGTAAAGTTTGCCAATAAACACATGAGTATGTATTCTATTTTTTAAGTTTAATTTTTAAGCGCTGAAACATAAGTATTTAAAATGAAACAAGAACATGACATGTGCTGAATCTCAGCCTTGGTGACCCAGCCTTGCTGAGCACAGCACTGCCCAGGCTCTGAGGGGACCACTCTGAGCACACTCACCACGACAGTAACAGCTTTTCGGTGTCCGACAAAGTCCATGTTGGTCTTCCAGCCCTCCCGCTCGATGATCTGGGCGGTGGGGCCGGAGTTGTTCATGGCATGGGCAGACACCAGGTAATGTCCATCAGGTGACCAGCTGAGCCGCAACACATGGGTTGTCCCTCCACACTGAAAGAAACATCTGTGCTTAAAAGGAAATCAAGGCCAACCTTGTGACCAAAACTGGACTCAAGAATAAACTTGAGAATCGGTTACAGGACAAGTGAGGCCCAGGCTTCCGGGGACACGTGTACTTCCTCGCGCCCACTTGCCCACCTGGCTGCATCACCCCCATCTGGTGGACCCCACCCCAAAGGCGACCAGGTGGTGGTGTTCTTCTCTTTGAAGTAGTGTTCTCTTTTTAAGTAAGATGTGGAACAATGGTCTTACTTTCTCCTGTTGACCTAGATTAGACTATGAAGAAGCAAGGAAGCCAGAATGGGAACCAGAGTTTCAAAAAAAACATTCTAAGATACCAAATCTAGTTCATAAATAAAACATATTAATACTTAAGAAAAAAATAATAACTCTGATTTATAAATGTGTGATGGTGGAGCCTGTACCCAAGTTTCTGGCTACACAGACAGCTGTAACTCCAGCCTCTCCAGATGACACAACTAAAGAGGCTCTGTCAGATGAGAGTTGGAGCCATGGCATACTCCACTCCCACAGGAGCTGAGCACAGCACAGCGGGGTAGGCCCTGAGAGGATCTGTAGGACGGATGACTCTCTTTTTAAAAAAAATTGAGTAATTCTTTACTGTTGAAAGTATTACATATGTCCCCTTTTCCCCCAATGACCGCCTCTAGCCCTTTCTCCGCCTCACGCCCCAAGCCTTCAGCACTCTATTGTCTGTGTCCATGGGTTACACATATATGCTTACAAGGTCTTTGCTTGATTACCTCCCACCCACCCACCCTCCACGGCCCTCCCTCTGAGATTCCGCATGTATAGACAACTCTTTTAACCATCAACTCTATATGGGCCAAATCTATCTGGCCACTGACCTCCTTTTTCCTGCCCAGCACCTTTTAATTCCACTCCGTAAGGTCTGAAGAGCATTCACTGCGGTGGAGAAAGAGCCCTGTTGACCCTCGGAAACCTGTCTCTGTGACCTTGAGCCATATCACTTGTTCTCTCAAAGCCTATCTCCTCATCCAAAGCCTGGTTATGCTACCAGCAAAGGAGAAGAGGTTTGTACAGTCTGAATAAACCACTTATTTCCTATACACAGTACTGCCTTATACATAGTAGGCACTTAAGAAATGTCTAATGAATAATGGTGAGTTTGAGTGCTGACCCTATATAAAATGAGAACTCAAATAGAAGAGACAGTAAAATACTAGACAAGCCACTGCAGTCCGACCTCCAGACATTTTGCAAACTGTACTGGTAACTCGACTCAAGAAAGTCAGCTGGCCTGCAGTGGAAGTCAGTGAGCAAGGCCACAGCAGTCAGGAAAAACACAAGAGAACCACCTCCATCCCCTGTCCTCCCATACCCCCACGGGCAGTGCAATATAAATGTCACATGGTGAGAAATACTTTCATCCACGTCTGTGGCAGCCAGCTGTGTGGCACAAGGTTGTGGGGTATCTCCTCAGCTTTAAAACTTTTAAATTATGTTCACTCCAAAAGCAGACTTTTGATAATATCTCAGAAATGAAAGACTTTCATCACCTGACTCTTAGGGCCAAAGTGCCCACCCCAGAGAACTTTGACAGTGTGCTCAGGCCACTGGACTCTGATTCACCCACCAAGCCACCCACCCCAGCCAGCTCCTCTGTGCACGGAGGCCAGGAAGGGTGCTGGGCTGAGCTCTCTAGGCTGTCTCATTACCTCATCAAAAGGCTTGGTGATGCTGGTCTCCAACTGCCAGTCCAGCGTCCTCCACACCTTCAGGCTGCGGTCATCAGCTTGAGAGGCAATATATTTACCAACAGGGTCCCAAGTCAACCCCTTTACCAAGCCAGAATGACCTCTCAGAGTAGCTAGAATTTCTGTGAAGAAAAATAAGAGATTGGAAAGGTGTTACCTAGAGGAAAACAATGACTCCATATAGAAACATGAACTACAATCCTATGTAGATCATAGCCAACTTATAGGTTGGCTATGGGATGGCCAACCAAGAGAAGGAACTTCAGGAGTGCACTTGGCCAGCCCCGTTCCTGTACACAAGCAGAAGAGCCCCCTAATCTAATTTCCACGAAGGCAAAACCCACCTGAAGACTGCACCAAGGAGGCGGGCATCACGATCGCCCTTCACTCCTAGCTAACACTTGTGGGTTGAGGCTGCATATGCCCCTGGAGGGGCAGGCAATCAGGGACCTCGCCTTGGGCCAGAGCCAAATTCTGCCCCTTATCTTGTCTGCAGTTGGCGGTATTGCCTGTGGTTTGCCTTTCTGGACAGAAGCCCATGCTCACCTGGGTCGTCACATTGGCATTTCTGATGTGAACCTCCCTGGCAGCACAGGGGACTGGGCACTGCACTGAGTCCCCTGGGAGTCATCACCAAGGACAAAGTGTGTGAGACAGTACCTCCTAGAAATCCTCACCTAAATGTTAGCCTAGCCTCTAAATCTGCCACTTAGTGGCCAGGTTGAGTGTCACCACACATACTGGTGGTTTATAGGGAGAAAAGGACTTGGATTAAGTCCATGAATGATGCTTTTCAGCCCATGAGGAAAACATACCCAGATATGAAGCAGGAACATAAGAAGTATTTTACTAGGTATAAACTGCAGTGCTATGCCAGGTAATGCCATCTGTCATGTAATTTTTCAAACACATTAATATGAAAAATTAATCTTTTGCAAAACTGGATTTGCTAGCCTGCATCTGCTCAAGGGTGTCACAGAGGAGGTGGCAACTGAGCTGAGGCCAGAGCCCAGTGGTGGAACGGCGACCCCTGAGGGCATATGTGTGGAGATGCTGGGGTGCACGTGAAGGCACAGCATGGGTGGGGGTGTCAGGGCAAGCTGAGCCCCAGCTGGGCGAGGTCCCCAACGCCAGTTGTCAATGTACCACCCTCATGATTTGTGGCACATCCATGTTAGCACTCGGTTACTATTTTTCTTTAACATAAAACTCTTTTAAAACCTTAAGCAAATATGACTGATGAAGAATAATAACTGAATTACTGACAGGACACATGGATCCCTGTCCACTGTGAGACACATGCTGCCACCAGCCAAAGAGAGAGCCATCCTGCTCCAGACACCAACAGGCAGCACAGATGATGAGCAACCCATTCCTGCCGCCCCCCCAGCCAGAGAAGGCCGGACCTGGGAACTTCACTGCATTCCAGATGACGACAGTGTTATCCACGCTGCACGAAGCCAGCCAGGCGTCATGAGGAGACCATGCTACGTCCATCACATCTGGAAGACAGAGGGCTGGAGTTGAGTCTCTTACCTGGAGTGCAGAGTCGGCAAGGGGGGCAAGCAGTACCACCCATCTGGTGTCATGTTTGAAGAGACTTGACCTAGGACCATAAGTAGACTCCTTTTGTAACCAATCTGAAAAACTTCCCCACTAATGATTTTCAATTGGTCATAAATTTTGAAGGATCTAACTGAACCTGCCCTACCCATTTCATACGTGAGGCAACTAGGGGCATGGCTGAAAGCTTGGTGTCTTGTGGCATTGCACCCACGTATTAAAATCACGGCTCTGATACCTATCGGGCCTGTGGCCTGGGGCTCGCTCCTCAACCCCGCTAAGCTTGCTTCCCCCATTCTAACTGGGCCTACCTCACACAGCCCTTTGAGCATTGCAGGTTCTACACTCAGTAAAGTGCTTGACACACAGTTAGAGCTTAATAGCTACTGACTGAATGAGAGCAAAGCCATCTTCAGACCCTTTTCCTCATTAATTAGCTCTCATCTCCAAGATCCGGAGAGGAGTACCCCTTCCCTATGGAGCCGCCAAACACAATTAATCATGCTCATTTCTTTGTGACTCTGTTTTCACATCTGTAGAACGAGGATTTAAAATAGCACCTATCCTAAATACATACATACATAAGCAAGCAACTATCCTCAGAGGGTTGCTGTGAGGATTAAATGTGAGAAATTGCTGTAGGAAGGCATCAGGCACACTCCAAAGCATCTATGAAAGTCAATGTGATGGTGACGATGCCCATCTCACATGCAGGTGTGACGGGCACGGTCTTACTGACTGAGCTACTCTCATTGCCTGATGCAGTGTGAGGCGCACAGAAGAACAGCTGGTGAGATGAAGAGAAACACAGCAGCAAGTTATTAGCTTTCGAGTCCTTTCCTCATATGATTTAAAAAAAGAGGTGTAAGCACAATATTCAAAATTTCTACTGTATTTTTTTTCTAGTTAAAAAAAAATCTTCAGTGACAGCTGGATGAATTTTTCCACACTGTACTAGCATTTGCATTTCATGCTGTATGCACTGGTATGCTGCTGTAACATTCTAACAGTATATGTGATCTTCAGGGCTTATTTTGATTTGTTCTGCATTCTATGTCGTTGAGAGCATTTGCTACCATTAACAGACCTAATTTAACAATGAACTTTGACTGAGTTCCCGTTTTTCATACTAATGAGCATGTGAATATATGTCACTCTCCACATCCTGGATCGTTTCTTTGAGCCCATTACCCCAAAGTGGGAATCTGGGAAGAAAACTGAACATTTTCCTAAGTCTGGAGTCTCTTAACATTGCAGACTGCTTTTCAAAGACCTCTATGACTTCACACTTCTGTAAGCAGAAGGTCCATCTCAAGACTCCTCTAATAACTTGAGGATTTTGATTTTTTTCCTTGTAACTTGTTATATTTTAAATTTACTTTGATTAGTAGTGAAAGTGAAGGCTTTTCACATTTGTTTGTCTTGAGTTGTCTTGTCCTTAGACGACACTGCTCCTGTTTTTGATGAGCTCTCCTGTGCAGCGGTTGAACAAATATAAGGACCCAGAACCTCCTCTAGGAGCTGAGTCCAGGAGGGCAGACATGTAAACCCCAGGACTTCACCGTGGTGTCCAAGTCCTAGAGCAGAGAAGTGGTTAGCTGGGAATCCAGAAAGGAGACGTGATTTTCTTTGCCATTTCCATGGACTATTTCTAAAAAATATATTTTTAGTGATTTCAGACAGGAAGGGAGAGGGAGAGATAGAAACATCAATGATGAGAATCACTGATTGGCTGTCTCCTGCATGCCCCCTACTGGGAATTGAGCCTGCAGCTCAGGCATGTGCCCTGACCAGGAATGGAACCATGACCTCCTGATTCATAGGTCAACACTCAACCACTGAGCCATACCAGCTGGGCTCCATGGACTATTGATACTACAGGCATTAGCTACAAATTCCATCAGTTTGCCTTCCTATATTGTAGATTTATGTAGCAAACTCTTATTCTTCTTTGTGACATCATTTACTGCCTGTTAACCTTAAAAAACATTCCTTCTGCTAGAGGTTTGATACATATTCAAATTGTTTTTCTTGTTTTAATTATTTAGAATGTTCCTCTCTTTAATATCTGAAGTTTATTTTGGTGTATGCTGTATTTAGTGAGCTCTAAATTACTTTCCCCTCACCACAAACTGCTAATGGTTACTCTATCCCAATGGGGAATAATTCTTTCTATTTATGTACACTGTAGCCTACTTCAATTTTGTTAGTTTTACCCAATGTTGTTAGTTTGTCAAACACTGTAGCTTCCACAACTTTACTATTCTTTCACATGCCCTTTGGAGTCACTGCTGAGGTCTGCAATCTGGGACCCCTTGGGGGATGTTGGAGAGTTAGTTTTGGCCCAAACCCTGCAGGCCAGGCCGAGGGACCCCACTGGTGCACAAATCCATGCACTGGGCCTCTAGTATGCATATAAGATCTTTGGTTAATCTCTTCCTGCCCTCCCCTCTCTCTTCTTCCCCCCGAGATTCATCAGTCTGTTCCATGTTTCCATGCCTGTGTGTTGAGTGTCTGCTGCCTGGTGGTCAGTGTGTGTCATAGTTACTGGTCGAACCGCCACTTAGACTTTTATCTCTATAGATGCCTACACAGCAGGTCCACTTACACTGCTGCTAGGCAATGCAAACAACATGCCTAAAATCCAGCCAACTGGATTTCTGTCCCACCCACCCACACAACTCCCATCTCAAGTAATGGCAACTGCATCTTTTCCACTGTTCAGGCCACATTCCGATCTCATCCCAATTCCTCTGTTTATCTCACACCCCACATCCCATCCACCAAGAAATCTGCATCTGAACACTTCTCCTGACGTCCACCATTAGGATGTAGGCCCAAACCACCATTGTCTCTCACCTAGATTGTCAGCAGCCTCCTCAATGATCTCCCCAGTGCTGCCCTTTAGTTTCCCACAATATGAACTCCATACAGCTGCCAAGGCCTCCCCACTCCTCTCCTCAAAACCCTGCTCAGCCCCCCTGCCTCACTAAGGAAAGAGCCTTTATCATAACCCATGCTCCCCACCCTTTCACTCTCTCTGTCCTAGCTCTGTGCTTCCCTGGACACACCAACCACACATCTACATCCCAGGGCTGTTGCCCTGGCTGTTCCCTTTGCCTGGAAAGCTCTTTGGAAGACTACATAGTTGTCCCTTCACCTCCATTTGATCTCTCCTTGGATGGCACCTTCTCAGCAAGGCCCTCCCTGTGAACTCTGGGTGAAATGGCACCCAACCTCATTTTACCCCCTGGCACTTATCTTCCAGTTTCCTGCATGACTAGTTTATTATCTGTCTCTCTGACAAGAATGTAAACTCTCTGAGATAGACAGAACAGCACCTGGAACATATAAGGTGTTCAATAAATATTTGTTAAATAAATAATAAATACTAATTTGGGGTTTTTCCATTTATGAAGTAGTCATTTTTTATTTCTGGAAAAAGGTTTTTGGTTTAAGTCTTAGCGATCTCATACATTTTTTGGTAAGATTATTCCTGAGTTACAACTTTTTATTCTACTGTATAAGACTTCTCCTTTTATCGTTAGACTAGAGGACTGGGGCACGGATTCGTGCACCAGTGGGGTCCCTCAGCCTGGCCTGTAGAAATTGGGTTGAAACCAGCTCTCCAACATCCCCTGAGGGGTCCGGAATTGTGAGAGGGCACAGGCCAGGCCGAGGGACCCATGCACCAGGCCTCTAGTATGCATATAAGATCTTTGGTTATTCTCTTCCCACCCTCCCCCCTCCTTCCCTGAGATTCATCAGTCTGTTCCATGTCTGTGGTTTCTGCTCCTGCCCCCCTGGTGGTCAGTGCGCATCACAGCTACCGGTAGAATGGTTAAATGGTTGGCAGGTCACTTAAGACTTTTATATATATAGACTAGAGGCCTGGTGCATGAAAATTTGTGCACTCAGGGGGATCCCTCAGACTGGCCTGTGCCCTCTTCTAGTCCAGGAGCCCTTAGAGGATGTCTGGTGGGGAGTGGGCCTAAGCCATCAGTCGGACATCCCTAGTGCTGCTATGGAGGTGGGAGAGGCTCCCACCACCACTGCTGTGCTCACAGTTGTGAGCCCGGCTTGTGCTGAGCCGAGCTCCCCCTGTGGGAGCGCACTGACCACCAGGGGGCAGCTCCTGTGTTGAGTGTCTGCCCCCTGATGGTCAGTGAGTGTCATAGTGACCAGTCATTCCCGGTCATTCAGCCGTTAGGGTCAATTTGCATATTACCCATATATATATATATATATATATATATATATATATATATATATATATGTATGTATGTTCTAATAGGCTATTACTAGTGAAAGATAAATAGTTACAATTTTTATATGAGGCCAATTAAATAACTCATTTTTATTAGTTCCAAGTGTTTTTCAAGGCTTTATGAGTTCCAAGAGCTTTCTTCCTTAGAGTTTTCTTGATACACAATAATACCATGCTCATATCATTTCATTTTTGTCTTATTTCCAGTGTGTTTATCTCCTTCTGATTTGCTTCATTGTGTTGCAGAAATTCCAAAGTAACAAATTTAATGATAGCACCCATCATCTTTTCTCAATATAAATGGGAACAAGGCTCAATTGTGAACTGTAGTATTTGCTATTGGTTGGAAAAAGACAGATGACTCTATCATTTTAAGGAAATAACTTTCTATGGCCTTTTTTTAAAAAGCATTTTTATTAGGAAATGATGCTGAGTTATCTAATATGTCTTTCAGAATACCTCATCAGATGACTCTGTGCTTTTTCTCATTTAACCTTCTAGTATGCTGAATTATATTAAAAGATTTCCTTTACACAAGTTTTCCATTATAAATCATATTTAGTCAAAATGAATTAGTTTTCAAATATTATGAACTTGTGAGTATTCCCTTCTTGACTTTTCTATCTTCATTCATATTTATCTAAGCTTTTGTTTCACTGTTATTTTTATTACATTTGGGAACCGGATTAGAGCTTCCTTTAAAGAATAACTATTTCTATGTTCCAGAGTCATTATTCTTAAAACCTTAAAACAATGCATCAAAAAATAATTTAGGATCAGGAATCATTTCTGAAGGTAGCTTCCAACTTCTTCATTGGTTACTACTTTGTTCCTAACCTTATGTTATCAATTTTGAAAACATTTATTTTCTAGAAAATTATATTTATTTTAGTATTTTGTTTTGTTTTTTAAATTTAATACTATATAAACATTACATTTGGCACTCTGTGATGATATTCTTTCTCTAGGTTAACTGTTTTTTGTTTTTTTACTCCTTACCCAAGGATATGTTCTATAACTTTTTGAGAGAGAGAGAGAGAGAGAAATGTGAGAAACATCGATCAGTTGTCTCCTGTACACACCCCAACGGGGGATCGAACCTGCAATGTAGGCATGTGCCCTGACTAGGAATCAAAACCGCAACCTTTTGGTGTATGGGATTGACGCTTCAACTAATTGAGTCACCCAGCCAGGGCTAGGTTAAATGTTTTTCTAGACCTTTTACTTCTAATTTCACCTAGGTTTTCTTTCCTACCCCTGATTAAATATGCCAAGTGTATGTTTTTCTCACTTTGCTTTTAAAGACCCAGTGCTTTCTATTCATTTATTTCTTCTTCAGTAATTTTTTCTTCTTAAATGGTTCCACCCACACCTACTATCAGGACCACTGAATAAGAAGTGGCAGGTACCCCTGTTGAAGGTGGGCAACCCTACCTGCCTGGTAAAGGAGAACCCAGGCGTACTGAGCTAGGAGAGAAGTCAAGGTTATGTCTCAGCCTGAGTCTCAGGTTAGGAGCCCCATAAAAGCCTGAGGCCCCACCCCGTGCTTGAACACCCTCACAGCCATATGTGCCAAAGTTCCACAAGCCCATCTATACTCTACTGTGAGCAGCTGTGAACAGATTTTTACTATTATCAATAATAACAAAAGGCTACTGTCAGCTTTCACAAGTTTAGAATCAATCTGGTCACCAAGAGGTGGGTTTGTTCACCTTCAAAGTGTCTGCAGAGTATTTGCCGAGCATACCCTGCCAGTGGTTTATAGCTGATGCTTTCTAAACCTCTCACTCCTGCCCTATGTTTCCCCCAGAGCTCCAGGCTCAAGTCCAACAGTCTCTTGACATTCTCTCCCCAACACCCTCAAATGTAGCCTACCCAACAATGAACTGGTGTCCATCCCCATAAGCCTATTGTTCTTATGATTTCAGTAGAGGACAACCACTGGCTATTCATGCACCCAGCTAGGACTCTACTTCATCACTCCCCTTGCTTTATCCTAAGAATTTCCCAAATAGTCTCTTCCTCTCTATTCCAATTATCATAGGCCTATGTCAGGCCCTTAAAGTTTTCATCTGAACCACTGACACAACCTTCTTTTCCCCACAGCTGTCAGAATGATTTCCCTCTTGGCTTCAAAGCTTTTAATGACTCCATGCCTCTTCCACAATAAAGGACACACTCATTAATAGGGAGCATGAGTCTTCCATGACCTGGTCCCTGCGCACTCAGCTAGCCCCACTCTGTGCTGTCTCCTGCCTTGTATATAAAGATCCAACAGTGGTGACGTGCTGCCTACTAATTCACAGCAAACCGCTCACTTCTGCTGTCCTCCCTGCCTCTTAGCCAGGGTATTCCAGGATATTCCAGGGCTAGACCACAGGCTTTCTGAGGTAAGATTAAGTGATATTTGCTCTGGCAGCCCTCGTGCCTAACGAAGTGCACATCACATGGTTTTAGACTGCTACTGACTGACTGATATTCCTCCTCTTCAGTCCAAATTGGCAAAACGTGTCTTTCCATTCTAAATCTATTTATAACACTTTGCAAACATACTCAGGGTCAAATAAAGAACTTCATTGGGCCCCTGTATTCTAGTTTCTGTGGAAGAAATAAAGTGCGCTTACGGACTTAGTGATCCACTGATGAAGGTAGTGACTCAGTTCACCAGGATAAACAGCAGAACGTGGGGAGTTCTACATTAAAAATATAAACATATACCCCATGAGGGCAGGAGTGGGGGCACTGAATGCAGCTGGAGGCAGGCAGTGGGGACGATGACTGCACAGACCTTGAGGGACAGGCAGGGTATGACCGATGGCGATGGGGAGGGGTGACCCAGACACAGAGCTGCTGAAGGTACTGCTGCTGGTCTCAGACAGCTGCTGGGGCCGCCCAACCCAACAGGCAGCCCCACTCACCGCCTGAGTGACTCCGGAGGATGGAGACACATCGCCACTGCTCCACGTTGGCAAGCTTACCACTGGAGCCGAAGACAGTGCTGGGGCCGATGTACCTGTGTGAAAGAGGAATCAGAAAGGCACTCCAGGGAGGCTCTGGCACTGCACAGAGATGCTCACTGCAGCATGGCTTATCATGGCAGACAGAACAAAGCAAAAACAGACAATGGCTGGGAAGCACTGAATTGCTGAACAGCAGGAGCTGATTGGTAAATTATTTGCACTTGATGAAATACTACACAGTTATCACAAAGCGTGTGGTAAAAGACTAGCCACTGTATGGGAAAATGTTCACAATCTATAACTAAGTGAAAGAAGGAGGCCACAGGATAGCATATACAATATGCCATTGTGTAACGAAAAAATTACATGTACGCATGGAAAATGGTTCGGGACACACGTAAATAACATCAAAATATTAACCATAGCTTTCTTTAGGTGGTGGGATTATCATATTTTTCTTTTATATTTTTTTAGTTTTCCAAATTATATATTTAATATTATTTATGTTGGCTAAAGCAGCAGAATCAACAGTTTTTAAGCCCTCTTATAAAAAATTGAAGGCCTCGGCCTTAACACCTGAGGCAGAGAAAGCACTCGAATCATGGGCACTAGCTCCTGGCACTCAAGCAGTCACGTGGGCTCCCATGGAGGTGGTGCCTACACCACTGACATGCCTCTGTTGACAGCCTTCACTCCTGTAGAATTCTTCACAAACTCACAGAAAGACCTTGCTGGGGCAGCTGGGTGGGACAGGGTGCCTCTGCTCTCAAAGCCACGGCCGTAGGGCCACTCTGGCTGAGCAGTGGGGTAGGTCTGAGTCCCCAGCTTGACTGGCCCGAGTCACCTGGGGAGCTGGTTATGGAAGAGTCCTAGGACCCACCCCGAGAAAAGCTGCCTAGGTGTAAAGAAGAAGAGTTTTGCCGAAACCGTTTTGGCTCAGTAGATAGAGCATCGGCCTGCGGACTGAGAGGTCCCAGGTTCGATTCCGGTCAAGGGCATGTACCTTGTGCATGTACATTCCCAGTGGGGGGGCGTGTAGGAGGCAGCTGATCGATATTTCTCTCTCATCGATGTTTCTAGCTCTCTATCTCTCTCCCTTCCTCTCTGTAAAAAAATCAGTAAAATATATTTAAAAAAATAAATAAATAAAAAGAAGAAGCGCTTTCTAGGTGATGGTTAGTTCACTACTGGTGCAGAGAAAGGGCTTTCAAGTGAAGACTCCTTAGAGGTCAGGGTTGAGGCAGACAGAAAATGAGGTGAATGGCTAAGAGGGCAGGCTCTGGACCCTTCCCCAGATTCCATCAGAGCACCTTGACTTTTCACCACATTGCATGTTGGGAAATCTCATTTAAAGAACAAAACAAAGGAAGCCACCAATATCAGCATTGGAAGGGATTCACCCTTTCTTTTTAGGTGGAAACCTTGTTGCCTGGCAAGGGACAGTTGAGCAGGTCACTAGGGAGGCTGGTGGCCTTCTGACTCCCTGGTCAGGCCCCAGCTGCTCCTGGCCTACGTGTGCTTCCTGTTTCTTACGAAGTTGGGACTCTGGGGACTTCAGTGCCAGGGTAAAGAAAGTGACTGTGATAAAGACCAGCAAAGAAGCTTCTAAAAATAAAATGTGAAGAAAGGAAAATGATGCTTACGTAGCCCGCTTCCACACCATAATCAGTTTGTCATCTCCCCCAGAAGCTAAATACATCCCACTGTTTGACCACCGCACACAGTTCACACATGCTGGGAAGAAAAAAAAATAGGGTGATGAAAATCCAATAGTCATTTGTTTAAGCAGAGTTTGGCAAGATGCAAAGGGTTTATAAAGTCTAATCTATCTAATCTATTCAAGGCATCTACTATGTGAGAGCCCTAGAAAAACATTTCAGTTCGAGCACTAATCTACTTGTGCTATAATAACAAATGACCAGAATAGAGCCTGGAGGGTGAAAGGCTACATAACCTGAGAAGTGTTAGTGCTGGATGAAGTAGTCAGTAGGAGGAGGCTCACTGCCATGAAAACTGGTAAATACCTAAATCTCATTATTTAAAAAGGGCTAATGATGAGATGTATTTCTGAAGAGGGATAACTCTTGACAGGAAGACATGTGCTAAAGAGGCCAAGATGCCTTCTCTAGAGCTTTCAGGAAGCAGCTTGGGTAAAACATAAAACTCTGACTGCATTCCACCTGTCAGCAATTAAATTCGGATTTTCCAAACTCATCAGTACTGCAGGTCGATAGATCCTGCACTCATAAACTGAGACCAACAGAAATCCCTCTTGGATCCTGTTGTGCTGCAGCCTCTGGGAGCACTCACAGCTCAACCTTTGGGAGCCCAGCAATATGAGGGACACTATCCAACTTGTGGTCCACACAGGCTTATGAGTGACTTGCGCTCCAAGTTGGAGGACGCCGAGAGACATGTTGGGAGAGCAAGAACATACAGAGCAAAGGCAGGGATGTAACTGTTAATGGAGCATTTCAGGGGAAGCAGCCAGGTAGGAAACCAGAGCCAAGTATAGTCACCCTGATGCTCAGGGGCGGGAAACTAAGGCACTAATGCAGGAAAGAAAACCACATACTGTCCAGCAACCAAAAGGGTCCTGGTAGAGGGTCTCTGAGTGACACAGTGGCAATCTGAGACATCTTGTAAGTTGTCTTTTACACACCCTTCCCAGAACCCTACTGCTTCCAGGTTGCTGGCCCCAAAGCCCCATGGAATCAGGCAGTAACGACTCATGAGCAGGAAATCACCAGAGGTACCTGCAGACTGTCCAAAGATGGTTCTGTGGGCGGGCCGAGTCTTCTGCCGAATAACTCACCCAGGTGTGCAGCCAACATCTGTGCCTTCAGACAGCAGGCCGAGGGGAGTTACCGCCGCACGGGGCCTTATCTTTCTAATTACAAACACATGTGCTAACCTTGGGCACTCTGCCAACACGAAAAGCCTGCAAAGGGCCACTCTGTAATACCTAAGTGATTGTCCATCTGGCAAAGCATCTTGGGAATATTTTCATCCTTCTCGTCATCCTCCTGGAGGACTGGAGACATATTCCAGATCACAACCTTCCCAGAATCCTGTCCTGGAACGAAGGGGCAGAAATAACTCAATGCACAAGGAGTAGACTATTAACTATGAGACACAATCCTCACTTAGCTTTCATAAATCACAACTAGCTAGATTGGGGGAGACTGAATTTGAATTACTAATATAAGTTATAGCAAAGATGAAGAAAAACAAGTGCTGATGGGGACTCAAAAAGTGTGGATTTAGTACTGTGCTGAGGCCAACCTGACTTTAGGAAAAGAATTCTAGACCAGAATCAAATGAGGACCAAGTTCTGGTCTGGCCTCTAACATGGTCCACCAGAGGCCCCTAGAAGGTACTCATTCCTGCCCAGTAACCAAAAGGGTCCTAGTAGAGGGCCTTCAAGTGACACAGGGGCCATCTGAGACATTTCATAAGTTGTCTTTTTCACACCCTTCCCCAAAACCCTACTGCTTCCAGGTCGCTGGCCCCATCTGTAAATGAAGAGGCTGGAAAAGCCCAGCCCCCAACACCCTTTCAGGTCTCTGCATGGGCTTCTCTCCCTTTTCAGGTGCTGTCTGCAGTCCATGGCTGTTCTCACATGGGTACTTTAAGAGCCCAGTCTGAAATGTGCCTTAAACACTGGAAAAGGTCCTCATTATCTTACCGGCTCTTTGCCATCTACAGATGAGAGATCAACCAAAAGAGGGCATTTCGGGGGCCTGTGGTCATAGGCGGATGTAGTATCGGGCTAAAAAATATATCTATGAATTTCAGTAATGATTTCTCTTTCTAAGATTTCCATTACTGATAACTAACAAAAGTCCAGCCCCTCATTTAACTTTCTGTTAGAGAGGGGCTGTTTGCTCCATCCACCAAGCCAAACCAGCTAGGGTGTAAACATATTTTTCAATCAGCTCTTCTAGAGTGTACTGTGCCGAGTAGGTCAGGAGGGTGTGCCTCTTCTTGTGGATGAGGAGAAATCTGTTTCCCCAGCAAAGTCCACTGGTCCTAGGTGACGCCTGTGGGCACCTCTCGGGTGCAGCTGGCAGCACGCTGGAAGGAGATCAAGGCTTCCTTGTAAGCCCTGCAGCAGGAAGTCTTCAGACAACCTGCTCTGTAGCACCTGTAGACCTGGAACTCACAGGGGCACTCTCCAGTCCTGTCCAGGGAGGCCTCAGCCAGAGGGAGACCCTGCTCTGTAGTGAAGCTGCTGGGGGACTGGGCTCTGTGGGAATGCTACTTTGTGTGACCATATATACATCTTGGTGTCTTGGCCTCAAAAGTAACTTTGCCTTTCCAGAGTTGTTACTGCAATACTGCAGCAGACACTGGGTAAAACACACCGACAATACCATGGATCATCTTTTCAAATGGTGTGCTGCACATTTGTACTTGCCCTCTATTGCAGTTGAATTGCTTTGAGCCTGGAGAATGGGCCTGATAAGTACATGACTGACTCCAGAGGTTAACCATCTCCTCCCCCTTTACAGATGAGAAACACTGCCAGAACCAAGACGAGGACCAAGAGCCCTTGCCTCTGGGGCTGGAGCTTTGTCCATGAGACTACCTGCCACTCTTCACACTCAATAAGCTTGGGCTCAGATATGCAAATTGATTTTAATATCAACCCAATAAACAGAAATGAGAAAGATAAACCTGTTATCGAAATATCTATACAGAGCACACTCTAGTGCCAAAAAGGGATTTTGATGTGACTTGTTCAGACTTAAACTGAGTCACATCTATACTGAAAACAGCAAATATTCTTTCTATAGCTCAATGGGTGAGCAGGAGAAGCAGAGCTAGGCGCAGGGCTGTGAGCATTCCTGTTATTCCATGAACACACCTTGTCCTCCAGTTGCGAACTTGGTCCCGTCAGGGTGAATATCAACTGAAAATATTGGCTTGCCTGGAAACAAAGAAAAAACACACACAGCATCGCCTTGGCTTCTATTCATTGAAGAATAGCAACAGACTCAAACTTTTAAAATACTGGTTATTCAAACAATATCCCTGATTACTGATTCTAGGGAAAATAATATATTATCAATGTACACTTACCTGAGAGTGAGGGCGGAGTGATCTAAGTTTTAAAGTATAAACTGCTGGAACACTCTCCAAGTGACATTAACTAGATGAAAGTATAAAAGTGGGACAAAGCAATCTGTCCCTAGAACGACTGAGACCATAGATCACCTGGGCATTTACACAGGGGTCTACTGGA